>CAVLJG010000007.1:22737875-23057934 GCA_963669975.1 Acanthoscelides obtectus
TAGGTTTAGTAAAAATAGGTTATCTATCTATGACATATATCTTTCTCTTTTCTATTTTTACAGTGTGACCACAGAAACGCCACCTAGCGGGAACAAAATTGGACGACGCTGCAATTGGTAACAACGCTCAAATACGTATAACGATCGTCGTTGCCACTAGCTGCTACTGCGTTCTAGTTCTGCCATACGGATTTATCAGGCTGCTGTTTCTTGAGATCTGCTAGCCTTCGGCGGCTTAGGAATTTGGTTAAAGATTAATTTATATTACAGCAATCGCTACCGGATAAGCTTACGTACAGGTAATGCTGAGTTTCAGAGTAATCGATCACCACGATTCTCTGCGGGACAACACTGCCTATATCAGCGGCAATAAGCACTCTAACAAGGCTCAGCAAACAAAGTCGCCAGACGCAGTTGACACGTCCTAAATCTCCTCAGGCCGCTTTCTCGGTCCATAAATCTCGTGGAATCCTTGTCGCGAGCATTTCTTCGGATCGATTGCCCCCCACGATCCCCTCCGTTGCTCCCCAACGCCAAAACAACGATGACGACGGTCAGATTCCACTTTTTCCCAGGATTACATGCACTAACGACCGACTCTTTATGGATCAGACTAACCAGCAAAACATGAACCCTGGTTCGGGAAAAAAGGGTATAGAACGGTTTGGAAAAGAATTTGTATTGTAAGAATTGGTAAAAATACTCATTTTGAGGGAAACACACTGACTTTATTAGAACATGTCGACGGAAGCATGCCGTCTCAGAGCGAAAATCTAGCAAACGTTGAATTGAAATTGAAAAACAGTATCGAAAATGAATGAAAATGATTCCTATACTAAGTGACATATACATCCGAACACCCAGTTTAAATGGTTTTATTTTAATAAAAGTTGGTGAATGTATTCATCTTACTGTAAATAACAAGTGAAAAAATTTTCAGCCTTATCAGTTGGACATTCCGGTTTTTATACTGCTTTTTTTAATTCACTAACGCTCTAAAAATGAATATTTCAGCCGCAGTAAAGAATCAACGTTGGCGGATTTTGGTTATTGACACCCTTTACGATCGGTTACGATGCCTAGAGTACGGAGACCTGTACGATCTTGTCAACTTAGTGAGTTTGATAGGGGCCGTATAGTGGGACTTCGGGAAGCTGGACTTTCTTTTCGGGCAATTGCAGTTAGAGTGCAAAGAAGTGTAGACACTGTGGTTAGGTGTTGTCATGCATGACTTCGAGAAGGCCGTACGCAAAGAGCAAGGGGTACTGGACGCCGCCGTTGAACAACAGACCGTGAAGATCGCCGCCTAAGATTATTGGCCTTAAGGGACCGTTTCTCCACTACCAGGTCCATTGCAAATGAATGGTTTGCAGAACACGGAAGACCTATTGGCATGCGAAGCGTTTACCGACGAATGAGAAGTTTTGGCTTGTTTTCATATCGGCCACACTGGGTCCTCCCTTTAACTCGAGAACACCGACGTAATCGCCTTGAGTGGTGCAGACAACGGTCACTCTGGGATCAGGAATGGAACAGTATTGTCTTTAGTGACGAGTCTCGATTTTGTTTAGGCATGCACGACGGTCGTGCCAGGGTTAGAAGGCGACGTGGTGAAAGGAGGAATCCACAGTTTTTTGTTGAAAGACATGTTCATCACACTGTTGGAGTTATGGTTTGGGGTGCTATAGCTTATGGTTCCACGTCACCTTTAATCTTCATCAGAGGTTATTACCTTAAGCAGTAAGTTGGTCATAGAATCACTTGACAGACTGTAAAACTTGAAGTTTAAAGTGTATCATCCAATATGTTTTTCTAAGGGCAAAGCTGGAGAGATTCTGTATCACTTGTTGTGTTACGCATCTCAATATGGATAATCGTAAAGACAGTATGAACTATATTTGTTGTACCAGAAGTCTGTCGTTATTGTCGTTCTCATGTGCACCCTGAATTGAATAAATTACTGTTTTTAGTTTAACAAACTTATTTCTATCTCTATCAGTCGATATCAGTTACCTCAAGAATACAATTCTATCGTAAAATCCGACAATACAGTTTTTCCAGGATAGCTGGTGAGCCTGATCTAACATATTATGCACAGGATTACATGTAGTAACGACGGACTCTTTACGGATTTATGTAGCGGCGAATGCATAGGATTCGTTAGTTGAAAAACTCCTCGACAGACTTTCTGAGATCTGGAGAATAAAGAATAGAGACCGTCGTTCGTATGACTCTAATGGAAATGTGTAGTTCCAGATTATCTTTTTTGTCCGCAGGATTAAGGGCGGATTTATTGGAGGCGAGCAAAATGGGGTTGTGTCGCATTTAATACAAGTGATTTAGGTATCGAAATTCAAGGGTACTTAGAACATAAGGCTTTCTATAGGGTAAGTCGAGGAAAGATGAACATACTTTTTATTATTGGTTATATTGTTTGATAGATGGAAAGTACAAACTTGAAATTTTGTATAAAGTAGCTCCTTCCTGTGTAGGTTTAAAATTCAATGCGAGCAGCAAAATAGCTTTTTCAATAATTCTCATGTCACAAATAGTGGCATTTGGCCATCTCTCATACAGTTTGTAGGAGAGCCCTACTTTCACGATTACTTAGAAAAGCAGCTAATTAAAAACATTGACAGAGGATGGTTGAAAACATGAAAAAGCGATGTTTCGCAATACTTGATATTAACGTTGCTGTTTACAGCCCCCTGAGTAACTCCAGCCATGCTTTCTTTTCATCTTTCGCTCCATACAAAACCTTAACATAGAGATAATTAAAAATTATATAAAGTGCTATAATCCTCCACCGTAATGGAAACTCTACTGCCCTTTATTTTTCTAGTTAGATTAGCACCGTGACTAAACATCCGAGGTAGAAAGAATAATTAATTTATACTCCCGTTTTAAGTTATTAAGAGAAATGAGAGAGAATTCAAAACATGGACTAGATGCCGGCTGTCACGAAGATACAAAATAAAACAAAACCATTGTAGGTTTTAATTGGTGGCGTCACATATGAGATGCGTTGCGAAAAATAAGTCATAACACTCAAACCTGAAAAACAAGGAACGAGAAAAATCTGACAGACCAGATCAAGTGACTTTTAAGCAGTGAGCTGGGTTATGTTCATTTTTAAGACAACGCTAAGTTGTGGCTTGCTGTCTCCAGAAAACTGCACGATCTAAAGGTTCATTTACGTTTTCGCTCGATGACGACCCTTCAAACCGTTTGTATAGAATATACATTATGACGTTTCATTAATTTATATTAAATGAAATCTGTAATGCTCGTTGTTTTCGAATGGAGAAAATAAAAAGTACAGTTTTGAAAACAAACTTTTATTAAGCTTTTAAAACGAATTTGGTTTTTCGATTGGGAATATGCCGTCTTCTTAACCTTCAAACAATATTGAGTCTGGTTCATTTCAGTTAAAAACCTGCCAACATCAAGAGGGAGAAATGGTGTAACTTGCTTTTATTTGAAGACCTAAGACGAAGGAGCTTCGCTACTGTTTAAAAGCTAAGAGGTATAAATCAATATGAAGAAAATATACTAAGTGACATATAAATCCGAACACCCAGTTTAAATGGTTTTATTTTAATGAAAGTTGGTGAATGTATTTATCTTTCTGTAAATAACAAGTGAAAACATTTTCAGCCTTATCAGTTGGACATTCCGGTTTTTATACTGCTTTTTTTAATCCACTAACGCTCTAAAAATGAATATTTCAGCCGCAGTAAAGAATCAACGTTGGCGGATTTTGGTTCTTGACATCCCTTACGATCGGTTACGATGCCTAGAGTACGGAGACCTGTACGATTTCGTCAACTTAGTGAGTTTGATAGGGGCCGTATAGTGGGACTTCGGGAAGCTGGACTTTCTTTTCGGGCAATTGCAGTTAGACTGCAAAGAAGTGTAGACACTGTGATTAGGTGTTGTCAGGCATGGCTTCGAGAAGGCCGTACGCAAAGAGCAAGGGGCACTGGACGCCGCCGTAGAACAACAGACCGTGAAGATCGCCGCCTAAGATTATTGGCCTTAATGGACCGTTTCTCCACTACCAGGTCCATTGCAAATGAATGGTTTGCAGAACACGGAAGACCTATTAGCATGCGAAGTGTTTACCGACGAATGAGAAGTTTTGGCTTGTTTTCATACCGGCCACACTGGGTCCTCCTTTTAACTCGAGAACATCGACGTAATCGCCTTGAGTGGTGCAGACAACGGTCACTCTGGGATCAGGAATGGAACAGTATTGTCTTTAGTGATGAGTCTCGATTTTGTTTAGGCATGCACGATGGTCGTGCCAGGGTGAGAAGGCGACGTGGTGAAAGGAGGAATCCACACTTTTTTGTTGAAAGACATGTTCATTACACTGTTGGAGTTATGGTTTGGAGTGCTATAGCTTAAGGTTCCAGGTCACCTTTAATCTTCATCAGAGGTAACATGAACGCGCAGCGTTATATCCACGAAGTTCTAGAACCCCATCTTTTACCCTATCTTGACACCCTGGCAGATCCAACTTTCCAACAAGATAATGCCCGACCACATGTTGCAAGGGTCACAATAGACTTCTTTCAACATAATGATGTCACATTGTTACCATGGCCACCAAGATCTCCCGACTTATCCCCAATTGAGCACGTGTGGGATATGATGGGTAGGAGATTGCTCAATTTACAACGTCCTCCTCAGACTCTAGAAGCACTTCGAGAGGAGTTGGTGGTTGCCTGGAATGAGATACCACAAGAGGACATTGACCACCTGATCAGAAGCATGCCTAGGCGCGTTGGAGAATGCGTAGCACATCAGGGTGCATCAACACATTATTAAAGGTCAAAGGGCTTTAAAGCAGTGCAATCATTTTGAAATTTTTATCATTTACTTATTATGCTTCATTAAGTACTTATACAAAATTTTACTAAAATAAAACCATTTAAACTGGGTGTTCGGATTTATATGTCACTTAGTATATTTCTATTAATGTTCTTTAACAGATATTTAGCTTGTTTTTGAACATGCTTTTTTATTTATTTTTCACTTTTTAGTGTAAACACAGAGCTGTTATACGATTGCTCTCGTTAGTACTACCATTTTTTTGTGAAATTCAAGTCAAAAGTTCCTTTTTCCCATTTTTGAGTGTTGTGAAACAAAATTTATCAATGATGAGTAACGCCGATATCATATTTATGTACGGGTTCTGTAATGGAATTGGTTCGGCAATATGGAATTGCCAAATTTCCCGGAGCCATTGATTTCGGCAGGTCGGAGTTCAGGTCACCGAGGACCTGATCTGGCACGAACACATCTCGTCAATAGCTGCAGCTGCTGGGAAAAAGCTAGGCTATTTGTTTAGGGCTAAGAAGTACTTTTTTCCGCATGACCTTCTCACTGTATATAGGGCCCAGATAAGGCCTAGTCTCGAGTATAACCCTAGGCAGTTCAAAAATCGTATTAACAAAATTTATTTGGGATCATCATAGCAGCCGCGGTGCTTCGGCATTCAGGCTTCTGTCTGCTTCGATATAAAAAAAAAGAACGTTGATAAAGCGTTTCATAAAATTCAAGCCACAACACATTTTGGGGAAATACGCTTTTTTATTAAAAAGATGCCGCACTTGTATCCGTCAGAACGGAACATTTATTGAAATAAGTCTTTGATTATCTAATTTGTTTTTTTTTTTAATTTACGAAAGCATTGCACTCTAGGAAAAACACAAGAGTAGATTAAAGGTGAAATTAGAAAAATTGCGCGTTTGAAAAAAAAAACCAGTAGCGTACTACTTTTATTTGGAAATAATCCCCTGTATCTCCGCAACTGGTACACGTTAGTTTTAAGTATGGACTTGTGAATGTGGACAATACTCAATTTAAATCCACGTACCAAATTTGAGTGGACGATTTTGAGATATTTAAAAAAATGTTTTTTATTTTTAAACTTCATCTACTACTATATTTCTAATGAGGTATGATGTTTCATTTATGATCACGACTTGTGTATCACCCTGTATAGAATACTAGGAACCACCTGTTCTGCTAACCCTTCTATTATTCCGCAGACATAAATATGATGATGATAATGGAAGTACGATTTTTGGTTAAAAAGTTATTTCATTCAAAAAGAAATTTCCCCAAATCTAGAAACTACAAAGAGTCAGAGGAGAGGAGGAATGGTGGAGTTCTGCAGTTTTCTCGTTGTCAATAAACCTTTGAGAAAATGTACATTGTGCTGATGGTCAACGATCACTTTTGACAAATTTTAGGATCGGTTGATCAAGGAGATTAGAAAAGCATGTGACCGTAATTCACTAGCCATGACCTTTCCAGCAGATACATATTACGCATCCCAGGTTCTTTTTGCAAAACATTTTTCACTCTTTCTTCCGGTATTCTCACGGTCTCAGCTATCTTATTCAGATTTACATGCATATTGTCGACCTTTTTGATTTTTTCAGTTGTGGTTGGGCTTTTTTAGCCGTCGCTCACGTGGGCCTTGTTCAAAGTACGTGCGCCATCGTTTAACATCATACTTTTTTAACAGTTGAAGTTAAAGTCCGTAAACTATTGCTACTGAGGAAGTATTTCCTCCAACTTGAAGAATTTGATGACAGCACGATATTGACGTTTCCACATCTATAAGAAAACCACAAAATATGTTCGCATAGAAAACTACTTGAGAGAACAAGTTGAAACTTCTCATTCGAACAAACGATATGTGCACTCGTGCAAGGATTGAAAACTTCTACTGATTGGAGCGCCATGCCCGTATCAGGACGAGAAGTTTTCACCTTATCCTCGTAGTACAGAGAAGACTGCAATTCGACAAACTCCAAAGCGCTTCAACATTGGAATTGTTATTTCAAAACTCATCACTTGTGATGGATCAACCTTCATATGCTTGACGGACAGCAAAAAGCGATGTCCAATAGCGTAAAGGACGTTTCAATCGAAAGCATAGAGTCGGTCAGTCAGTTCGTGACATCCATAAAATTAATAGGTTGCAGAGGTCAGTTCTGCCGACCGAATGACGAATGGATACATGGACATGGACAGAAAGCATCGCGTCATACTAGTTTTTCCACCGTCCTGCTGCGTTAGCACACAGACGATATCCTGTTACGTGAAAGTAGTAAAGTTCAGTTCACACGTGGAGGGTTAAATGGCGTCAAGTAGTTTGACTCGGTACCTCCCAGATAACGCTGTCATAAATTCATAAAAGAATTTGTTCATCACAAGTTAGCTTCTATGAAAAAGAAGTTAGACGAATATGTATAACAAGAAATGAAATTGCTCAAGTCAGCCAAACAGGTTCACAATATTAAAATTTGCGTATGTAATATGCTTGTATGTAAATTTTTGAGGATTTTCAGGATTCCACCACGAAAAATTCTGCTACCCTCTGCTCTTCAGAAAGGCTTGGACGCAGGTACGCTTCCACATAGAGTTATCTCTTGCCGACGAGTGACCCTCGCTCTCCCTACTACCACGTGGAAAATATTGAGATTCGTGACAATGTTAACGATTCATTCTTGATGTAGAAATACCTCATTGCCAAAAATCCAGTTTAGCAAATAATTTTTTCTGGGTGCATTGCTAATGTCACTGAGTATATGTACATATATTCTTTCCTTCAGGTACCGCATGATATCAAAAACAACAGTGTTTTACCCTTAAGCCAGTAGACGTGTTATAACGCGTGATTTTTTAAGAGGTATAGGATTTGATTTAAAAGAAAACACAAAAAATTTGAAAAACCGATTAAATCTTTCTTTGATTCGATAGATCGGTCAATATAATTTAATGTTTAAAGATGATTAAATGTTGGCCGCGGCTCCGCTTTAGATAGCCCATGCGCAAGGTCCAATTTTGGCACACTCTCTCCAACATATCGGCCGGTATCTCACGAATAAATGCTTCAATATTGGCTTCCAGTGCGTCAATCGTTGCTGGTTTATAACTGTAGACATTAGCCTTAACATGGCCCCACAAGAAATAGTCCAACGGCGTTAAATCACACGATCTAGGCTGCCAATTGACGGGCCTCAAACGTGAGATAAACTGTTCACCGAAATCGCCTCTCAATAGGGCCATTGTTTCGTGTGCGGTGTGACATGTGGTACCGTCTTGTTGAAACCACATGTCAGCCAAGTCCAGCTCTTCCATTTTGGGCAAAAAAAGTTTGTTATGATCGCACGGTAGCGCTCGCCATTCACAGTTACGTTCCGGCCATTGTCGTCTTTGAAGAAGTACATAATCCACACCAAAAAGTGATTTTTTCGGGATGCATTGGTAGCTCTTGCAATGCTTCTGGCTGGTCTATACTCCAGATGCGGCAATTTTGCTTGTTAACGTACCCATTCCACCAGAAATGAGCTTCGTCGCTGAACACAATTTTTCGATAAAAATGTGGATCTTCCTCCAACTTTGCCAGCGCCCATTCACCAATTGGAAACGTGGGAGGTCGTGTGGCTTCAATTCTTGCACCAGCTGTATCTTATAAGGTTTTACGCCCAAATCCTAAAGCAAAATTTTACACGGAGTGGAGTAACAGAGGCCCAATTGCTGCGAACGGCGGCGAATCGACATTTCACGGTCATCACTAACACTGGCGGATACAGGCGCAATATTTTCTTCAGTCCTCACTCGACGTCTGCGTGTTGGTGGTTTAATGTCCAATAATGTAAACTGGGTTCGAAATTTAGTCACAAGCTTCCGAGTAGCTCCCTCAGTAGGCCGACCAAATTGCCCATAAATTAGAAGCAGTGCTCGATGCACTCTCTTAGCCGAGCATAAATCTTGATAGTAAAATTCAATAATTTGCAAGCGTTGTTCGTTCGTAAGTCGATTCATGGTTAAATTATAGACCAAACTGAACAAGTTTGACAATGACACAAGACACGATTCACGCGTCATCTGTCAAAAACAGTGTTGCCAAAAAGATACTAGCAAAAAAATCACCCATTACAATATGAAGGGCTAAGGCCATCTCTGATAAAGTTTAGCACAAAATACGCGTATGTTGCGCACATTTTTTACCTTGCTGGACGTAATTTTTATACCTGCTGATGAGACTGATTTTACCGTTGGTACAAAAAATACGTCACATATTTCCGATCATTCGTTAACTTTTGTATACTAAATAAATCTGTTGCAAATTGTTCTAAAAAATGCCGCTTCAGAAACTTAGGAAATCTAGATAAAGACTTGCTCGATGAGTTTTTGGAAATTTCTCCTTCCGAACAATTGATCTATTTACCAAAAGTTGAGGAAAAGGTCTTATTTTTGAATGAAGTACTGTTCAATATCTTCGATGTACTAGCTCTTGTAAAGGAGTTCGAAAACCCCCTTGGTTAACGTTTTCTATTAAACGCATGATTAAACAAAAAAAACAAAAACGAAAAATCATGGAAATTTAAGACAAAAACAAAACTGCTGCCAACTCGGAAAATTATAAACAAATGAAAAATCAAACAGATATTCCCATATATAATGAAAATAAAAGTTATTTGAAATAATGTATTGATAAAAATACTAATCAAACTAAATTCCTTTGAAAAAAATTATTATGTCAAAATAAAAAGTGAATCTATACCTTGTTCTGCCACTGTAAGAAATTTGGGAGTGGAATTTGACTCATATCTGAGATTTAAGCCTCATATTAATAAATGTATCCAGAAAGCTTGTGCTTCTCTAAAACTTTCCTATGCTCATCGATATGTCCTCCCTGTTAAACTTAAAATATTGCTTTGTCAAGTACTAGTACTCAGCCATTTTAATTTTTGTAACAGCGTTTATGGGTTTTGTTTAGACAAGATTGACATGGACAAAATTGAACGTGTACAGAAGTCCTGCCTACCATTTATTTATGGTATACGTAAGTTTGAAAGAGTTTCACATAAGTTACTTGATCCAAACTGGTTGAATATGTGATGTCGATGTGAGTTGCATGCATGTAATCTTTTCCACAAAATTATGTTTTTTAAGCAACCACCATATTTATTCAATAGAATAACTTTTCGCACCGATGTTCATAACTTAAATTTGCGGTTTCGGGGCTACGTATCACCTCCTCCTCATCAAACTTCTCTTTTCTGTAGACCTTTCTCATACAACACTTACCGGCTTTACATTCAAATTCCTAATGACTTTAAAATTCTGCATCCAAAGCAGTTGAAAATCAAATATAAAAAATTTATTTTTGAAAAACACTTCAGCGCACATTAATGTAAATGAGGCACAAGCGACCAAACTAATGAACATTTTTTTTGTACTATATTATTTGAGGCTTTCTAAGGTAGATCTTTCTTTATATATACACGGTGTCCGCAAAGTTGGGGTTTTCCTTTACATGACGTGTAGATCTTTAAAACACAAGCAATTTTTCTTAGTACCATATACACCAATGTCTTAAGGGAACCGAGATAAAGGGCTCTGCAACATCAAAAATATCTGAATACCGTCCTGTAGCCGCGACCCGGGACATCACCGATTGGTACAAGGTCTCAACCCGACGGCAGAACTGGGTCAGGGTCAGTGTGTCAGGTCAGTATGCAACCTTCAACCGACGGTTACAGTCACGCATGTAGAGGTAATCGCGTAGACGAGAATCTCTCAACAAGCACTAGAGACGTGACTAGAGAAGTGCAAGTATCAAAAACTAAAGTGTGGCAAACGCTGCGTGAAGAGGGGCTGTATCCGTTTCACGTCCAACGTGTACAAGCCCTTCAACCTGACGATTTTCCAGCAAGAGTGCGGTTTTGTGAGTGGTTGTTGCATCAACATGACAATAATCCGGACTTTTTGAAGTGCATATTGGTGACAGACGAATCTACGTTCACGCGTAATGGGGTGAATAAATTTCGCAACACTCATGTTTGGTCAGTAGAAAATCTGCACGCTGTCCGTCGGGTACATTTTCAACAAACATATTCGGTGAATGTTTGGGCTTACATGGTGAGCGGTAGGCTCATTGGACCATTTATTCTCAGAAATCGATTGGACGGGATGCAATACCCAGACTTTTTACGCAACATTTTGCCTTCCTTGTTAGAAGATGTGCCATTAAATGTGGTTTCTGCGTCTGCTCGGTAGCGCATCAGCTGATTTCATTTCTGTTGAGCGGTATGATTTCGGGCAGAAACGTACTTAGCCCTTCTCGTCAACTGGAGAGTGAGTACTTTTTCCTTTATTTTTTTTACTTGGTCGCCCTCGTTTCACTACACATTACCTTTGTTATTTCAAGGGTAGTTGTTTGTGAAAAGGAAAACCCCAACTTTGCGGACACCCTGTATATATATATATATATATATATATATATATATATGTATAGGTGAAAAATTAAAGCTTCCGCCTTTTGTTGGGTACTTCGACTTTAGCTTTAATTTTTCACCTAACTAGTCTAGACGACAATGACCACGTCTCAAGTTATATATATATATATATATATATATATATGTGTGGATGTATGTGTATGTATAGGTGTATATATGAATGTGTAATAGGTAAAGGGCTGAACTTGTATCATTTTAACTGCCTTCAGCTGTTTTTTGTAACATATCTCATTTAAATGTATTTTGCTGCTATTTTTACCTAACTGTATGAGGCAAATAAACATTATTGTTATTATTCTTATTATTTCGAGTTTATATCTCCCTATATATTTGCTCTTAACACTTCCATTGATAGACAAATCTTTAATATGTATAAAGTGTGCTAGCCGCTAACAGATAGGGTGACAAGATGGCTAAAGTTATTCAGGGATGAAGTAACGAGAAGATGTTCACAAGGCTTCTCCGAATATGAAGATAAAATGAAAACTCTGATCTATTTTTAGTACATTTTTCTCAAGAAAATAATCACAACGCGTACGAAAGTTGTCCTTGATAATTAGAAAAAACAAACTAACAATACTTTTTCTTTATTTACACTTAGTGTATTATATGACCAGCCGTAAGGGCTTCCATAGCCAGCCAATAGTAAAAATATCAGATGGTAAGGAAGTTTATCCACCGTGGGTATCCAAGGTCCATGATTTTAATTTTTGCTAAATCAAGAATACTTCTTTTATTGTTATTCGTTTTACGACCTGGTGTCAGGCTAAATGGATTTTCAGTCAGCAAACTACAAACGTACCAGAGCAATAGAACGATAAACATACAAGGGCATACAAAAGTTGACTTAGATACATGATCCATATATAAAGTCCATTTATCCAGCATTGAGTTGGAAGTACAGATTCTACTTGGAGCCACTTTACTCTCAAATGTCACCACAGGATCATCATCGCTCTTTTTTTCTTTCTAAAACTGATGCTAATTTATACCTGATGCTATTTTGTCGATATAGTACTTCGTCAATAAGGCGCAAGTGCAGACGTGCACATCCGTGAAGTGATGTGACATTACTCTCGTCAGTCAAGTCAAATTAGGAAATTACAAAAGTAGTATAATGCTGATGTGGCTCTGAAAAGGGAAATACCTTTTTCTCAACTTTTTCCCGGTCTGAGTCTTTGCGTTTAAAACCACCCAGCAGCACGGACCGCAGCGTTCGCATTCCAATTTTTATTTCGACTCTATCCCCTAATGCAGTGAAAATTCCGTTAGCGCCCCATCGTTATTTGTTTATGCGAAAGTATCCGCCATTCTCCTCTTCGAAGCGGTGACGTTATCGGCTTGGTACCAAATAATTCTCGTCGTCAAAGTATACGGAATACAAATAATAGGGTCGCTTCGCTGTCCGACCAGTTACATTCTAGCACGGCGGAGCTAGGTTACTATAGATAACAAAAAATGCGTCAATTAGGTTGACTCTGCAGCTCTGTTATCAGTTCATAAGAATGGTGTACGGAACAAGAGGCACAGAAAAAAATAACTAAGAACAATTATAATAAACGGATTGAGGGGATCAAGTTTTGTGCTTAGCTTGCAAGCTTGAATGGTTCTGCGATTCATGTGAATCTGAGTTGGTGGCCATATACAGGGTGGTGCATGGAAAACGAAACAGACGCATTTACTGGCAGCTTAGTTTTTTTTTTGGAAAACGCTCCGACCCGTCGATTTTGTTTCGAGGGGGACACAAGTTTGGCAAAAAATCACGTTAGCGCGTGCAGCTCCCTAAGCGGGGTGACACCACCCCCAAAATCTCAAATGGAAAGGGGGGTCGAGTGATACCTTATTTTAAAGGTCTTTCAATTCCCTTTATAATGATATATAATTAATGTACTTTCAGTTCAGTAGTTTTGAATATTTATTGATTTAAAGCTTAAATAAAACTAATACATCATCATTAGTGGAGATCAATACATTTGGCAGCAAAGTAATTTAAAAATGAAGAATGAACTGACCCGTTAGGCTAGTAAATGTTGAAAATGGCCACCATGACTCTCTATGCAATAATAAAGATTTTGCTCAAAACGTTACCGCACATTGTGCAATATTTGAAGGAACTTATTCACAATTCTTTGTCGCAGGTCTTCTAATGATGTTGGTTGAGTAGCATAGATTTTGCTTTTTAAATGACCTCACATAAAGAAATCCAAAGGTGATAAATCTGGCGATCTTGGGGGCCATTCAGTGGCACATCTTCTACCAATCCATCGATCTGGAAACGTCTGATCTAAATATTGTCAAACATGTATTGCGTAAGGTGGTGGGGCACCATCCTTTTGGAACATCAACCTATTCGCAATGTACCGCCGATCATTCTGATTTTCAATTATGGCTGTTAATGCAGGATCTATGGCGTCTTCCAGTAATTCCAAATACATTTCACCGGTCAAATTTCCAGGTAAGAAAAAAGGACCAACTAAATGATCGCCAAAAATACTAGCCCAAACATTTAATTTTTGTGGCTGCCGTGTATGAACCCCATGATAAATTCTGGGATTAGAATCGGACCAATATCGGCAGTTATGACGACTTACTACGCCATTTAAGAAAAAGGAACATTCGTAGGAAAAGCAAGTGTTGAATAGAAAATGTTCATTGTTTATAATTCGTTCACTCATATCTTCACTAAATTGTAATCGCCGATCTAAATCGTCTTCATTAAGTTCTTGTACCAGGCGAATTTTATACGGATGAAAACTATGGGCCTTTAGAATCCGTTGGACAGTACGTCAACTAACACCACACACAGTGTCAAATTTGCGGGTACTTAACGTAGGATCTACATAAACTTGCCCTAAAACCCCCACTTCTATTGCTTCGTTCATTTGGTAAAATCAATCCCAAACTATGTACTAAATTCTTATTCAAAAGAAGTACGAGATATTTCCTTATCTTTCTTCAAGACATAACTTTTTTGCCACAAAAAATGCTCCAATAGCTATTTTCAACAACAAAATGATAAACAAACCATGGGCGTAGTGAAGAAAAGCATTTACTTATTAAGTAAATTCTTTTAGTCAAATTTCTTCTGAAAGTAGTACAAACTAATCTGATGTACCTATTAAAGTCTACTTTAAGCTTTAAATCAATAAATCTTCAAAACCACTGAACTGAAGATTGAAAATTTGAGATTTTAGGGTTGGTGTCACTCCCGCCCAGGGGGCTGCACGTGTTAACATGATTTTTGCCAAACTTGTGTCCCCGCGAAAAAAAATTCGACGGGTCTAAGCGTTTTTCCAAAAAAAACTGAGCTGCCAGTAAATGCGTCTGTTTCGTCTTCGATGTGCCACCCTGTATGTAGAGTGTCTAAAGTGCTGACACAGGGCTGCGATTGTAGCTTTCCACTGTTGTTGACTACCTGTTTTTTTGCGATGAATCTAGCAGCGCTGCTATAACTCGGGATCGGGAGCGCCAGCGATGTAATGCAAGGCACAATCCATGTAGAAATGAGACCCGCGACCCACAGCAGTCACACGAGAAGCGTTATTTGAACATTGCTGATATTTTGACCATATTTACTCTCACCAGTAGACTAGAAACATTCTGTTTATTGGTAACGATATATGTTTGGACCTAAGTTCATAAAAACCATTTTTGTCTAATTTGGTTGTACTTGCAACGTTTTTCTGAAGGGTCAGAAAATGGGCCTAGTGAACTGGTATGTAGTATGGGTCGACACCTTCCATATCTGATATGCCTGCAAAAATTGTAGAAAGTTTGAATACTGAATGATCAAGATCCACTAAAACGTCAAAAAACGATGTTTGAGTAAGATTTATTTTTGTTTTCGTTTTTGGCATTGTCCCCGCTGCCACACGGCCGATTTTCAAAACCTACATAGCTTCTTTGTTCTTGATATAGCAGTAACCTTGTGTGAAAATTTCATTCAAATCCGAGCTGTACATTCCAAGTTATAGACGTACCAATGCTTAGAGGACAGACAGACTGACAGAAATGAGTGTCAGGATGCGCATGCCATATATCGTAACATGCAAAAAACATACCAATCTTATTTTCGAAATTTTTTACGCCCGTAGGCGTGGGAAGTAAAAAGAAAAATACGCCAAACCTCTTAAGAAATCCGAACATGACAGATTTTTCCGCCAGTGGCTCGACTATTCGTAGTACGTAATCTTTGTCACTCCACCGCATTTCGTATCTTAAATCTTTCGCAAAACAATTGAATCTACCGGGCTTTCATCCAATACGGAGCGCGCTACATAAAACCTCCTAATTGCTGGAGGAACGGATGCAATGTAGGGACCTGTGAATTTAAATTATCCTCCGTTACATTCCTTTCGTTTCTAGAACTGTTCGAAGTTGTACAATTCGAACAATCGGATTCCGATCGTGGTTTATAGTTTCGAAATCAATCTAGAGCAGGAGGGCTCAGACTTCAATAGCCTCTCGATCTTGTACCTCAACGGCCGTCATTATATCGCACTACGTTTATACAGGGTGTCCCAGAAGTCGACGTCAAGCCGAAACCGGGTGATAGGCAAAGTCATAACAGCTATCAGAAAAATATTTAAAAAAATTTTATGTATGTGTTTTGAAAATTATAGGTCTTTGAAAAAGATATAGAAATTTCACACCCTACGGCAGTCTGTCAACTCCTGTTACTACAAATATTAACTTTTTTTGGATTTTATTTTTACAATGTAATGATGAATAATGCGTCTTTAAACGGGTGTCTCAACCTTACTGCCAACTTTTCTCGTTCAGGAAAAATTGCCACTTATTTCCCAACCAAGTATTCCAACGTAAAACTTTGCTCAACTTTAACTGGCTGTACTGGAAAAAAATGTACCACGTACAGCGTGTTCAAGCTCTTCTGCCCCGGGATTATGAGCCCCGAGTTGCTTTTTGTCGCACAATGTTAGAAAGACACAGGGAAGATCCACGGTTCTTTGAAAAAATTTTATGGTCAGATGAGACCACATTTAAGAAAGATGGGTACATGAACCTGCATAACTTACACGAGTGGCACGTAGCAAACCCACATTTGATGAGAGAAGATAAATCTCAATATCGCTTCAAGATAAACCTTTGGACAGGAATTTTAAATGGTAAAATAATCGGTCCGTTAGAAAATTTATTGGAGGACATGCCACTGAGTATTTGCAGGGACCTGTGGTTTCAGCATGATGGCTGCCCAGCGCACTATGCACTCTCAGTGAGAGAGTATCTCGATCAAAACTTTCCAGGCAGATGGATAGGGCGGTCTGGTACAATACCGTGGCCAGCCCGGTCACCAGATTTGAATCCGTTAGATTTTTTTACTGGGGAACTGTAAAAGAAAAAGTGTATTTCAAGCCGATTCAAAATGTAGCTGAGCTACGGCAAAGACTATTGGAAGCAGCTGAGTTTGTTAATAACCGTGGACTCGCTCGTTTAATAACCCGATCTTTTTGAAGATGTCGAGCGTGTATTGCGGCTGAAGGAAAACAGTTTGAGCATTTGCTGTAAAGGTAAATCATCATCAGCAGCATTTTGACGCCCACTGTTGTGCAAACAGTTTACCCTTAAGGGTCCTTGTGCGTTTTCATAATCGCTGTTTAATTAGGAAATTTTGAAAAATGTTCATCAGTTTTTCTTCAAATAAAAATTGTGCATAAGTTAACGAGTAATCTTCTAAGTGTTATACCGTTTTGGAATCGTTATTAAATGCGCCAACTTTTAAGGTTGCTTGACAAACTCTCGTAGTACATTTTTTTCCAGTACAGCCAGTTAAAGTTGAGCAAAGTTTTACTTTCGAATACTTGGTTGGGAAATAAGTGGCAATTTTTCCTGAACGAGAAAAGTTGGCAGTAAGGTTGACACACCAGTTTGAAGATGCATTATTCATCACTACATTGTAAAAATAAAATCCAAAAAAAGTTAATATTTGTAGTAACAGGAGTTGACAGACTGCCGTAGGGTGTGAAATTTCTATATTTTTTTCAAAGACCTATAATTTTCAAAACACACATAAAATTTTTTTAAATATTTTTCTGATAGCTGTTATGACTTTCCCTATCACCCGGTTTCGGCTTGACGTCGACTTCTGTATGACGCACAGTAACGGTGTAAACATAGCAGATAGTTGTGACATTCATCATGATAATGTCAACGTTATGCTGTATAAGTTCAGTGAATACTATTATTTGACATACAGTGCTTTTCTTTAATGTCCCCTCCCCTTTGCTTTTTTGAACGGATCAATTCAAAAAATTTAAACTTGAGGTAATGAAATTGATGCGTGGACACCATATTTTAGGGTAAAATTGACAGATGAAAGGGTCAAGATGGCTTAGTAAATGTACCACCATTTTCTAGTAGGTAAAAGTATTGACTTTATATTTCAGGGTTATAGAGTACTCGTCAGGAGCTTCAAAATGATGTGCTACAAGACCCCCCTTTTCATATAATTTTTTTCCAAGATGGCGCTTAGCGGCCATCATGACATTTTTATCTGTCAATTATACTCTGGTATCCACGCAATAATTTCATTATCTCAAGTTTTAATTTTTCAAAAAATCAAAGGGGAGGGGGACATTAAAGAAAAACACTTAAAGGCCTCCTCCATTTTTCAAGACACTGATCGGGCTATTATTTTAGTTGAAAATGTCCTATAGGTCGATTCCTCTGTTGGGCAATAAAGGTTTATCATTATTATCATCATTAAACAAAGTATATGGGTCTTTTAGAAAAGCACTGCATAACCAGTCAATACTTCATCGGCCCTTTAGCATATCGCCAAATAATACGGAAACTTCCGCAAACTTCTACGCCTTCCGCGGAAACTTTGCTGGAACCCGTCGAACGTTTTGTCGCCAAAATTAGCCTTCCTGCTGGCAAGGTTAGAATCAGAAAGTTTGGTAACAGACCTCGCATAAACGTCTTTTGATTAGGGCTCCCCTTCCGCGATCCATCCATTATAAATCTTAGCTTTTTTTCCGGTTTTCTCCTTAGAAATGAGAAGATTAATTCAGGGATAACAATATCGGAGAACCGGGAAAAGGATATTAACCGTAACCCAGATTTTTTCCATAAAAATTTCGCAGAAGTCTTACTTTTAAGTATACAGACTAATGGCCAATTTTACCAACATTGCAATTGCAAATGCAATTTGACGGAAGCTGTCAAAGGTCTCTGAATATCAGTGATTTCTATTGAAATGTTGAATAAAGTCGTGAAAAAACGGATGCCTTATAAATAAGGGTACATTGTAGATGTAATATTATGTCTTTGTACTTGAGAATTAGGATAACTTTCATAAAATTTCAAATTTCAGAAAAGGCGGTCAGTTATTTAAATTGACCAATGAAGATGAGAGAAACAATATGTCGATTTTCTAGCTATTATATTTGGTAGGATGTTTTCACTGTTTTTGACGACTCTTCATGCATGGCAATCTAGTTTCGTCTGTATATCACGTACAGGGTGTTGTACATAATACGTACCTGTAGAAATGTACCGATTTGTGTTATTTTGAAAAAAAAGGATATAAAACGTATTCCAACTACTTCATCATCTTTTGTTACATCCAAAACAATTTTTGCCAATTTATGATCTAGAAATCCACACCAAATGTAAACGGACAGAACATTCTGCATTTCTAGGCCCTAAAACATCGATATTTGTAAAAGTATCCGCTTCCACCTATTATTCAGTTTTAGCTTTATTTTTGGTTTCAGCTCTTTTTTGGCAAGTATAGAAATATTTTAATTATTTTGAAAAATCGTGGAGAATGATGTTATCGGTAAATAGTCTCTTTTCGGTAAAAATACCGAAAAATCCGGTTCAAGTCCATGCATAGACAATCTGAAATTTGCAATATGGATTTATATTCTAAATTCTATGCATATCCGTTCATATTCGTCAATATTTCATTTGAATCTTTTATTTGTCATAAGATTGTAAAGGCAACACCGCACCTTGCAGCCCAGTTAACAAGAACGATAAGCTGTCAAGATTTATATCCACGGAAACTATCATTATGTATCGATTCTTGTCGTTTTAGGAAGTGTCGATACTCTAAAATGTTGGAATAAAATTATCGATATCCAGCGGAAGGAAACAAAGAAGAAAAGTAATCTGAAGTTAGTTACTCTTTCTGATAAAGTCCGGATCGAAAGATAACGATACTCGTGAAATGTATCGATACACCCAAGTATCGCGTATAAAAATATCGATCCAAAATATCGGGTTTGGGAAGCAAAAGTATCGATACTTCTAAATATAGGATCGTATCGAACATCCCTACTGTCAAGATGTATACCCGAAGTACCGACGGAGCTATTTTGCGGTGTCATGGGAATAATTTTAAATTTTCATTTGCATTTTTTCATGTGTTGTGCACCGATTTCGGGAAAAATTCCACGTATAGTCTTATAAAGCATAGCAGAGTATATCTCAACAGTTGTAAATATAACCTAGAATATGTTCTCAGTGAAACCAGAAAGTTATTGCAAATTCTATTTTTTTGCAGGTTTTAAGTTTGCCGGTAGCTTTGCGACATATATTTGAGTATTTCTAAATCGCTGTAAAGATAGTGTGGATGTTTGTTCAGTAAAAATATTTGTCTATGGATGTACGGATATCAAAAATCCTGAATAATTTTGTGGGAATATCAATCGAAGGTGCTATAATGGTACTGATGAACGGCAAGTGACTGAATGAATGTTTGGAAACGAGCAATATTTATCAAATTTTCGGTAGAGCCTTTCATCAAGTAGGTGCTTAATGGCTATCTGCAAGAGGTTTAAAGGAGAAAACACACGGTAGGTGATGTTGAATCAGTGAAATCGCATACCAAGGGAGGATAGTAATATAAACATGAATAAACAATCGACAATATCAAATTAAAATAACTATTTTTATTAAAAAATCGAACACTTTTTTAAATTTTGACTAAACTATATGTAATTTCTTAATATTCAATAAGCTGGTGAAGTTTCAATGACAAGCTATCATCTCATACTTTGACAGTATTTTGTTTTCAACATTTCATAGCTATTGGTTGCTAAAATTTGTTTATTGGAACTTGAAGCTCATTCGCGGCATTTGACGGAGTGTTACCCTATAGGTGGAGAATAACGGACTGTTGATTTGACAATCCTGATGAAATCTACCCTAAAATTACGTTTACATCGTCTATTTCTATTATACAATTTACATGAGGACACCTTCTATACAGGGTTTCAAATTCGACACTCATCATTGCGATCTATGAAACTACGAAGTCGCTTAAATCAGGACAAAGTTGTGTATCCAGGTAACTAACAAAAGACTGCTTAGAAAGTTTCGGAATTCAAAGAACCTCTGGAGAGAGACGAAAAATCCGAATTTTCCCTCAATCGTTCTAATTTTTGCCTGACTTTATCTGTAATGGGATTTCGAAATAAATTGCACATTCATATTACCACTTTTCTTCTCCACAAAAAGGCATAATTAAAATATCAATATGATGTTCCGTGTCTTGTCCTCCAGCATCAACTTCATTTTTTCTTACGGACGCCATATTAGATTTTTGCACAGATGAATAGAGTTCCGATGCTTAGTTATTTCAAAAAAGCGGAATTTTCTAGGTAGATTTCAAAATTATCAAACAGTCATTTGTTTTGCATACCAAATTTATCCCAAAATAACTTTTACTTTTCTCTGACCTTATTTGAGATGGGATCACAAAATAAATTGCATGTTGTCACTGTTACTTATTCTCTTCTACAAGATGGCGTAGTCAAATTTTCAATTCGATATTTCTTCTTTTGACTTCCAACATCAACGTTGGTTTCTCATATGGACGCTGTATTGGAATTTTGAACCTATAATGGACTTTTCAGACCTAAATTCAGTGATATATTTCCTCTGTTGGCCATGGATTTGTCGTTCGATAAAAATTAACAGGAAACAAAAGTTATAGTGAAATCTGAATTCAAAATGAAAATTTTCTGATGTTAATAACAATAATAATCATAAAAATATTATCCGTTATTTTTTCTGTGTATTGTTCTGTGCTTGATTTATTTCTCTTCTTCTCAGTCTTTAAAACTCTGTTGCTATATTCAATTTCAGTCCGGTCTCGTATACGAAACAAATTAAGTCTTATAATTTTAAGGCCTACCTAGGAGCTTCTGATTTCCAGGAGTAATTTACATATTTTACATTTTTGAAATCTCTATCTATCTGCTCAAAAATCCAGAATGGCGTCCATGAGAAAAAATAAACTTGATGCTGTAGGACGAAACGAGAATAGGATAGTTTAAAAGCCTATCTAGGAAATTCTGCTTTTTGGAAGTAACAAAGGTTTGGCAATGTCAATGCATCAGAATTAAAAAACAATTCACCTGTGCAAAAATCGAATGGAACGTAATATTGAAACTCTAATTATGCCATTTTTTAGAGGCAAAAAGTGGCATTGTTGATGTTACTATTTATTTTCACTACAGATAAAGTGAGGAAAAAATTAACGCGATTTAGGTAAAATTCGGCGTTTTCTATCTGTTTCATAGACATGGCGAAAATGAAGGTAGGCTAAGAGTTTTTCATATCTGAAAACGAAAAAGATCTTGATTCAGTTTTTACGGATATAATTCATTCTAACACGTCAATTGGTTAATATAACACATCTCAGAAACTATTAAACAAATTTTGTTGAAATTTTGCATCGATAACAAAGTCACCTAGGAGTAAAACTAGATGGACGGTTAAAAAGTTCAGGGGTGATTCGATTTTGTTTAACATTTCTATTTTTATCAAAATCAACACCTTCCAAGCTAAATATTGAGATAATTGAATTCACACAGAAAAAACCAATGTGTCGCGCTAATTAATTAAAAAAATAGATTTTTAAAAGTCTTCATCTATCCAAAAATCTTATTTTTAGCAGTTTATGTGACACAAAAGTCAAAATTTCATGTATTAACAACTTGGTTTCATCAAGATTTTACAAATTAATGCTCAAAATTAAATTAAGGTGTTTTTGGACCTCAAAACTCTAGACTCAGATTTAATTTCTTCTATTTCCTCGAATCTTATTAAGTGCAACATCCGTTTAGTTATACTTTGAAATTATCATTATTTTGCAGAATAATCAATACATGATATACTAAGTGACATATAAATCCGAACACCCAGTTTAAATGGTTTTATTTTAATAAAATTTTGTATAAGTACTTAATGAAGCATAATAAGTAAATGATAAAAATTACAAAATGATTGCACTGCTTTAAAGTCCTTTGACCTTTAATAACGTGTGGATGCACCGTGATGTGCTACGCATCCTCCAACGCGCCTAGGCATGCTTCTGATCAGGTGGTCAATGTCCTCCTGTGGTATCTCATTCCAGGCAAGTACTCTCGAAGTGCTTCTAGAGTCTGAGGAGGACGTTGCAAATTGAGCAATCTCCTACCCATCATATCCCACACGTGCTCAATTGGGGATAAGTCGGGAGATCTTGGTGGCCATGGTAACAATGTGACATCATTATGTTGAAAGAAGTCTATTGTGACTCTTGCAACATGTGTTCGGGCCTTATCTTGTTGGAAAGTTGGATCTTCCAGGGTGTCAAGATAGGGTCAAAGATGGGGTTCTAGAACTTTGTGGATATAACGCTGCGCGTTCATGTTACCTCTGATGAATATTAAAGGTGACCTGGAACCATAAGCTATAGCACCCCAAACCATAACTCCAACAGTGTGATAAACATGTCTTTCAACAAAAAGCTGTGGATTCCTCCTTTCACCACGTCGCCTTCTAACCCTGGCACGACCATTGTGCATGCCTAAACAAAATCTAGACTCGTCACTAAAGACAATACTGTTCCATTCCTGATCCCAGAGTGACCGTTGTCTGCACCACTCAAGGCGATTACGTCGGTGTTCTCGAGTTAAAGGGAGGACCCAGTGTGGCCGGTATGAAAACAAGCCCAAACTTCTCATTCGTCGGTAAACACTTCGCATACCAATAGGTCTTCCGTGTCCTGCAAACCATTTATTTGTAATGGACCTGGTAGTGGAGAAACGGTCCCTTAGGGCTCTTGCACACGAACGTGCAATCCGCCGACCGGCTGTTCCACCGACCGGCAAGAAAATCGGAAGATGTTATTTTACCCACATTCGAATACAACTTAACACACTTGCCGGTACCGGCTATTCTGCCGACCGGCCGCCGTTCATATTAAAATTTGGACGGCGAACACACGGCTGCCGGTCGGTAAATTAACCGGCGCGTTCATTTCAATGCATGCAAGTCTATGCCTGTTGACACACGAACGGGGATTCTACTGTCGCCGTGGTACAGAGTCGTAGTTTCATTTCCGTTTAGACAGTGTAGTCATGAGGTGCGAAATGGAAAATTTAGATATTGAGGCATTTATTTCTATGGTGGAAGAAAGGCCGGTGATATGGGACAAGACAAGAGAGGATTTTAAGGATAGGAATAAAACTAAAGCCGCCTGGCAAGAAATCATCGATACATTTATTTATGAAAACCTGAACGAAGCAGAAAAAGCCGAAATAGGTATGTAACTATGTAAGATAAGAAACAATATTAACTATATTTTACTTAATTGCCACGGTACAGATCCTTCATTACTATTGAAATATTTTGTGAAATGGTCCCGTATATCTTTCCCGCTTCTTGATCCTCGCAAATTTCGCTCTCTTGGTATGTCTTCGAGGTTTATAATTTCTAAGACATCGCCGATATTAAAACCATCTCTCATTCGTACTAAATTATGCAAGATACAACATGCTTTAATCATGTCAATGGCGAATTCGGGATGTACGTTTATAGGTCGATGAAAGATTCTCCATTTGTTGCTAAAAATACCGAATCCACATTCAACATAACGCCTGGCACGTGATAAACGGTAATTAAATACACGTTGTTGCTGTGTTAAGTTGTTTCCACCAAATGGACGTAGCAATTTATCACTTAATCCAAAAGCCTCATCGCCAACTAAAATATATGGTACAGCCGGATTTTCTATTCCTGGTAAGCATTTTGGGCAAGGTGTATACAAAGAATCTGAATTCAATGCATGAAAAAATGTTGACTCTTTAAATACGGAGGAATCACATTCTTTACCGTATGCTCCAATGTCAACATATCGAAAACAGTATGATGTGTCCACAACAGCCAATAACACGATTGAAAAAAAATTTTTGTAGTTGTAAAATAATGAGCCACTTCGTTGTGGCTTCACAATTCGAATGTGTTTCCCATCTATCGCTCCGAAACAATTTGGAAAATTGGCATTATTAGCAAATCCTGCTTCACATTCATTCCACATCTTTTCTGATGGCGGTGGGATGCATTCATCAAGTAGGATTTCCCAAATTTCCCTGCATACATCCCTAACAATTTTACGTATTGTTGATGTTCCCAATCTGTATGCGTAGTGAAGGTCTGTGAAAGTCATACCGCTTGCCAAATACCTGCAACAAATTAATTATTTCTTTTTTTTTCAGCTAAAACACTATTGCAGAAATGGAACAACATTCGTGACAGTTTTGTGAAGAGTTATAAAAAAAATAAAAGCCTTAAGTCAGGTTCTGGTTTTAGGAGAATAAGAAAGTACATCTTTCACGATCAGTTGCAATTCCTTGCAAAAACAATCGAACACAATACTACAACATCCAGTATTTCACAAGAAAAAAATACAGAAACGATGGCGCAACAGAATGTAGATGATAGTAGCAATGAAGGCGATTCTCAAATTGATCAGGATATGATCAATTCCAATATATCCAATCCAAATGCATCAACCGCTAAACAAACGCCACCGCAAGCTTTACTTACAAAAAAGCGTGCCTCAGCACCAAAGAAACGTCAAGACGAGTTTGAAACCAAAGTGCTAAAGATCCTGGAAAAGCCGGACAGCATACCCACAATCAGTGAAGATAAATCTTTTTTTAATTCCATTTTGCCGATTGTAGAAAACTTTGATGAAGATGACAAACTTCAATTTCGCATAGAAGTTTTGCAGCTTGTGCAACGTTTTAAACGAAAGCAAAAATGTGATGCTTTCAACATGACTTCTGATACCAATAGATCGCTACCTTCGTTTGTACCACCAGCAACTCAGTCATGCAGCCAGCAGTGGACACCGACATACCATACATTGCAGTGTCCACAGACTTCAATACCACAATCTAGTACGTCATTTGATCCAACTACATCTCGCTATGACAATAATCTTGAATATCCACAATCTTCGATACCACAATAGTTTATCCAATCTGACTTAACTACAACCAGAATTTGATTTGTTTAATTTGTTCGTTATGTTCCTTATTTAAATATATCTAGTTCTAAAATCACATTTTAATTCTATTACTTACCTTATTGTAACTGCAAGCATCTCTGTGGGTGGTATCGCTTGTCTCATGTTTGTTTCTTGACGGGCTATATGTTTGTCCAAACGCTGTAGTAAATAATCAAATGTTGCAACAGACATCCTAAAGTAATTGAAAAATTTTGCTTCATGTTCTCGTAGTCTTGTAAACAAGGTATAAAATGCTCCTACTGCACTTCTTTCAGCTACCAGTGGATGAATCCATAATCTTCTTGCTAAAGCTTTCTTGTATTTTCTTCGTCTATACAATAAACACACAAGCGCGATCTTCTTTTCACGTTTCATTTTTGACAATGCACGAAACGAAAATAGCCAAGCTCTTTCTACGTCGGATGACAGTACAGCACTGGCCTTCATGCAGAAGGCAAAGTAAACGGCACGTAACCGGCCGATCGCTTATCGTGTGTAAGATAATCCCGATTTCTTTGCCGGGCGGAGAAACAACCGGTCGGCGGAATGATCGGTCGTGTGCAAGAGGCCTTAAGGCCAATAATCTTAGGCGGCGATCTTCACGGTCTGTTGTTCTTCGGCGGCGTCCAGTGCCCCTTGCTCTTTGCTTACGGCCTTCTCGAAGCCATGCCTGACAACACCTAACCACAGTGTCTACACTTCTTTGCACTCTAAGTGCAATTGCCCGAAAAGAAAGTCCAGCTTCCCGAAGTCCCACTATACGGCCCCTGTCAAACTCACTAAGTTGACGAAATCGTACAGGTCTCCGTACTCTAGGCATCGTAACCGATCGTAAAGGATGTCAAGAACCAAAATCCGCCAACGTTGATTCTTTACTGCGGCTGAAATATTCATTTTTAGAGCGTTAGTGAATTAAAAAAAAGCAGTATAAAAACCGGAATGTCCAACTGATAAGGCTGAAAATTTTTTCACTTGTTATTTACAGTAAGATAAATACATTCACCAACTTTTATTAAAATAAAACCATTTAAACTGGGTGTTCGGATTTATATGTCACTTAGTATATAATCAAAAGGGTATACTGTGCAAAATCATGGATTCTGCCTGAAATTGAATCAGTATATATTATGAAATTCTACTAAATTTGACTTTCCAAATGAACTCGAAATCAAATTTGCAATTCGTACAAACGTAATATACAAGTCCTGACTAGATATGCCGGTGAAATCTAGACAACCCTTGGAACTCTGAGTTTTATGCCACATAAGCTGCAAAAAAATACTTCAACTAAAAAACAAAAGAGGCACAATCAGTTCAATTTGCTGATTGATTGGAATGATTTATTGAATTTTTTTGTAGCTAGTCAAATATTTTAATATTTAGCTTAAAGGGTGTTAATTTTGATAAAAAGCAAAAAAGTGAAAAACCGAGTCCAGCCCTGGATTTTCAATTGTCCGTCTAGATATACTCCTAGGACACTTTGTTCTCGTGCAAAAAACCAATATAAATGGATGAATATGCATATCGATCTATGGAAACCGAATTTAGAACTCCTTAATTTCAGATAGGAAAAGACGTTAGATTCATACTACATTTTTTTATACTTCAACTACCTCGAAGGCCTAAGGCCTAAACACCCATTGGGTACTGTGGGGCTATAGGAGGGTACAGGGGAAAGGGGGAACGCCACACGGACTCTGGCGAGGGAAACGTGCGCATGCAGCATGCACACATTCTGGCCCCGCCTACGAGATCCGCCGGGTGGTACCTCCGCGTTCGACAGTTAGAAACCGTCTACCACCTACAGACAATCACAACATCCATAGCCAAGAGAAAATTTCTTCTGGGACGGGATTCAAACCCGCACAGCGCACGGCGACCACCGCTGCATACCATTTCACTACGATCTTTTAAATACGGAGCACCCTGTATACTGTGTTACTACTACAAGGGAATATTGTTATAGGACATACACCATATATACGTATTATGTGACCCTCGCTTCACGCTTCCCTGAGATATTCTCCCGCGGAGTACCGACAAGGACGCACTCACGTATAGGTAATCAAAGCCGGGAAGCAACTCCTCCGAAGTTATCCGGCGAGCCAGCCAATTACCAAACTTTCACGGGCTCGATTCTTTGAGGAGGAGGAGGGAGGACGAGGGGGGTGCATAAGCAGAATGCATTCCGATTCCCATGTGTAAGCAGGGAATATTGAAAACTTTCTGTCTGGTGCTCAGACTCTTCGAGTTTGCAACTCATTGTGAACGCAATTAGCATTAATGCCGAAGTTTTGCGTCAAATGGAAGTCTTTCCAGATAAATGTTGCACGTAACCGAGTATAATATGACCTGAGGATTGTTGGATCCCAGACAGAGCTATCGGATGTCAGGAATGCCGTGAGTTGACTTTAATAATAAAAAAGATGTTGCATATCGTTAATAGGGAAGTATATACCAACTTACTTACGCCTAAAACTACAACTTCTGTGTGGTATATGATATCTTGCTCCATTTATTCATATTAAAAGCCAGCCGCGAAAGTTAAACGCCAAATTCCGAGATACCGAGACTGTCACAACCTGATTAGTCAGATTGTTCCACAATCTCGACACACTGAGATCAAAGCAGCAATAGCACCGGCTGATTATCTATACAGGGTGTTTAAATTTACTTTTTAAAATAGTTTTTTTTAAATATTTCGATCAATATTTGATGTATAACAGTGAAAATTGGTAGACAAGGGTTTTTTGGTACGACAAAACGAAGCATGGGCATAGCTTTACTGTAGCCGCTAGAGGGCGCTCTCTACTGTACCTGTAGTGTATTAAAATGACCGAAAATTTTTTCTTAGTATAATTTTTTGATTTTTGAAAAAAAAACTGATTCTTCGCACTTTTCTGCATAAAAAAGCTCTCCTGTGAGTTTTCGTCAGAGTTAGCCGTTTTTGAGATATTTCGATTTTTAAGGTTCGATGCATTTTTAATTATTTATTGGAAAATAATATTTTTTTTACATTTTCGATTTGGGCATTACAAGTAATTAAGATGATCGTTTAGATTGTGTTTTTTTTTAAGCACAGCAATAATTCCTAATTCCAAATAAACACAAAAAAACAGAATATTATTTTGTTTAATTTTCCAATATTATTTTTAACAAATTAAATTAATTATTTACAACTAAAATGCTATTGGATAGTTAGGACAAACATACAAACCAGGCGACTGGTCCTCCACGGCCGATCCATATTTCTGGATAATTTTCGTCCAGCCAGTTTCTAACTATTCTCGAATAATGAGCAGGACAACCATCAAGCTGGAACCAGGCCAATCTTCTTAAATCTAATATAACATCATCGCACATATTTGCATGTTCAGCCTTTGAAAATTCCAAGAAGGTCGCAGCATTTAACCTTGCAGGCAAAAGGTAGGGTCCAAATAGTCGATTACGGTAGATACCAATCCACACGTTCACACTAAATTCATGCTGAAAATTTCTTTCCCGAAGTGCATGCAGATTTTCATCCGACCAAATATGTTGATTATGAAAATTTACCACTCCACGTCTAGTGAAGCATGACTCATCGGTCCATAAAACGTTACTTAAAAACTCCCTATTATTATCAGTTCTATCAAGAATCCACTGACAAAATGTGATTCTTAGTTCTCCGTCCCCTGGCTGTAGTCCTTGCACAGGTTGCAAATGGTAAGGACGTCTATGGTCATTTCTAAGAACACGGTAAACATGGCTTGCTGAAATTCCCAAGGCACCAGAAACTCTCCTAACACTTGTGGTCGGATCTCTATTAAACACACGCAGAATCATACGTCTAAATCTGCGCTGACGAACATTTATGTTTTGATCCCTTTGGAGATTTCCAAAACCATTTTCAATTATTTGGCGATGCACTCTTACAAATACTGAGCGAGTTGGATGTCGTCTGTTTGGAAATCTTCGTGCGTATTCTCTGGCTGCTTCTGCTGCGTTTCCATTTACAAAGCCTCACACAAAATGAATATCCGCTAACTCTTGATTGGAGAATAAAAATGGCATTTTTATAAAACTTACAAAAAAAAACAGGTAAAAGAAACTAAATTTCGTGCATTCACAATTGCAAAAAAACGTTTCAGGTTTCAACAGACAACAAAACTAACTGTCAACTAATTGACGTTTAACTTTATTCTGCTTTCAATTTCAAAAATATTTGCAGGCACAGCCTACTTCTAAAAATTATCGAGATACTGACTTTTTAACGTTATTTTATCATAAATAATTAAAAATGCATCGAACCTTAAAAATCGAAATATCTCAAAAACGGCTAACTATAACGAAAATTCACAAGAGTAACATGTTGAAAAGTGCGAAGAATCATTTTTTTATTCAAAAAGCAAAAAATTGCACTAAGAAAAATTTGTCGGTCCTTTTAATACACTACAGGTACAGTAGAGAGCGCCCTCTAGCGGCTACAGTAAAACTATGCCCATGGTTCGTTTGTACGCCAATTTTCACTGTTATACATCAAATATTGTTCGAAATATTTAAAAAAAACTATTTTAGAATGTAAATTTAAACACCCTGTATTTCGGAAACCACGCATTTTTCGACCCATGTTTATATAGACTTTATGCATTAATTTTAAAAGTTCTATCGAATCTTAAGTTATGCAACAATAAACTGAAACACCCTGTATATGACATAGGATGAAAAACAGAAACCAGGCGAGCAGTTTTGCCAGGCCTAACTCGAGCCAGCATCGTGGAAGGAGGAGGTGCATAGTCCACTGGCATATCTCTGTATGAGGTCTTGTTGGGGAAAAGTACTTTCTAGCCCTAAACAAATACCTGTGGTTTCCGGGATACAAGGAACAAGAAATCTGGAATTCCCAAAATATTCAAGTATTGCGAGTTCAAATAACCTCTTCAAAGGGCAAAATATCCAAAAATCGAATAAAAACGTTGAAACCATGAGGTATAGGTATATACATTACCAGTTGAATCTCAAATTAACAGCAATATACATATACACTTTCAGTCCTATATTTATTGTTCCGATGTCAAAACAGGTTTCTGATACGTAACAACGTAGTTAGCAAATCATCTTCGCACCCTTACCTCACTTACGTGTTTAGCGAAGGAGGAAACCATTTCTCAGGTGTCATGTGCACACCGTCCTCTCACGCATTCTCTTCACGCCTTTTCCACCCCAAAACGACTTCCGCTTCGCTCCATTCCGTGTAATCATCTCGTCCGGCTTTTTCACTTTACACAGCGGTAGAGAAGGGTCGGTGAAAAGTCAACCATACGATCGAGAACTAGAGCTAGTAAAAGCTCATTTTAGGGCTTGTTCGCAGCATATGTTGCACGGTGCAGCAGCACAAATCTCTGATAGCTGTATACCCTATTCCAACCTCATCTCGATACCTCCTCGTAACACACGATTTGCGTCGCCAAGTCACAATTACCCAGTTGCCGGAAGAACAGGTATGCGGCTGCTCCTGACTCGCTCTGTTACGCGCCGCCAGACCGATTTTCAAATCAATTTAGTACAGCTGGATTTTGTAGATTATCAAAATCTTCAAGAAGCTGACCATCAAGTCATTTTAGTTCAATTCATGGGGTGTGAGTATCTGCAGGGGTGCAACAAGGATCCATACTTGGGCCTTTGTTATACATAATATACACAGCAGAAATCCTAAGAAAGATACAAAACGTCAAGGTACAATCGTACGCTGACGATATTCAAGTTTACTTTACGTGAGACCTTGATGCTTAGTAATTTCAACTATTGTAGCTTTATTTATCGGCCGCGCTTGACTAGTGCTGACATAACGAAAATACAACATGATCAAAATAGCTGCTGTAGGCGGAATTAGGAAGTATGACCCCATATCACACAAAATCAGAGAGTGTGAATGTCATAACATGAAAAATAGGAGACTCCATCACTTATGTAATTTTACACATAAACTGGTGGACACTCCAAATCCTCCAGGTCTGGTCAAACATTTCATACCTCGTAAAGATACTCATCATCAAAATATAAGATCAAAATTGAACTGCACACAGAGTTCAAGCTACTTAATATGAATTCAAACTAAAACGTTATTTGTTTGATATGCATCAATGATGCGATGTTGTATATTCAACTTTTTATCTATTTATTATTGTGTAACTCTTATATATGTGTGTACATGTGTATATATATACAGGGTGTCCGCAAAGTTTGGGTTTTCCTTTACACGACGTGTAGATCTTGAAAACATAAGCAATTTTTCTTAGAATCATATACACCAATGTCTTAAGGGAACCGAGATAAAGGGCTCTGCAACATCAAAAATATCTAAATACCGTCCTGTAGCCGCGACATCCCCGACTGGTACTAGGACACTAGCTCAATCCGACGACAGAACTGGGTCGGGGTCAGTGTGTCAGGTCAGTATGCAACCTTCAACCGACGGTTACGGTCACGTGTCTAGAGGTAATCGCGTAGACGAGAATCCCTCAACAAGCACTAGAGACGTGGCTAGAGAAGTGCAAGTATCAAAAACTAAAGTGTGGCAAACGCTGCGTGAAGAGGGGCTGTATCCGTTTCACGTCCAACATGTACAAGCCCTTCAACTTGACGATTTTCCAGCAAGAGTGCGGTTTTGTGAGTGGTTGTTGCATCAACATGACAATAATCCGGACTTTTTGAAGTGCATATTGGTGACAGACGAATCTACGTTCACGCGTAATGGGGTGAATAACTTTCGCAATACTCATGTTTGGTCAATAGAAAATTCGCACGCTGTCCGTCGGGCACATTTTCAACAAACATTTTCGGTGAATGTTTGGGCTGGCATGGTGAACGGTATGCTCATTGGACCATTTATTCTCCCAAATCGATTGGACGGGATGCAATACCTAGACCTTACGAAACATTTTGCTTTCCTTGTTTGCCTGCGTCTGCTCGGTAGCGCAACAGCTGATTTCATTTTCTGTTGGAGCGGTATGATTTCGGGCAGAGACGTACTTAGCCCTTCTCGTCCACTGGAGAGTGAGTACTTTTTCATTTATTTTTTTTTTACTTGGACGCCCTCGTTTCACTACACATCACCTTTGCTATTTCAAGGGTGGTTGTTTCTGAAAAGGAAAACCCCAACTTTGCGGACACCCTGTATATACAAGCAATATCGATATCAAAAGTGTGGCTAGATCTGTTTAACATAGAATGTGTTGTTCCTTTCTTTGTACGCCCTGTATAATTTTTAAAAGTTAGAAGCATAATCTGTACATGTATGTTTTACTGCGAATGCCTGTGTTGCTCTATGTTATTCATCATATGTATACTTTTTCTGTCTACATCATGGATTTTGACATATGTAATTACATATTATTTAATAACAAATTCAATTATTCGCTTATTTGTGTGCTCCTAGCTGTCAGCTAGACTTCGCCACTGGTATTATATAGATTTTTTTATTATTCTGAATTTTCTTTGAAGATAATTATTATAAACTGTAGCTCAGCGGCTTAATCGGGGCTGGCCAGAGATAAGATAAGATACCACGGTAACTCATACGCCGACCTTTGTCCGCGTCTGGATCGCCGGCACAAAAATTTCCAGAGCCTCGATCTTGATATATACGAGTGCGGTACTCAGTCTCACCACCCGATGGCGCCACTATCGTAAACAAATTTACTATCGTGTAGTACAGTCTAATAAACGGCTACCGTCAAAATTTCAACCAAATCGGCTTCGTATTTCTGTTACGACCGTGTGTGGCAGCGAGCGTGTCCGCGGATTTCAGAAAAATGGAAAGAAAGCAATATCGCAATATCTGTCGGTGATAAACATGTTCTTTATAAGAAATAAAGGTTCCATTCCTCGCAAAAAGCGATTCATCTGACCACAAAACCAAATCAATAAAATCTGCATTTTGATTATGCATTTGCAGCAGCAAAATTTCACCGTTGCGCTTCGTCGACGGGTTGCAGACATTGCGCACCCTTAGGTACACCGTCATGATTTATAGACAGATGAAACGACTCTCATCTAGCATAGCTAAAAACCCTCTGACAGACTTTCGATTAAAAAGAAGGTATTCAAGTTGGTTTATCCGTAGATACACATGTTGAACCTACAACTCCCCTCCTTGTTATCGGGAATCAAGAAGTTAAATATGGAAAAATAAAAGTCATTTTTGATCCCGTAAAAGTTTCAGAGGCAATCAAGTTACGCTGAGCAGCCCCAATGGTCGAAAGAAATCAGAATATATTTTTTTGCCAGCCTTTCCCATTATCGAGGTCACAGATGAAAAAATTAGCCACCCTGCCCAATTTGTTCCTGAAAATATCGTTGGAGGGTGTCAAATGAAACATTTCCCCCGCATTTTCCGGTAGTAAGCTGCCGGTATAATTTCCCAGCGTCGTAAATATTTGCAGTGAATTTCTGTTGCCCCTATATTGTTTTAACCTTACACGCTGTTTGTGCAACGTGCTTTAGCGCTAGGGGATTTTTATTTCCAATAATCGTTGCCAGACAGGTTCACGAGGGTTTTGTCGCCATTTAAGAACAGTCTGCACCAAGTTTTTATAAGCGGGATTATAGCACTGCTTAGTCGTCTAGAGGACCGTATGTACCACGCTTCTTTATATCATAACAATGCGTCCAGTTACATCTTTGTTTAACACTGCGGCCGCACAGGCAGAAGCCTAAATCTCAGTACCAGTTCTGGATGTACGCGTTCTACACGGTTAGTATTGGAGGCTAAAGTCTGGCGGCTCTCTCAGCCAGGCAAATCACATCATGGAGGGGAGCTCTGGGGAGCAAAGCCCGCCGCCCGGTGCAAAAGGGTCCCTTGACTGTCCGATAGAGAAGAGACATCGATTACTCGGACAGCCTTCCTCCGAACAGCATCAAGTATGGATAATGTAGTCGGGGCAGGAACTCCCTAAACCTGTGAGAAGTGTTCGAGGCTCTGAATTTCAAAAATTAGTTTCTTATTATTTATAATAGTGGATTCCAAATGATCTCTAGATCATATTTCAGGTCAACGATAAATTACCTTCTGATATCTTGAAACTTTCTTTTGAACCCATTTTCCGAAATATGCTTAGAAGTTAAGTTTCAGGGGCTTTGGCGGGGTTATTAAGTAAAAATCCTGTATGTCAAAAAAATCGGTAAAATTTCAACTTGTACACTGCGTAAGGAGTGGCTGGTAACTAGTCCAAAGGCGACCTTTTACAGGAAACCTACATCATGTCAGAAAAACCTACAAAATTAATATACCGTCACTTTTTAAGTTACATAATACGGGTGCGGGTCTCCCTATATGAAATTATGAATTTTAGAGAATTCTATACTCACACATTTTATAATAGATCAGAATGAATAATTTAGTTAAGAGACTTTTGTATATGTCCAATAGGGACGGAGGAAAGTAAACGTCAATTTGACATAGACGCCATCTTTGTTTTCTGTCACCGATATGTCATTTTGTTAGTTGAATCTGTACCATTGATGGCTATGGAGTCGTATTCCATTGAAGACCGCATTAAAGTTATTCAAGGGCACTACAAAAATGGTGCAAAAATAAAAAACACGTTTCGCGCGCTTCGTGAACATTTCGGTCGCAACAACCGCCCAAACGAAACAACCATCGGTCGTCTGGTGCGTAAATTCGAGGCAACAGGTTCTGTGGCAAATCTGCCAGGCTCTGGCCGGACAAGGAGCTTTCGCACACCGCAAAATATTGCTGTTGTGAAGGAGAGTGTGAGAGACGATCCGAAACAATCAACAACGCGTCGATCCCAAGAATTGGGCATTTCGAGAACCAGTTTGCTCCGCATTCTCCACAAGGATTTGAATGTACACGCCTACAAGATCCAATTGACGCAAGAGCTGCGTCGGGCCGACCATTTTTTGCGCCGAACGTTCTCAGATTGGCTCCTTGAACACCGCCAAATTGATGCCAATTTTTCATCAAAAATCATGTTCAGCGACGAAGCGCATTTCACTTTGAATGGGACGGTAAACAAGCAAAACTGCCGCATCTGGGCGAACGAAAATCCCCGTGATTATCAAGAGCAGCCGATGCATTCTAAAACTTGAAGGAATGGATATGGACACAGCCGACGTCAACTACGAGCCGTGAACAAAGAAATCTGGCAACGTAGGTGGTAGTGTTACTCCCGACTCATGCTCAAAACGCTGAGAAAACATAACCTTTTCAATTTGTGATTTGGCAATCCCAGAGGCTGTAATTAAGAGATAAGCTTGTTTTCTAAGCTTCAAAGTGTGTGTATGTGTTCAAAGTGATCGGTGACTATAATATATGAGAAATAGACTCCAGTTGTAGCGCTTCTGTGCTTTAAAAATAAACTAAGAAGTGTGACTGTGGCTGTTCGCGCCTCAGGACGCTAAGGATTTCAACTATTGAAAACGTGCAAATTCAGGTTGTATTTTTCTTTTTTCTTTTATCAAGTATTTGACGCAGACAATATGCCTCGTTGTTGCTGTGTTCCTTTATGCAATGCAAACTATAATTCTGCTTTGAAAACAGAAAGCTATGTTTCAACTTTTCCGAACTTGTACCGAAAGTCTGAAAAACAAATGGCTTATGGCAATTCCCAGAAAAAATTGGACACCTTCAAAATATTCAGCTGTGTGCAGTCGTCATTTCAGAGAATGGGATATCATCAGGACAGAAAATATAGTTTTGGCGGATGGAACAGTCCAAAATAATATACCTTTGAAATATCCAAAATTGAAAGAAAATGCTGTTCCCTCCATTTTCCCAAACTTGCCATCATATCTTTCAAAAACTGAAGCACGCAAAAGAACTGACCCAATGCAAAGAAAACAAAAATTAATTGAGAAACATGAAAAAGCTATCCAGAATTTCGATGATATGGATAAGATCAAAGACTTTCAAGAATTACATTCTTCATTTTCAAAAATTAAAGCCTCACAGAAAAGGAATAATAAATTATCTGATGGAAAGCTATATTTTTATAAATTGGATTTTGAAAATGATATCTTAACTTTGAATACACAGATTATAGTTGATGGTCAGATGGAAGTTCAGGTTGTTCATAAAGGATGTAAGCTTTCTTTTAGTGACTTGAAGTGGGTTTTGCCATATGATCTCAAAATTACCAGATGGTCCCAATTAGAAAACCTGCTAAATAGGTATTTTTTCTATTTTTCTGAGAACCAACACAAAAACTCTGTTGAAGTTTGCATCATGAATGCATTGAAACAACTTGACACAGCGATTTCCATAATTAATAATGACTCAGTTATGTTTCCATATACAAAAAATCTAGAGATTATTGCTGATCAGCTGAGACAAATTCAAAACAGGAAAAACAGATATGCATCATTTTCAATAATAATGGCTTTTACGTTTTATAACCACTCATCATCAACATATAACTTAATTAAAAGATTTTTTATTTTGCCAAGTAAGCGATACTTACAACATATCTCATCAAGTATGGATATATCTCCAAAAAATGATAGGAATAATGAACACTACCTTTCGAATATAGCAATTAAATTAGCTCCAAGAGAAAAAATTGTAATTTTGATGATCGATGAAATTTATATAACATCTAGGCTGGACTATCGCTCACAAAACATTGTTGGGTATGCCTCAAATAAAAATGACATGGCTAAAACTGTTTTAGCCTTCATGCTATCTTCAGCATTGGAAACATAACAGAAATTATCAAATTACTACCAGTTTCAAATCTAACAGATGATGAAATGACACCTTTGGTTGAACATGCGATAAATTTTGTTCGAAAATGTGGATTTGAAGTTATTTGTGTTGTTACTGATAATCACCGAATTAATAGAGCAATGTTCAGGAAATTAGCAAAGGATTCATCAGAAAATTATTCTATTCCAAATCCACATAATCCTGATAAGAACATATATTTAACTTATGATGTTGTGCATATTTTCAAGAGTATCAGAAATAATCGGATTAATTTAAAAAACCTAGACAAAACTTTTGTATATCCTAATTTTGACAATAATGATATTATTCAGTATGCTAAATTTGAAAACATTCGTGCTGTATATCAATTGGAAAAAGAAGCTGTAGTTAAGAAAGCATATAAATTAAATTATAAAACATTGCATCCAAATTCATTTGAAAGGCAAAATGTAAATTTTGTAGATAATTTATTCCATCACTCAATAATAGCTGCTATGAAAGAATTAAAGTTTAATGATGCTGCACACTTTTTGGAAATAATCAGGAATTGGTGGGATATTGTCAGTAATACAAGTGCAATAAAAGGAGAATTGAAGCGAAACGAATTTTGTAAGCCTATTACCAATAAATATGATTATAGAGTACAATTTTTAAAAAAATTCCTGATATGGTTAGAAAAATGGCATAATCTAGAGAATAATAATGGACACCTGACACCAGAAACGTATACAGCTCTATATCAAATCACGCTGACTCTACTTAATATAATTGAATATTCATTTAATCAATTTTACATTGAGTATGTATTGCCTGGAAAATTCACCACTGATAATTTAGAAAAACGATTTGGCAATTATAGACTTTTATGTGGCTGCAATTACAATGTGTCATATGATGAAATTTTAAATGCTGAAAAGAAAATACGGCTGAAGCATATTTTCAATGAAAAGAAATCGTCATTGTCTTTAGCAGAAATTAAAACAAGGTTCCAAAACTGCTTAGAAACTCAAGAACATTTTGATTTCTTGGATACCAAACAAAATCCTGAAGTTTCGGATATATTCAATGAAGTATTTGAGACAAATTACTTAGCCAATTGTGACATAGAGGATAGTACTAAGACTTATATATCTGGATATGCTTCACACGCTATATCTAAAAACCTAAACTGCGAGATATGCAAATCGCTAATAGTTAAAGAAAAAGGTTCATTAACAACAAATGTTTATTTTGATCATTTGCAAAGAGGAGGACTGTCAATTCCAACCAGTTATGTACCAATCATATTCTACCATATGCTTATGCCATTTTTGAATCTATTATTAATGTAGATAGATTGGAAATTTTCTTCTTGAAAAGCAATAATCAAAAATTTATTTTGTGTCAGTTAACCTTGCTCAGCATTCAGTCTGACTTTATATACAGTGAATTTTCTTTAACTTGCATCTGTGGCCGCAATTATGCAGATATTTTATCTAAGCTTTTGTCTATTTTTTCAAACATAATTTTGAATGATTATGTAAAATTGAAAAATAACAGTAAAACTGAAAGTAAATGTATTAAAAACAAACAGGTAACTCCACATTTCCAAGCTGGGCCTGTTGGAACACAGTGTGCTGACACCAAAAAACGTAAACTAAATACTTTTAATTAGGTTAACTGTATTAGCGACTCACATATATCACGATTATTTCGTACTTTTAAATTTTTTAGAGCTATTTCATATTCAGACGATTTGTATCGAATCGAACTGTCCTCTTTTCCAAAATTAAATTTAGTTCTTGAACGTTACACGGAGACGGAGCACACAGCCGCTGGCGACCGACGTTCACAGGTAGCACTACCATGCCGTCCGAGCGCGGTGTTGCCTTTCTTTCATCACGGCTCGTAGTTGACGTCGGCTGTGATATGGACGATGTTTATTTCCAACAAGACGGTGCAAAATGCCACACAACCAACGTCAATATCCATCGATTGCAGTCCTTCTTCGGTGATCGCGTGATTTCGCGCAGAGGAAATGTGCCATGGCCACCAAGATCGTGCGATTTGACTCCCTTGGACTTCTTTTTATGGGGATATTTGAAAAGCAAAGTCTACGTCAACAAACCAGCCACCCTCCAAGAACTCAAAAACAACATCATTGCCGAGATAAATGCCATAGAACCGACCATGTTGCAAAAAGTCATTGAAAATTTCGAGCATCGCGTGGACGTCTGTAGATCCAGTCGTGGTGAACATTTGAGCGATATTATTTTTCATACATAAATGGTATAAATGAACCTTCAAAATAAAGTACCCAACTTGATTTGAATATCAATCTTTCTTGTTTTAATATGCGTTTACTTTCCTGCGTCCGTTTTGGACAACCCCATACAAAACGTTAAATTGAAGATCCATTCGAATTTTCAGATCATCATCTTTAATTCCGAGGTTTAATTCTTTCTTCTTTCTTAGTGGATCAGTATTCTGAATTATTGTGGTCTAGGCTTTCTATGGGAGAAGTAAAATTATTTTTTACCGTACTGTATTGCTTCTGGACTGTGTTTTTCAATCGGAAGCAACGTCTGAGGAGCACCTCCACATTACATATTCGGAATAAATTATTCCCATCCGAGCCCCCATCCTATTCACAGAGGAATACGGAGGAGTTCAATTCGAAATTCGTATACGAGACGTCATTATGTCTGCATAACGGGCATGAAAGATGCCTTTATATTTGTACGTGACCTTAGCGGTACAAGTGCTGCATGAATTTCACATTAAATAATATTACTCGCATAAATCATACTATATATCGTTGAGGAGTTCTCAGTTGACGTCAAAGGCCTTCGTGTGAGCCATTCACGCCATATGCGGTTAGAGTCAACACCGATTATCGATACTTGCCACAGAACAAAATAAAATGCATGGCAATAGCTGTATTCTTTCGATTTAGTAAGGTTTTTTTCACTATTTTTGGCGGTTATGTCACGATACCAAACGAAGTACGTAAGCAAATTGAGTAACCGTACCATATACAGGGTGTTCCTTAATGATATGCGAATATTAAAGGGTGTGAATCTAAATGAAAAATTAATGTTAGTTTGCTTTATAAACTATGGTCCAAAAATGTTTCCTTACAAAAACTCGGGGTGTTGAAGTTTTAGGAAAAAAATGGAAATAAATTAATATTTTCAGAACCGCTTCAGATATTTCACTGATATTTAGTACGTAGTGAAAGTTAATAAAGTTGCATATTTTTCAATGCAAAAATAATTTTAATCTTTAACAGTGGCGTGCGTACAGGTATTGACTTCGATATTTTTTAAGAAAACTACCCATCCCAAAAACGTCCGTCCTCTCTGCCGCACCCTGTATAAGTTTATGTTTTGTAGCTAGTTGCTGGTGTATGACTTTAGCTACATTATTATTTTCATTATTATTATTCATTATTATTATGATGATTAGTCTTATGAACTCCAAAAAAGCATGTGAGCGTGGTTCATAAACAAAAAACAATACTGTTCGTGTTAACGATAAACTCCACTTTATTTTGTCTTTATCTTCTAAGCCACTTCATTAGCCGTTATATTTTAATAATTGAGAAGAGGTTCATGGACCCCACTTCTCGTGATTATTTAATACGTACTATCATCCCCTCGTACGTTAGTTAACACAAACGAAGCTGTACACTGAGTTGAAAGTGTATTACCGACACCGCCGCCGCGAGCTTTAACTAAAAGAACATACAAAGCGGTTGTTTACATTAATTAACTTGGAGAGACCCTTGAAGTATTACTTTTCGCAAGCTGGATGAGAGTACTTTGTACATGTGCTGCTGCTCTCTGTCTGATTAACTCCATCCAGTGATGAGCTACCACGTTGAATCGAGGAGTCGGGATGAGAAGAAATAAAGGTTGACTATGTTTACGTTTAGTTGTTACTATTAGTTACTATTATACAAGGGGTTGGCTTTGGACTGAGCTTCCAAATAACAAAAACTTACCTATATAAAAGTGTAATCGTTTTTGAGATATTGAATTTATTTGTACATGCAGCTAAAGACCACAGATGAAAAGGTACAATAGGCTTCAAGCGTAATAGAGAAAAACAACTATAACAACAACATAAACAAACAAGTATCACACCTCAAGACATAATCTACAAAAACTGCTCGATAATATCTCCACCATGCTGAAAACATAGCAGTAGTCTTTGGATAAATGACCGTTGCACATCCCTCAGCATGTGTTCAGAAAAGCATCCTTAATCCTTTCCTTCATGTTTTCCGGGGTAGATGGTGGATATCTATAAACCTCTTGCTCAACGTAGCCCCTTAGAAAGAAGTCCATCGGTGTCATATCTGGTGATTTAGGAGGCCAAGATATAGGCCCATCACGACCGATCCAACGATTGTTACTCCAGGTGTCCAAATAGTTACGCACACGATTATGATAATGCGCAGGTGAGCCATATTGGAAGTACATATGCATCCAAGTTTGCAAGTTGACATCCTCCAATAGCAAAGGCAAATGCTCGATCACATAATAGTGCATGTTATGCCTGTTGACAACACATATGCTGTTAAAAGTCCCCACATCGCTAAAAAGAACCTTATCCAGGAATATAGGTTCTTCATTCGCTTTATTTAGCATTGTTCTACTAAACTCCATTCGAGCTGTGAAATCCTGAGAACGAAGGCCTTGATGCAAGCATAGGTGATATGGATGGTACCTGTGCTTGTGAATAATCCTTTGGACAGAAGTTCTGCATTTTATATGAGTTTCTGCTCCAATTTGCCGTGCACTTAAATGGAGATCAGTAATAGAACCTCCAACTGATTCGTCTCATTGGTGACACTTGGATCATTTATACATTTTTTACTATATTCCACTGCTCCACTTGATTCAAAACGTTCTCGTAGTGTGGAAAATGTTTCCGGCCTTGGATGTCGCATATTAGGGTAACGTTTACAAACACGTTTTTATTATAATGCTCACAAAGCTAATTTTGACAGTTTGTAACTAATCGACAATTTATTTGTTTTCAAGGATAGCCGTAAAAACCTTTATGTGTCTAGTATCAAAATAAGCTTATAAAAAATTGAATCCAAACTTGCACAAACATACAGGGTGATGCATTTGAAATTTTGGATAAAAACTACAATTTGCGTTTTTGACCACCCTGTATGAACAAAATTAAAATTCGCAAAAGTAACAAACAAGATAAGTGTAAGTTTTTTTTGATACAAAATTCAGCACTCCAAATTTCAAAACGGCGGACTGATGGGTTGCCGAAGTGGGGGGTTTTTCTAGACAAAACACCTTATATCTCAGTAGCTAATTACCAAAACCCCATAGTATGTTGTATCAATCTTCTTCTTTTGAATTGGTTAATCCAAATTTGCAATAAAATTTGAGGCATTCCTGTTGAAAATCACAACTTTGATATGTAGGTCGAAATTGGGACACCCTTTATAATGGCCAATATTTTAGAAATGTGTCCTCAAATGTCTTGTATAACGTCCCATAAATAGATTTTCCCAAAATGTATTTGTTTATGAGTAATATTACGTCCACGCATGGATGGACCATCCTGTATACTACTGAAATATGCTATCCAAGGTAAACAGTGCACCATGATGGATAGTTCAGTAATTGGTGGGAACGTGGGCCCATAATCTGCATCATATGGGCTTAAATAGCACTTAAATTTTAATATCATAAAATATTAACAGTGCAACCATTCTTATTGACTTCATTTAACTAAACAACGGACATAGGAGACATTGGAATTCTCGTTTATGACTAAATGGCAAATAATAGTTGCCAGACGCCTAATATCACGGCTCGTTACGTACCACAGAATTTAATTTCAGACACGCTAAAGTTATTCATCTCGCTCGAATATATTCCTCTTCCCTTCCCGTCGGTTATTAAAATCACCCTCCTAGCGCGGAATTTCACTTTTCCGTGTCTATTTAGTCCACGCCGAGAGCGCTCATCACATAAAGAAAGGATGGCATGTCGTCAGCGAGAAATATTTGTTCTCTGCTAATATTTAGTTCATGACACAGGTCCACAAAATGAAAAAGTAGTTTATGCTAGGGGTCGCGCATAATTTTCAAAACAACAAGAATCTGGAGTCAGAATTGGGGGTCGATGGACGGACATTCAGAAAACGGATAAAAACGATAAAGTCGTATCGCAGGTCCACAAAAAACAAAAAGTGGTGCGTATTGGGGGTCAAGCCTCATTATATTTTTCTCGCGTATTTCTTTCCGCTACACACGAATCTGAAGTCCAAATTTATGATCAGTGGAGATCTCAGAGATGTACATCCAGCAAAAATACCGAAATCTGTCTAAAGTACTTTCATATTTATTTAGCGACCTCGACTTCTGACGATAGATGCGTGTTCAGTGGTAAAAATAGATGGGAAAAATATAGTGGAACCCCAGCATACACCACTTTTCGATTTTGTATTGAAAATATACAAAGTAAAACAATTTAACATGTACGAAAAACATCAGGAGGGAGAACTCACTAGATTCAGCAGTCATCTGCAAAAAAATAAATAAATACATTATACTTGTAATTTTCGAAGTAAGTGTAGCTCGAATTATAACAATTAAGTTAATGATCCGAATTTTGTAAGGACACAAGGAAAGAATGGATAAACTACAAAGAAGTTTTTGAAATATCTAATGCTTAAAAAGCATCACATATATCCTGAACAGGGAACCGAGTAAAGTATTTTGTTAAACCTTTTTGACATTCACAGTTTGGAGCCCAGACAGACACTGCCATCTTTCCATTCCTTTATAAATTGGTGTATGATGTTATTGATTGTCCACATCTTTTGTCACGTAATAAATTTAGTGTCCCCGAGTTTAACTCTAGACAAATCTAGGACAAATCTGATATTGAAATTACCATTATTAGTAATGTGTTCACATTATAATACATTAGCCTGTCGACATGTTTATGTGTGAACTCAATGAATTAAATTGTGTTGCCAATAATATGTCGCAAATACTACTTACTTATATTACTCTGTATAGGGATTCTGTATCTGTTGTTATTGTTATTATTATATCAAATTATGTAGTACCATTGTCAACGCCACTTGGGCGACATTTGGATTTAACTGCCGTATAAAATTAATCCCCTCTGTAACTCCCCTTTGTTACTCCTAAATTAACATCTTCCGCGTCAGCTACAATGGCATGTTACATACGATTTAATAAAGGTAACTAAAACTAAAAAGCAATGCACAATTTTGTACAAAAATATGTCCAGATAAAAAATGCGTGTTCAATGAGGAGTCTGACACTCAGACTCACTGACATTTTTTTTAATGTTTGCCGTACAATTTGATACCGTTATTAAAATACAATTATCCAAGTGTTCACCTGCAAGTAGATTACGGTATTTTTTTTTAATAAACTTCATATTTGAAAAAGAAGGCAACTTTCAAGGCAACTAGACATAACACTGAGTATTTATCTCTACTTACTGAAGGCCAGATACATTTTGTATTTGAGACTGATGACTTTAAGCTATATATATATATATATATATAACTTGAGACGTGGTCATTGTCGTCTAGACCAGTTAGGTGAAAAACTAAAGCTTCCGCCTTTTGTTGGGTACTCCGACAAAATTTAAGCAAGGAGGGCTCTTTATACTTTTTTTCTCTCTAGCTTTCAATGGTCTTTGCCATCATCATCAGGAGAGTAGTATGTGAGGATGTTGCTAAATGTATAAAGAGCCCTCCTTGCTTAAATTTTGTCGAAGTACCCAACAAAAGGCGGAAGCTTTAGTTTTATATATATACATACGAAGCCCCTTCCCCCGGATAATCGTTTTTATTAATCACAGCTGTCAGAATACGTTTAAAATAGTTTTGGGTAGTTAAGGTTTTCAAAATGGGTAGAGGAAAGGTTATTAGTGAGAAAATTCGGTTACTGATAATCAATTTTTTTAATTCTGGGAAATCAAACTCAGAAATTGCAACTTTGTTAGACTTATCGCGGTACAGTGTGAGAGATATTGTTAGAAGATATAACGTAACTGGTTCAGTTAATATTAAGCCACGATATGTGAAAAAAAGTAATATCACAAATGCCAACCGAAGAGCATTAAGAAGAATAATCGTGCAAAACAGGCGTGCCAAGTATTTACAATTAAGTGCTCTGTGGAGTGACGCTGTTGGAAGGAGAATTTCGAGGTCCACAACTCATAGAGATGCCCACAAACTGGGATTTAGCACTTGCAAGGTAAGTTTCCTTATAGAAAAAAGTTAAGTAAAAACCCTAAAGTTGCACAACTTGTTTATAGGCCAAAGAAAAGCCACTATTAACTCCACTCCAAAAGAAAAATCGGCTTAGATGGGCTAAAGAACATAGACAATGGACACCTCGACAATGGTTTGCAATACAATGGAGTGATGAGGCCCGACTCGAAGTTTGTGTTGGTAACAGTCGCAGTAGAGTTATTCGCAAAAAAATGAAGCATTCCATGTTGACTGTCTGAAGAGAAAAGTGAAATTTTCAGCATCCATTATGGTCTGGGGCAGTATGTCATCAAAAGGAGTAGGAAAACTTCATCTTATTGATGGAAATGTGGATACAAACAAATATTTGGCAATTTTAGAAGAATCGCTTTTACCAGTGATTTAAGAATGTTTGACATCCGGCCAAGGTTTTGTGTTTCAGCAAGATGGTGTAGCGTGCCATACCTCAAAAAAGGCTATAAAATGGACGGAAGAAAATAAAGTGCCACTTTTGAAATGGGTTTCTAGCTGTCCAGATATATCACCTATTGAAACTTTGTGGCACGAGATGAAAAAGGTTCTACGACAACATCCTGCTCGTACAATCACCGAACTGAGACAAAAGCTTCAAGAAATATGGGATTGTTTTACACCAAATTTTTGCCAAAACATGGTTAACACTATGCCCCAAAGAATTTCAGCCGTAATAAAAATAAAGGTGATGTTACCCAATGGTAATCTTTCAATTATTGCTTTGTTAACTTCGCGCATTTATTCGTACATTGTTTATTTGTTCGGATGTTCTATTAGTTATAGGTCTAAGTGATTTCAAATATGTATTTTTTACGACTAGAGTGTATCTAAATGTTTTTGAAAAAATAAATTGCTTTAAAAGTAAATAGTTTCATCATGTTTAGTTTATAGTAGTTTTATAAATGCATATTTTGGTAAAGATTTTGAAGTGGGCCACCTGAAAGGGGAAGGGGCTCGTATATATAACTTATCTACTTTGATTTTGAATTTAAAAGTTCTTAGGAGGGTAAAAGTAGCAATTCTACGATCTCATTTTTGTGCCACGAGATTCTATGGAGACAAATCTTCTTATTGGATAAATATGGTGAAAATGATAGTGTCAAGAATTTCCGTATTACGCTCAATTAGGTTTTTGCCGTTAGTCAGAATCACGACAGCTTTTCTAAAAAACCTTCTCCAGCAAGGTGTCCTAATTCTTCCAATACCAGATATTCTGCCATTGTTGCTGTTGATCGTGATAATATTTCGTATTGTTCATTTTGTGCATGTACTGTACCGCTGATAAGTATTCACTTTCGTGTCTTTGCATTATTTAGTTTATCCATGTTTATTAACAATAACTAAGCGATTCACATTGCAATACATAAAATATATCATTTCTGCTTTGCTCTACGCGTAAGAATATCGACCTGAATATCCTTTTTGGAAAAAGAAATGGACGCCAATGTCACTTTGGTAGGCTAATCAGCCAACAGTAAAAATACTACACAATATTGCTGATAAACAATACCGTGTAAATATATCGGCTTGTATCCTGATCTTGAATCCGTTGGCCGTAACAATGCGTTCTCCCTCTTCCTTCCGGTTATTAGAGTTTCGCTCCTAAAATGGAGAAAGAAGGGAAGATTTCACTTTTCCGTCCGTATTCAGTCCATGCTGCAAGAGTTTTGTACAAGCGAACCGGATGTCTGTGGCCTAAAATATTCAAATCTGGTTTCTACGTGAGCCGCCGCTGTACCAGAACCGCAGGATTAGCAGGCGCCATGCCAAACGTGCGGTGTTTTGCAGGAAGTTCACTGGTTTTTCCTTTAAATACCATATAATTTCCCTGTCAGGGTAGATCGTCAACACAAAAAATTGGATTTATTATGTACTAAACTAAACCCGCGGCTCTTCCAGCGTGGAAATAGTGTGAAGTATAAGTCATTCGTTGAGCATTAGTGTGAAGGAGAAGAAAATGTTGTATTCAAAGTTACTTTGACAATGAACATTTCCATCCAACACGTTCAGACAACGATAAACTACTTACAATGTTTTGCTTTCCGTTTCGTCAAAAAGTAGGGAGTTTATTCGAAAATTTATCAGACCTCAAAATGCCATTGACAGACTCAAACATAAAGTTTCGTGCCTTTTTATGCGTGCTGTCAAAAATAGGGGCTTCCATTTCAGAAGGCTGTTTCGACCTTCAAACGAGCTTGACAGCCTCAACTACCCATGAAGATCATGATCACGGCCTTGGGGAAAGATACACTGTAGCATAAAATTTCCCGCTCTCTCTCTATATACAGGGTGTTTCAGTTTATTGTTGCATAACTTTAAGATTCGATAGAACTTTTAAAATTAATGCATAAAGTATATATAAACATGGGTCGAAAAATGCGTGGCTTCCGAAATTCAGGGTGATTATATTTACTTTTTAAAATAGTTTTTTTTTTATTTCGAACAATATTTGATGTATAACAGTGAAAATTGGTATACAAGGGTTTTTTGGTACGACAAAACGAACCATGGGCTTAGCTTTACTGTAGCCACTAGAGGGCGCTCTCTACTGTACCTGTAGTGTATTAAAATGTCCGAAAATTTTTTCTTAGTGCAATTTTTTGCTTTTTGAATTAAAAGAGTGATTCTTCGCACTTTTATGCATAAAAAAGCTAACTTGTAAGTTTCGTTATAGTTAGCCGTTTTTGAGATTTTTAAGGTTCGATGCATTTTTAATTATTTATGGGAAAATAATATTTTTTTTTACATTTTCGATTTGGGCATTACAAGTAATTAAGATGATCGTTTAGGTTGTGTTTTTAAACACAGCAATAATTCATAACTCCAAATAAACACAAAAAAACAGAATATTAATTTTTTAATTTTCCAATACCATTTTTAACAAACTAAATTAATTATTTACAACTAAAATGCTATTGGATAGTTAGGACAAACATACAAAATCTAAAGTAGTTGCTCGAAATGTAACCCGATTGTTCAATACACAATTCACATCTACGAATGATCGAACGTGGTATAGCATTATTCAAATAAGGCATTATTTCGTCACATGCATTCCTGATTCTGTCTATTAGCATATCTCTTGTGGTTACGGGAGTCTGGTACACTTTTACCATTTTCAGTTAGCGATGCACTCTTACAAATACTGAGCGAGTTGGATGACGTCTGTTTGGAAATCTTCGTGCGTATTCTCTGGCTGCTTCTACTGCGTTTCCATTTACAAAGCCATACACAAAATGAATATCCGCTAACTCTTGATTGGAGAATAAAAATGGCATTTTTATAAAACTTACAAAAAAAAACAGGTAAAAGAAACTAAATTTCGTGCATTCACAATTGCAAAAAACGTTTCAGGTTTCAACAGACAACAAAGCTAACTGTCAACTAATTGACGTTTAATTTTATTCTGCTTTCAATTTCAAAAATATTTGTAGGCGCAGCCTACTTCTAAAAATTTTCGAGATACTGACTTTTTAACGTTATTTTATCATAAATAATTAAAAATGCATCGAACTTTAGAAATCGAAATGTATCAAAAACGGCTAACTATAACGAAAATTCACAAGAGAGCTTTTTTATGTTGAAAAGTGCGAAGAATCAGTTTTTTTCATTCAAAAAGCAAAAAATTGCACTAAGAAAAATGTTTCGGTCATTTTAATACACTACATTTACAGTAGAGAGCGGCTACAGTAAAACTATAAAAACCTTTGTACACCAATTTCACTATTATACATAAAATATTGTTCGAAATATTTAAAAAAAACTATTTTAGAAAGTAAATTTAAACACCCTGTATTTCGCAAGCCACGCATTTTTCGACCCATGTTTATGTAGACTTTATGCATTAGTTTTAAAAGTTTATCGAATCTTAAAGTTATGCAACAATAAACTGAAACACCCTGTGTATACAGGGTGACTTCGAAGTTGAGTCATTTATTTTAACAGTGAGTAGATCTGATCAACAGAAATGTTTTTTTCCTTTACCATTTTTCTGGTAAAATTAAAGTAACAAAGTTATAGCCTTTTGGAAGTTTGAGTACCGCCCTGTTCAATAATACTCGTAATATCATGTGCTTGTGTTTGGCAACAACGGATATAATCCGCCTCGGTTCATCGCATCGGAAACAAAAAAGCGAAAGAATTTGGAACGATGTTTTACAATTATTTTCTTCAGTTCAGTTATACATACATTCAGTGTCAGTCGGTAAGGCGTGTGAATAGTGTCTGTTGCGTGGCTCAACGAAATAAAAAATGGCACATGTTTATGCGGATCGGTTTCCCAATCGAGTGCAACCAACCCCTCGTGCCTTTGTTAATGTAGTACAACGGGCTCGTGAATCAAGTGACTTAAGACCTCACAGAAGACCTCACGATCAAATACAGGTCCGCACTGAAATACTTGTCGGGAGGATACTTTATAAAACAAGGTAAAATTTTTTTTTTAATTTTTTTTTATTTTTACACACATATTTTGGTTTATCTTCCTTCTACAATCATTATCTGAAAATTAATGACTCAACTTCAAAGTCACCCTGTATATATACATATATATTGCCGCGGATAAAGCCATACCCCTAGTCTTCCTAGGGTTTCAGTTAGTAACTGAACAAAACGTTACGTCTTAATGAACTTGATCGCTACCTTTTGTGGTCATTTCACGGTGAAGTGAATATTTTCAAATGGAGTCGCCCATTTTCACATCGTAATTTAGAAATCTTCGTCCAAACATCACATTGCCCTTGACTATTAATTGCCTGCAGGTCCATTCCAAGGTCATCTCGATACGTCGAAAATAATTTGCCCTAGCAAAAATGTTCATCGACATAATTTTAAGGTTTGTGGGGATCTCTCATGACCTTGTCAATGCGTTTCAAGGTCAAGTCACTTCGCTTAGGGTAAGTTATTGATCAAAATTTCAGAAAAATCGAAACGTCGAAAAAATATAAAAAGCTAGTAGTAATATGAGTTGTACGATGATCAAATGTCAATTTTAGCTAAAAAACACAACCAGCGCTTACTTACTTTTTGTGTGAGAACGGACTATATCACAAAAACCACTACAGTTGACAAGCTGATAAATGAAGATTTTTCTAATTCTCTTGAAAACGAATCGACCGATTTTGAAAAATCGGACGTCAAAATGAAGGACAATCGATAGGTCTTTCAAACAAGCTATTACTCGATACTAATTGTCATTTAAAATTTTCAAGGGGATGGCTCTGGGGGTAGAGGGTGGAAAGGGGTTAAGTAGGTTTTGGTTAAAAAGTTGTCCATCTTAACAAATCCTTTGACGTATCTCGGTGTTTTTCCATCTAATCAGTGGGATAAATCCGTGGTGAGAAGTTTTCAAATGAACATCCTGGATAATACAAATTTTTGTGCATCCATTCAGTTAACATCCAGCAGCTGAGCTAAAGCATGCCCAGAATAGCGCTCTCTCTACAGTTACGTGCAACTGAACGTAAGCAAGTTTCTAACCCTATGCGATATTCATTCTTTTTGAGTGCCCGTTCGGAAAGAGAAGTCGGACGATTACAGCCTTTATATCCATTCTAAGGCCCCATAATGAACTCGGTAAGATGAGCATTTTCCAGCATAACCCAAAACTGCGCTTGCTGGCTTGGCGGCCCGGCTTCTGCTGAACCCTCATGTATATTTATGGAACAACTGCGTTGAATGGCTCTTTTAAACAAGAATATCAACTCAAACGACCCCGAAACAGCTACACTTTGTTATTTATTACTATATTCGCCAAGCTTTTTCAATTATCTGTAGAGGAGCACAGCCAGCTGGGATGTGCGTTTGCTACAGGGTCCACGAAATGTTACTGTAGTTTTTGTTGGATAGATGACAGCTTTTAATAGGCATAATCAGACAGGCAAAACTCTGTCGGCGTTTCCTGCCCGAAGTGTGAGATTCTCTAGAAGCGGCATACTCACTGAAATCCCTGAGACATTCGCTACGCATCTCGTCATGGTAATAACCTCTAAAGTCAGATAGCCTTGAGATTTCCTTATTTTTTTATCGATATATAAATTTTCGGTAACACGCTTGCTCGTTTCAGCAGGCTTTAACAAAACTGGTTGAAGGGCTATTACGATTTCTACGAAAAAAGAAATCCTCAAGAAATTTTGACATTATACCTTAAAACGAAGCATGTCAAGACGCTTAATATTAACTTTTTTCAGATTCATCGAAAGAGCCATCCATTGTAGTTTGGTAGATACTTCATAAGTGTTAATAGTTAATAAAGGACTATGTGGCAATTTATCCTCGATTGCTACGAACTTATGTGGTCATTTGCCAAAACTTCAACCAAGGTACAGAATGGCTCTTCTTGGAAGCCGCCGAAAAAGCTGTTGTTGTGTCATAGAAGAATTGAAAGGCTCAGAAAAATTACGTTTGATTTCTTTGTCGCAACTTCTGAACGAGGTCGGGTGGACAGACCAATTTTCTGCAGTATGGTGATGATATACAGGGTGACTTCGAAGTTGAGTCATTTATTTTAACAGTGAGTAGATCTGATCAAAAGAAATGTTTCTTCCTTTACCATTTTTCTGGTAAAATTAAAGTAACAAAGTTATAGCCCTTTGGAAGTTTGAGTACCGCCCTGTCTCAATAATAATATTATGTGCTCGTGTTTGGCAGAAACGGATATAATCCGCCTTATCGGTTCATCGCATCGGAAACAAAAAAGCGAAAGAATTTGGAACGATGTTTTTACAATTATTTTATTCAGTTGTATACAGTCAGTGTCAGCCGGTAACGCGTGAGTGAATAGTGGTGTCTGTTGCGTGGCTCAAACGAAATAAAAAATGGCTCATGTTTACGAAAATGCTGAACTTGTGGACATGATTCTTATTTACGCGGCATCACGGATTTATGCGGATCGGTTTCCCAATCGAGTGCAACCAACCCCTCGTGCCTTTGTTAATGTAGTACAAAGGGCTCGTGAATCAGGTGACTTAAGACCTCACAGGGGAGGGCATGCCGGTACTCCAAGACCGCACGATCAAATACAGGTCCACACAGAAATACTTGTCGGGAGGATACTTTATAAAACAAGGCAACATTTTTTTTTTAATTTTTTTTTATTTTTACACACATATTTTGGTTTATCTTCCTTCTACAATCATTATCTGAAAATTAGTGACTCAACTTCAAACTCCCCCTGTATATACGATAAAGCAGGTACTACCAATATCACTTAAATATATTGGCTGAATCAAGTTCATAATAAACATCAATTGTGAATCATGAACCATACTTACGAGTAGCTAAGCCTGGAACTGTTAATCAAGTTTTAAGATGCTTGCCTGAATCAAATTTAGTAGTATCGGGGTAACAAGTACCTTAAACACTGCGATGTTTTATCATGGAAAATTTGTGATAAGGCCATCATACAACTGCAGGAACGTATAGTATACGTATACAGGGTGGCGCATCGAAAAAGAAACAGACGCATTTACTGGCAGCTCAGTTTTTTTTGGAAAAACGCTCAGATCCGTCGATTTTGTTTTCGAGGGGGGCACAAGTTGGGCAAAAAAATCACGTTAACACGTGCAGCCCCCTGGGCGGGGGTGACACCAACCCTAAAATCGGAAATGGAAAGGGCGGTCGAGTGATACCTTATTTTAAAGGTCTTTCAATTAACTTTATAATGATGTAAAATACATGAGCTTCAGTTCAGTAGTTTTGAAGATTTATTGATTTACAGCTTAAAGTAGACTTTAATAGGTACATCAGATTAGTTTGTACTACTTTCAGAAGAAATTTGACTAAAAGAATTTACTTAATAAGTAAATGCTTTTCTTCACTATGTCCATGGTTTGTTTACCATTTTGTTGTTGAAAATAGCTATTGGAGCGTTTTCTTGAAGACAGATAAGGAAATATCTCGTACTTATTTTAATTTAGTACATAGTTTGCGATTGCTTTGATCAAACTTTGTTGCTAAAATAACTTGTAACGCTTTATTACATAAATTAGCCATGGTATATTCCACAGCAGAAAGAGTTGAAATTATCGAAATATTTTTCGGAAATAATCAGTGCGCTAATAGAACAGCAGAAATATTTAATGAGCGACATGAGACCAGTAACGTGCATCGAAAATATGTTATAGAACTTGTAGCTAAATTTCGGGAAACTGGGTCGGTCGCCAATAAAAAACGCAAGATTGAAAATCCCATAAGGAACGAAGCAATAGAGGCGGGGGTTTTAGGGCAAGTTTATATAGATCCTACGTTAAGTACCCGCAAATTAGAGACTGTGTGTGGTGTTAGTCGACGTACTGTTCAACGGATTCTAAAGGCCCATAGTTTTCATCCGTACAAAATTCATACAAGAACTTAATGAAGACGATTTTGATCGGCGATTACAATTTTATGAAGATATGAGTGAACGAATTATAAACGACGGACATTTTCTATTCAACACTTGCTTTTCCGACGAATGTTCCTTTTTCTTAAATGGCGTAGTAAATTGTCATAACTGCCCATATTGATCCGATTCTAGTCCCAGAATTTATCATGAGGTTCATACACAGCAGCCACAAAAATTAAATGTTTGGGCTGGTATTTTTCGTGATCATTTAGTTGGTCCTTTTTTCTTACCTGGAAATTTGACCGGTGAAATGTATTTGGAATTACTGGAAGACGCCATAGATCCTGCATTAACAGCCATAATTTAAAATCAGAATGATTGGCGGTACATTGCGAATAGGTTGATGTTCCAATAGGATGGTGCCTCACCACATTACGCATTACGTGTTCGAGAATATTTAGATCAGACGTTTCCAGATCGATGGATTGGTAGAAGAGGTGCCATTGAATAGCTCCCAAGATCGCCAGGTTTATCACCTTAGGATTTCTTAATGTGGGGTCATTTATAAAGCAAAATCTATGCTACTCAGCCAACATCATTAGAAGACCTGCGACAAAGAATTGTGAATGAGTGCCGTCAAGTTGCTCCTCAAATATTGCAAAATGTGAGGCAACGTTTTGAGCAAAATCTTTATTATTGCATGGAGAGTCATGGTGGCCATTTTCATCATTTACTTGCCTAACGGGCCAGTTCATTCTTCATTTTTAAATTAGTTTGCTGCCAAATGTATTGATCTCCACTAATGATGATGTATTAGTTTTATTTAAGCTTTAAATTAATAAACCTTCAAAACTACTGAACTGAAGTACATTAATTTTATATCATTATAAGGGGAATTGCAAGGCCTTTAAAATAAGGTATCAGTCGACCCCCTTTCCATTTGAGATTTTGTGGGTGGTGTCAAACTTGGGTCCCCCTCGAAAACAAAATCGACGGGTCTGAGCGTTTTTCAAATAAAAAACTGAGCTGCCAGTAAATGCGTCTGTTTCGTTTTCGATGCGCCACCCTGTATAGAAAACTAGTAGGAGACGCTACCAACCGAAATGGAAATGCATTCTATTATGGTATACTGTGACACGGACAGCCTTATCCATTCAGTACGCTCTAGTTGCTCCACTATTTTTTTTCTCAGCCAATCTCTGGCTATTATATAGCACATACCATAATGTCCTTGATATTCCAGAAGATCTTAGACTGTTGCTGGAGCAATTCCTTCTTCGGTCAATATGAACCTCTTGTCAGAATCACCCAAAGAGCTAACTATTGTATTTTGATCAGATACTTAATAAACATTAGTAATATATATCGTATATACAGGACAATGGGGCAGTTGTAACTCGATTGCTACAAACCTATATGGTCATTTGCCAAAACTTCAACAGAGCTACAAGTTGGTTCTTTTTGGAAGTGACCGAGTCCTAGAAAAATCAAAAGGCTTAGAAGAAATACTTTTGTACCTGCTTCAAGGCTGACCACTCCTGATTTGAAAAAAATATGTGTGAGGGATACCCACCAAGTTTGTCTAGTTTATTTCAGTTCGAGAAGTTCTGAGCGACGTCGGGTAGACAGACCAATGTTCTGCAGTTTGGTGATTACACCAATGTCAATTGAATATTTTGACATTTCTCGGTTGTGAGTTATGAACCATAATTACGAATAGGTAAAGCTGGAATTGTTAATCATATTTAAAAATGTTTGCCTGCATCAAATTTTGTTTTTATGCATACTAGTATCGGGGTAAGGTCAACCTTAAACACTGCGATGTTCTATCATGGCAAATTCGTGAAAACATACAACTATAGGAACGTACCATATATAGAAAACTTTCGAAAGATACTACCAGCCGAAATAAAAATCATGTATTATAGTATACTGTGACACCGATAGTCTTATCCATTCAGTGCGCTCTAGTTGCTCCACTATTTCTCTCAGCAAATCTCTGGATATTAAATACATTAACGGGATAGTTTCTGGAATGTCCTTGATATTCCGGAATATCTTAGACTGTTGCTGTATTTTGCCTACATTTGTTTTGTTTAGTGGAGAGATGAAATGGAGTAATTATACTTTTCCATACAGATCTTGAGCAGTACATGTACACTAATGGACAAAAGTATTTAGACAAATTAATATTGTGCTGTATTTCTTTTTTAACTTGTTCTATTAATACACCAACAAGTATACATAATTCGTTATAAACTCACTTATACATAAATTTATTCATTAGACTCCCTTCAATAAAAAATTAATTGAAAAAAAACTGGAACTATGAAGGACAAAAATATATAGACAACGCAAAACAATTACACTGGACAACAAATTTTAGTTTTTTAATTGCATCTTGTGGGAAAAGTGCACTTCTTTGTTAATTTTGGGGCGCTGAATCCAAAAATGACAATGAAATAAAAAAATTAGTTGCGGTTTAGGAAAAAAACTTTTTATTTTTAAGGATATATTGAAAAAAGTAACAAGATTCATATACTTATAAGAATCACTATATGCGCTGTCTTTTTGCTGTTCTTTTATGGATCGTTTCTAGAGCATCTCTACCAAGAGTCCAACAGTAGTCTGCAAGCATGGAAGGATTCCAGGATTCCACTTTCCCTGGTACCTTATTTCCATTGTTGAAATATCCTGATGAAAACGTTCGTCGTGCCCATCACTTACGGCTCCGCAATTGTCCAGGTGTGAGTGTAGGAAATGTATCTTAAGAGACATATTACAGCTCATCTTTTGATACGATGACAGCATATTTTTGACAAGGGTTTTATAGTTGTCAGCTTTTCTATTTCCCAAGAAATTAGTGACCACCAGACGGAAAACATTCCAAGCAGTTTTTTCAATACCTGTTAAAGTGTTTTCAAACTGTGTATCTTTCAAAATATTTCGAATCTGTGGCCCAACAAAAATACCTTCTTTAACCTTTGCCTCACTTAGTCTTGGAAATTTCTGACGCAGGTATTGAAAAGCTGACCCATCTCTATCTAATGCCTTGACAAAGTTTTTCATTAGGCCCAACTTGATATGCAGTGGTGGTAATAAAATTTTTTTCGAATCTACTAATGGCATATGCTGTACATTTTTTTGACCTGGCTCTAGGAATTGACGAACAGACCAGTTTTGTCTGGTGTAATGAAGTGCCTTTGCCCGACTGTCCCATTCACACAAAAAACAGCAAAACTTTGTGTAGCCTAGCTGCAGCCCAAGTAAAAGTGCAACAACTTTCAAATCGCCACAAATATGCCATTGGTGCTCATCGTATTTTATGCATGTCAATAGGTACTTCGTATTGTCATATGATTCTTTCATGTGAACTGCATACCCTACAGGAAGAGATGGTAAAATATTTCCAATATGCAATAACACTGCCTTCAAACTCAATGTTGAACTGTCTATAAACAATCTCCATTCTTCTGGGTTATAGTTTATATTTAAAGCCGCCAGTAAGCCGTTAATGTTACTGCAGAAAACCAAGTTATTCTCCATATTGAAAAATGGTTCTAAGTCTTTGTGGTGTTTACGAAAAACACATACCGAAACATGGTCTTCTAACAAGTTCCACTGCTGCAGTCTTGATCCAAGTAACTCTGCCTTACATTTTGGAAGTTCTAAATCTCTTAATTCTGACTGTGTTATTTTGTGCGGTTGGTGGCATGACGTGCTCGGTATGAAATCAGGATTTCTTGACGTTGATGGCATATCTTCTTCCTGACGAATCACTCGATCGCCATGATCTGATTCGTTTTCTGATTCGCAAGTGTAGGATTCTGGGGGTTTTGGAATAGGATTTTCGTCACTGTGAGGCACAGGTCTCATCGCAGATGGTATGTTTGGGTAGTTAATAACCGCAAAGCGCATAGACCGTTTTTTGCCATTTAACCAGCTCCTCAGACTTGAAGCACATGTATTACAGCAGATGTGGTGTGCCCACTGTTTGTCTTGATCACCTAGTTTACAACCGAAATAAAGCTGATATGCCTTTGTTATTAGTGGAGTAATAGACCGTCTCTGAGACGCAAAAATCACATCACCACACACGTAACAAAACTGATCTGGATTGTTTACACACTTTCGAGGCATCTTGCATGAACGCTGTCAGCCAACTGAGGAAAAAATGGCTAATATAAAACAATATAATGTACACGTATGTATAACGTAACACAAAATCATGCCGATTACATCATCTTTCTTTGCCGAATATAAAAATGTAGCACGTGCATTCTTGTGAATTGCAGTATATTAACACTGTCACAGCAGGAACACATATAATTACCGTATCTCTAAAAGTTTCATTCCGGTTTTAGCACATTAAAAATAGTAATATTTTGTTGATTTTATTTAGGATATTTTTTGGCTGTTGATCAGTGTTATAGAAAAAAGAAGCAAAGTGCATTGACAAATAGAAAACCAACCATGTTTGTGTTAATATTTTGTAGCATTATTATCAATCACCGCTCAGCATCGTCTCGGCATAGATTCTAGAAATTTCTTGAAATAAGATTCATCGATCTGTCTCCGCCTTTGCTCTAAAGCGGCAAAAAGTTCATACTTGTTTGAATAATTTTTATCACGTATTTGCTTATCTGAGTATTCCCATAGATTTTCAATCGGGTTTATATCGGGAGACTGTGATGGCCATTTGAGTACTGGTATGTTCTCATCCCGAAAGAATTTCTTTGCGAGATTTGAAGTGCGCTTCGGGTCATTATCTTGCTGGAAGATTGATCTTAAGGGCATATTGTCTTCCATATAGGGTAACATGACATGCTTTACTATGTCTGTGTATACAAACTTATCCATAATGCCATCTATTATATGTAAAGGTCCCATCCCAAACTCCTAAAAGCACCCCCAAACCATAACAGACCCGCCTCCATGTTTGACAGTGAGCAAAGTGTACTTGGGGTTCAATCTTTGTCCACTAGGAGGACGTCTATCATATCAAGATACCTCTTTGTTTATATTTCTTCAATATTGCCCAAACGCTTTACGCTTCAGCTTCAAATTTTTGGCAATGTCGGCTTGACGTTGACCATCTTTGAATAACTCAATGATCTTAGTTTTCACATCGAAAGAAATTTCTGGACCACGCGGCGTGGTATTAAAATCACTCAACTTATTCCACAATACTTGATGAACACCAATTAATTCTCTTTTGACACGAAAGTGTACTAAACTAATGTTGAAAAGAATTTGTCTACATATTTTTGTCCCTCATAAAAAAGTGCTTATGCTCAGACTTGTATTGTGTTCATTGCAGATAATGTAAAAACAAGGAATTTAGTTTTTCTACTAATAACGCATTTGTTTATGGTGCAATGAAGTATGAATTCGTTTTCTAAAGATATTTAGGTAAATATTCATATTTGTCTATATACTTTTGTCCTTTACTGTATATGGATACATCTAGCTCATCTTTAATCAACGGCAACGTGCATGGATGAGTTACCTGATCCGATAATGTTGATTTTTTACAGCCCAACAAGCCGTCAATACGAAACATTTTTTAGTTTAGCAATCTATGGAAAAGACCGAAAGGAAAGCGGGTCACGATTTCAACAATGAGATGAACAGACATTGGTCTCACACGGATCTGTTAGTAATTTATCAATAATGGAACCTGATCTGAATGATTAACAGATTATTAATAGGGAATTATATTATTTACCCCAAAATCACTGTTACTCGCACCTCGCCTGTAAGCATTCAATGCAGTCGATATATCTCTGGTTTGCTATATATCGACATGTAACGTTTGGTGCCTACAACATACATGCACCGGCTCTCGGGGCCGCCGAGACAGTCGTTAATCACGTCTCATGCTCAAATCGGGTACGCAAGTGTTCTCTGATGCTCACCGCACACACCGACGCCTTCCCCTGCGCATGTAGTCTACCCCTATCCGTAGGGTAAATAACGTTGTGATTAGAAGGGGGTGGGGAGCTGGCAACAGCACTCCGGTTACCCTCGATTGTCTCTTACATTAAACGGCTTGGCCGAGGACCGTCGCGTATGTTTCCTAAGGTGTAGAATTGTGCCAGAAGTAGCACAGTATGCCAGATTACACATTCGCATATATTGTAATGCTAAATTTTATCAAGAGCAGTGCTCTGAATAGATAGCACTTAGCCGATTATCATACGACCAGTGTTTACAGTGGGTGGTATGTACTGAATATTCCGTCAGTGCCAGTGGGTTTCTACCTGACCTCAAACATCAATCATGACTGACATCCAAGCTACATGATCAACAAATATCACATTCATCGATAAATAAATGATGACGGATCAAAGTAAATACGGATTGTGTGTCATTCGCCTTGGGGTCTCTTGGGGGACCATATTACTCAAGTAGAACGAAGCTTTGCGACGTGATAATACAGGGCCAAAAGAAGCTGACCTGTTTTAAACTTTAATAACTTTTTTATTTATTAAAATTTTTTAATGTATTTTTAAAAAAATAAAATATATTTATTGGAGTTTTTTTTCGTGTTAAGTATGAAAAAATGTTCAAGCATAACTCTGTACCTCTCGTCAATAACAGTCACCGCAGTTCCAACGTCATTTTGAAAAAAAAAATAAGGCCCAATAATACCCTGGGTGGTAACACCACACCAAACCGTACACTTAATGGGATGTAATTCTCTCTCGTGTACAGCCCTTGGGTCTTGCTTTCCACAAATTCTTGCAATTTGCGTAGGTATTCACAAAACCATTCAGATGAAAATGCGCTTCATTATTAGACGATTTAAAAAACTTTCTTCCTCTCTAGCCAACTGCTGAAAACGAATGGCATAATTTAGTCGTTGTGCATAATCTTGTGGTCGTAAGTGCTGAACCATTTGAATTTTGTAAGGAGAGGCCTAATTGAGTTGACCCACTTCTGGTCGATGTTTCGGGGTCCTCCTAAATACTTTCCTCTACTCTCTCTATGTTTTCTCCAGTGAAAGCTAAACGTGGTCATCCAGTTCGGGGAAGGTCCGATACAGAACCCTGGATTTGAAAACGCCGAGTAATGCTGCGGATAGCTCCAGTGGATGGGGCGTTTCGAACATTAAAAAATCTTCGATAAGCTCTCTTGGTGTTTACAATCGAATGACTATGTTCATAGTAAAATTGTACGACTTTGGTTCTCTGGATTAGATTAAGTCTCTCCATTCTGAAATATCCAGAGCTCTACTTTGTGAATCTGGAAAAAAAATCAAATATGTTAACTTGGGAAAAACTTTGAATTTTTAAAATCAGTCAGGAACTTTGGGCCCACCCTGTACATACCAATGTGTCAGAGTATTGGCGACTCGAGGCTAGTTGAGTGTCAGGAGGTATTACAATTGTATTTTAAAAGCATATGGCATCTAGCACAGTTAGGATCTGTGATAATGGTCGTTTGCTACCCAAAGCGTAAGTGTCCAGAATGGAAGCAGCTAAGGATGAGAACATTATCGTTTAGATATCGCTAATATTTCTGTATTATATCCACGTTGAAAATTCGTTCTATACATACCGATAAATTCCATATTTGTTTAATACTAAAATGTAAATGGAGTAAAAGGAGAAGCGCTTTACCAATATAGTGCATTAACTCTATAAACAAGTAGATGGACAGCTTATGAAGAACTTCTTGATGATAACAAAGACTTTTAGTTTTTGATAGTGTAGCCATCAAAACTTACTAAGATTTCTGTTCTATTTCTGTAGAAGTTTTGCTTGCAGAAACTAGTTAGATAGTGCATTGCTGATACCAGATAAATTCACCTCTTTCCTCTGCAAGTAAGTATTTGTTTACGGAATTTATTATTAACATGTAACAACATCATAGGTTTTTGCATGAATGGCTCTCTTGTTATGACCAATGTCAAAGCTACATTCACGGTCGTCATCAATTCAGAAACCATACAACTTTGAATTGGGTTTGTATATACAAGCTTTTATGCAACAGTGAAGTAAGATTCACCGAACTTAACATAACTTTCATTTTAAGTAGCTTAGCAAGAAGTGTAGACCTGTATACGAACATTGCCAAAATAAGCTTCGTCACAGGTAGCATACCTCCTTTCAGGAAACGACTTGGGCAGATCAATGATCCCGCGAAGGGCTGTTAAAACATAAGGGTTCAAAGCCCTACTGCGTTGCCATTCATTAGGCAATCTACAGAGGTATTGACCCACAGGGAAATCTTGAAGTAGTGGAAAAGCCAATCGATGGCGAAAGAGATAAAATACGTCCTTCGCAGACAAACCTATCACCAAATACCTACTACAGTCCAGTCAAAGGCATACGAGCTATCGTAAAAGTTGCAAGAAACGTTAAAAAGTGATCTGCATACTGTATGAACCAACCATTATCGTACCACTCTGAAGGCCTGACGTAAGATAGAGAAATACGTATATATATTAAAAATTAATGCTTCCAAAGTAAGCCCTGTAGCGAGGGGTTATATGAAGACCTCTATATCGAAGCTGTTGATTGTTGCTAAACAGTATGGGATAGATACGACTATAATATATATTTTAGATACCAAACTATCATTTGTCTCCTACATCGACAGTGAACCTCAGGTAATTATGGAAGTTTCAGATACCTGAATAAAACATTATGAACATTTCATAGACCCCACAATACGAGATTCATTTAAACAATTTAAATAAAAAACTAGGAAAAATCAAATACGTTTGGTTCAAGTTAGATTGTATTAAAAAGAGTATTCCAAAAACATTTCTTTGAACCAGCTTAGCTCGTCCATAATGTTGAAGCGTAGAGAATATTGCTGGTTCAGTGTATCCCTTCAGAATACTTAAAATAAAATTGATGTTGTTCTTTATCTTCTGAAGGATATGTTCTGGGTATCAAACAACCCCTCAGAAGCCAGTATTTCTTAAAGAAATTAGTATTAAGCCAAAAATTCCATTTCAATTGTGTTTATTTATGCATACATGCATAGAAAGCCATTGTTTGTCTGCTCTGTAAGTATTTGCTATTCCGGCTACTGGCTGGGACTACCATTTTGGTGGTGCGGCATCTATCTCTGCATTGCGCAAAACATTGAGCAGTTTTGAGCCGGTAACGTGGGGGTAACAAGATGGTCTGTTTTTTCATTTACCTTTCGCTATCGACTTTTTCACACTACCTGTGTCATACACCGTAAATACGGTGCCACAATGATCCTCTGCCAGTATATTTGGATTTTATAGTATTCGGATTTTGACTAATTTACTGATTCTTGAATTGTTTGTCATAATTAACAAAAACACATACCCTGTTTATTCCCACATTAGTAATCTTACTATTTCTAAGTTGTTTTACATACCTAGTCAAGTGTCCACACCACCGTAAGTAGGACAATTTATTTTGATTGCAATCTCTTCATTTTTAAAGGCGTTGCGAAACGGTTTGGCATATTTTCATATTTTTGACAAAACATGTAGTATTTAAAAAAAAAACTCGACAAAGCGTAGAAGTATTCAGGTCCAACGAAACATACAATGCAAAATGTATACTGTTGCCTGTAGAAACATGTTTGACATCCAACTCAATAGTGCGACATGCTGCATGACCTTGAACGTTCTTGAAGCCTATCTTCAGACGAACTGCGGAGGCTTTTTGTAAAACTTCATACCCCAGAGGATTACGTATATGCAAGTTTGAGCCACCTTGTATGTGAAGCAGAATTTTGGTGTTAGTGAATAGACAGGGCTTATAAAAAAAGAAGATTAATAATTATAACTGTTTCATATCGATCCAAAATACGCAGGAATAGAGTACGGACTGCCCAACCTGGAAGCACTATATCGCGCGAAGAAACTCTGGCGCTATATAGACAGAACATGCGGACTTGACAGAAATAGCAGAAAGCAATTTCCCATTAGGTTCTTGCTGACTATTTTTCAAATTCGGCTTGCCAAATATCCTTTGATTGACATTTTTTCTTGCAATATTTGAGATTTCACGATTTAAGGTCTAGTGAATTTTTGTAACAAACAGGTTTAGAATAGATTACTGATTTCTGCACATTCTGTGAATTGCCGTTTTTATATCGAAGCTGTTGTTGCCTGAACATACACAACCAGTATTTCGCTACTTCTTCATTATACTCAGGTACCGAAAAGGAAGAGAGCAGCAAAACACATCGTACGTCCATGCTGACGCGGCGTCCCTTTGCATACAGTGTGTCCCAGATTCGCTTCTCTATACTGGGATCTCGGCTCCTGCAATTGCAATTGATAGCCGGTTTCAGATTTACAATCGGTTAATTGGTTTTGGAAATATCAAAAAAACCTAAAATATCGATTTTTGTTTTTTCCAGTAAATCCAAAGCGGTTAATTTGACAGCTGTCAAAATGTCACATTATTCGGACATTTTTTCAAGGCGAATAAGATAGCGTGTATGACATGTCTCAATCGTCTTTTGTTTTCCCGCAACTTGCCTCAACTTTCATTTTTCTTATGGCCGCCATATTTGATTTTACGTTTTTTGAAAAGAGCGTAAAATTTCCAGCCTAGTGATGTCTCACAAGTGCAGAAGCCTAAATGCCGGAACACCTCGCCGGCTATGATGATCCCAAAGAAATTTTGTTTGATACGATTTTTGAACTGCCTAAGGTTAGTAGGACTGGGAAAAGCTTCCTCTTGTAGATTGTTCCACAATCTTGACACCCTCGGGACAAAGGAGCGGTCGTATCGGCCAGTTCTGGATGTACGAAGTTCGACACGGTTAGGATGGGACGTCAAAGTCAGGCGGGTATGTCTGGCAGGCACACCGCGCGGCGGCATCATGGAAGAGAGCTCTGAGGGGCAAGGCCTGTTGGTGTAGCGGTAGAAAAGAGCTAGATCGCCGACGGCCCGCCGGTGCGAAAGAGTCCCATCAATCAGTCGGACCGCCTTCCTCTGGACAGGTTCGAGCATGGATAATGTAGTCGGGGCGGCAGCACCCCACACGTGTGAGCAATACTCAAGGCTAGGCCTTATCAGGGCCTAGTATAGAGTGAGAAGCTCATGCGGAATAAAGTACTTCTTAGCACTAAACAAATAGCCTAGCTTTTTACTAGCAGCTGCAGCTATTGACGAAATGTGTTCGTGCCAGATCAGGTCCTCGATGCTTTGGACTCCGACCAGCCGAAATGAATGACTTTTTGGCAGAACTTGGCCATCCATCGAAAGCGAATGAGCGCTAGGACGCTTTTTGTTCGTCAAAGCATTGAACTGTACCAGATTGTTGCGTCCCCAAGCAGTGATAGACTCCAGGTCTCTTGTTAAAGAGGAAGTCATCGCTAGTCTTCTTCTTTCCAGCTCAGCGGCAGAAATCGGCTTGTCAATCTGAATTGCTGCATGTAGAGTGCTGTCATCAGCGAAGCTGTGGATTCGGTTGATCGTGCAGGAAATGAGGTCGTTGATATGTAAGAGAAACAGTGTCGGAGCCAAGACCGATCCTTGGGGAACACCCGCGTTGACGTTGTGGGATCAAGAGGAGAACCCGTCAATTACGACGGATATCTTGCGGTCAGAGATAACGTCAGCCACCCATCTGCAAAGCTTTTCTGGGAGGCCATAGGACGGAAGTTTGCTTAAGAGGGTAGCGTGCCACAGCTGATCGAACGCTTTCGTGATGTCAAGAGCAACGACATGAGCCTCACCATAAGACTGTATTTTATTCCACAATTGTGTGATGTAAGTTAGGAGGTACCCTGTGGATCGTTGGTGCCGGAAACCATACTGCCCATCGCTAATCAAGCCAAGACGTTCGAGGTAGTGCAAAAGCTCGCGATCCATCACCTTACTTATAACAGAAAGCAGAGCTATAGCCCTGTAGTTGTAAGGTCGGTTTCAGATCCTCTTTTTGGGGTGGGTTGGATATTGTTATTGTATTTGCTTTTATTTGTTGCTTCCATGCTCTGTAATTGGAAGTTCCTCTGATGACCAGGTCGAGCTTTCCATGGATTAATATATAGTGAAGCACTGTGTCGTGTGTCTAAACGTAATCTAGACCATCTACCACTCCAGTGTGTAGGTAACTAATTTAGTGTATATAGTTGTCGCAAAATGATTGCCTCAAAGGACAACAATAACCGTCAGGTACAAAACCTGACACGCTTTCCATAATTACACCTCCCGAGTGGAATTGTCCGCTGTTCGCAGTGACTTTTAAATTTAATTTTCCCCATGACTCGCCTCGTCCCCGCTCCGCCCCAGCAACACACACGTTCCCATCGCCCGACGTACACATGCTTATCTCATATCTGGCGCTCGCAGCAACCGCCAAGCGCGCAGCAAAGGGCAATTTCAGAGTTTGTCGCTTTTATCTGGCCGCTATTTAACTGCCGGAACATATGGTTCGCTTGTCGACGAACGGCATCCTGCCATTATGTCACAACCGGAGCTGTAGTGTGGATTAGCGGCGAAAAGTCCAAAATTGAGCTACCAGGCGGTATCTTTTCACTTTTGTGCACGCTATGTTTTAGCTAGGGTATATTTTATACTCGAACAGCTGCAGGCCTGGAAAGAAATCAGATGCTAAGATACCCATATAGCAGTGATGTAGAATATACTCAGTACTAAATAACAGGAACAAATATACAGGGTGGCGCATCGAAAACGAAACAGACGCATTTACAGGCAGCTCAGTTTTTTTGGAAAAACGCTCGGACCCGTTGATTTTGTTTTCGAGGGGGACACCAGTTTGGCAAAAAATCACGATAACACGTGCAGCCCTCTCGGCGGAGGTGACACCAACCCTAAAATCTTAAATGGAAAGGGGGGTCGAGTGATGCCTTATTTTAAAGGTCTTTCAATTCCCTTTATAATGATGTAAAATACATGAGCTTCAGTTCAGTAGTTTTGAAGATTTATTGATTTAAAGCTTAAAGTAGACTTTAATAAGTACTACTTTCAGAAGAAATTTGACTAAAAGAATTTAATTAATAAGTAAACGGTTTTCTTCACTACGCCCATGGTTTGTGTATCATTTTGTTGTTGAAAATAGCTATTGGAGCGTTTTTTTGTGGCAAAAAAGTTATTTCTTGAAGAAAAAAGGAGAGAGATCACGTACTTATTCTAAATAGGAATTTAGTACATAGTTTGCAATTGATTTGACTAAACTTTGTTTCTAAAATAACTTGTAACACTTTATTACATAAATTAACCATGGTATATTCCACAGCAGAAAGATTTGAAATTGTCGAAATATGGGTCAGTCGCCAATAAAAAACGCAACACCGAAAATCCCATAAGGAACAAAGGGGGTTTTAGGGCAAGTTTATCTAGATTCTACGTTAAGTACTCACAAATTGGAGACTGTGTGTGGTGTTAGTCGACGTACTGTCCAACGGATTCTAAAGACCCATAGTTTTCATCCGTATAGAATTCACCTGGTAAAAGAACTTAATGAAGACGACTTTGATCGGCGATTACAATTTTGTGAAGATATGAGTGAACGAATTATAAATGATTAACATTTTCTATTCAATACTTGCTTTTCCGACGTATGTTCCTTTTTCTTGAATAATGGCGTAGTAAATCGTCATAACTGCCGATATTGGTCTGATTCTAATCCCAGAATATATCATGAGGTTCATCCACAGCAGCCACATAAATTGAATGTTTGGGCTGGTATTTTTGGCAATCATTTAGTTGGTCCTTTTTTCTTACCTGGAAATTTGACCGGTGAAATGTATTTGGAATGACTGGAAGACGCCATAGGTCCTGCATTAACAGCCATAACTGAAAATCAGAATGATCGGCGGTACATGCGAATAGGATGATGTTTCAACAGGATGGTGCCCCACCACATTACGCGTTTCGTGTTCGACAATATTTAGATCAGACGTTTCCAGATCGATGGATTGGTAGAAGAGGTGCCATTGAATCGCCCCCAAGATCGCCAGATTTATCACCTTTGGATTTGTTTATGTGGGGTCATTTGAAAAGCAAGATGTAGGCTACTCAGCCAACATCATTAGAAGACCTGCGACAAGGAATTGTGAATGAGTACCCTCAAATTACTCCTCAAATATTGCAAAATGTGCGGCAACGTTTCGACCATAATCTTTATTATTGCATGGAGAGTCATGGTGGCCATTTTCAACATTTACTTGCCTAACGGGTCAGTCCATTCTTCATTTTTAAATTACTTTGCTGCCAAATGTATTGATCTCTACTAATGATGATGTATTAGTTTTATTTAACCTTTCAATCAATAAATCTTCAAAACTACTGAACTAAAGTACATTAATTTTATATTATTATAAAGGGAATTGAAAGACCTTTAAAATAAGGTATCACTCGACCCCCCTTTCCATTTAAGATTTTGGGGGTGGTGTCACCCCCGCTTAGGGGGCTGCACGTGTTAACGTGATTTTTTGCCAAACTTGTGTCCCCCTCGAAAACAAAATCGACGGCTCTGAGCGTTTTTCACCCTGTATTTGCTTGAGATGAACCTTGCTCAAACTCACTAATTATTGTGAACTCTTCGTGTAAAGTGAATGCACGTTTCGCACTTTTCGACATGTTGATAACTCTAATAAATACAGTATAATACTTGTGGCCAAGTTCGAATGCAAACTGCGAAGCCAAACCGCCGTAAATGATTGCATCAGCTAAATTTGCTTCGGGGAACTACCAAAATAGCTCGCATGTACTGGATTAAAATAGTCCACTATTTTAAGCGAGTGTATAATATCCGACGATTTTACGTGCAATTATTTATAGGACCTTAAATTATGTCCATTATATACGGGTTTCCATTATAAGCAAGTTCATTATAAGTGGATTCCACTGTAGTTCCTTATACTGTCCATATACTTTTAAGCGTGGATTGTATCCTAAAATATAAGTTCAACTTCAACAACAAGTTCATACCTTTCCATATCAAACTGGTATTATGCAATGTATGGACAAATTATCAGATAAGGAAAAGGATCAACCGATCGAAATTGTTGAACTTTTCAAAAGCACGGCACCTTCTGACAAAATCCATGTTCACACTTTTATACTCATCATTCCTACCGACCTTGTAGCAGTGCTTGTGTTCACCACTTTGGTTAGTTTCTAAGAAAGATGCTTCTTATAATTTGTTTTGATAATTGAAAACTGAATTTAGTAACGATTAATGATTCATGTCCTCCTCCGTTATTTTAGTCTAATCATATTAGACGAAAATACCCCTGGTTTGCGAAATAATTGTTAAAGCCTGGTTTTATTGCTGCAAGTTATTCAAGGGGGTATTCAAACCATGGACGAATAAAATGGGCACACCAATTTGTGTGGGGAAAACTTTTTATTTCACAACAAAGGATGACAAAATGAGTTTTTTAGGACTTAATCGAAAGTGCCGACAGAAACGAAAAAACACTTTATATAAGATTTTTAGGTATCTTTGAGACCTACAGAATGAGACCACACGTGAAAAGATCCGACTAACAGCAAAACAGTTATGGCCGAAAACCGATGCAAACTGCAGGTTTTGGTACTTGTTGGTAATGTGACGACGGTTTCTCGCAGTTATTTGACATTCTTCAAATACGTAGGATTCGTACTTTTAAATAACCACAACAAGTAGAGTAGATTCGTCAAGTAGTTGTTGAGTATTTCTAATTGTTAATCACAAAACACCTGTTTTCCGGCCATCACTACTAACCTATTGAGCAATACACATGATTAGTTCAAAGGGCATTTTTTAGCAAAATACACTAGTTTACCTTGCCGATACGAATCTCAAACCATTCCGGAAGATAAATTTTATTTTTATGCAAAAAAGGATGGGTTATGTTTTTTCTTCTAAACAAATTATAACATGTCGTATTTGTGAGTAATTCGCAACAAAAGATGATGGACACGTTGGCCTTACTGTGTGGTCAAGGACTCTATAGTGTATTTACACCCAAGATAGAATGGATGCGTGATTGCCAAAAGCAAGGACGGCGTACAGGGCCGCATCCAGGGCTACCTCCGAATGATGGACTACCACCAACGTGTTGTCAAACAAAGATGACAGTATTTAACGAAATTATCTAATATAGTGAAGTAGTTATAGTTAAGGGTGTCGCAAAATCAAATTTTTATTCTTGAAGGGGTGCTAAGTTTTTCTACAGATTTTTCAAACTAGACAACATGGAGAAATACCTAACAGAGGTAACCAGCTGCTCACTATGCACAATGAATCCGTAGTCACAGAGGGGTAGAGATGACACTTTTGTACATGGAGTAAATATAAGGCTGTTCAATCAATTGAAAATAGATTTTGAAGGTGCACTTCGGACTTGCATTGTCTGTAGCTTATCTGTAAGTTAATATTTCACTATAACTAGGATTCCCATAATATGTATTCTGAGACAAAACAAAAACGCGAAACTTACTCAGACTCACTTGAAGAGCTATCGTTATTAATGTTTATGATGATGGATTCAAAATCTCTCTCAATTATGTTGTCCAGCTCCCACATTGCTACCTCCACTTTCTCCTGAACATGCTGCACACATTTTTGCCATCTTTCTGGTGTGACCCTCTGTATAGCAATTCTGAACAGCTCTTGCATGTCAGAAAATTTAAATGTTGTATTGTGTGCAGCAACAGAATTCTTAACATCTGCCCATATGCGCTCAATGGGGTTGAGCTCACAGTGGTAAGGCGGCAAACGGAGTACTGTTTTGTGGTGTGCTTTAGCCATTTCATCTATGACATATTTATAATGTCTTGGTCTGTGTTGTTTCACAATATCTAATAGTTGTAATATTAGTAAGGAAGGGTCGAAAGTTATATTTTTGGAACGGAGCCAGCTCTGAATGTCTGATTTCCTAGAAGCTGAAGTTGGGATTTTTTCTATTTTGCGAGAATGATAGGGAGCATTATCCAAAACAACCATAGAATTGTCTCCGAGACGTGGTAAAATGCCTGAAAACCACTTCTCGAATGCTTCCCCATTCATCTCTTCATGGTAGTCAGTGTTTTTTTTTGACTGAAAAGACCACAAGCCGTCATCCACGAAGCCATCTACATCCTCAATGTGGCAAGTAATGAGCTTTTTCCTTTGCCTAGAAAGATAAAATCCGCTAAGTACACATGCACGTCTTGTAGGTACGAAGATAGAGAGATATTGTGCGCAAAAATTGATACCGTGAACTACTTCGATCTATTTACCAGCTGAACTTTTCAATCCGGTCGACAGTCCATCTAGAAATGCCCTTCTGGATGAAGTCACAGTTTTGTCAACCGATACCTTCGGAGTAGTGTGCCCAGCGTTAATCCAGGTTTCGTCCAGGTAATAGATCTTCTTGCTGATCCCTGAATGATTTAATTTTGGTCAGGTACTCTCTCCTCCACAGAACAATTTCTTCTCTATCCATAAGTAAGCTGTTACGACCTCGTTCTTCTTCCATTCGAAATTAAGATGCTTCAAAAGTTTATGAATAGTCGAACGTTTGAAATTTGGTAACATAGCATCCTCGTTAACCTCCCGTACTACTTTATCAACTGTCGGTATTTCGTTTCTGAAGAAGAACTCGTGCACTTTCCTCCGAATCGCATGCTTGTCAGCTTCATCCAACGATCTTATGATACTTTTGCGATTTTTACCCGTCATTGGCTTGGAAAAGGCATGCTTTTTCTTATGTTCGTTCAAAACATTGTACACTGTCGCTTGGCATACCCCAATTTTATCTGCCACTTTCAGAGATATTTTCGGGTTAGTTGATGTTTCGTCTTCCTTCCGCTCTATCTTAAATGTATTCAATATGACGTCTTTCATGTCTACGCTAAGATGTCTTTTTTTGATCGCTTCCTAGGAGGGTTAAGGGAGTAGCCTACAGCCTCGTCAGCAGTATCTGTACTGGACATGATCAGGATTGGTTCAAAATAAAAAATAATAACCAGGAATAACAATAACAAACAGAAACTTAACAAACTACTCAAATATACTTAACAATAACAACCAAGCAAGGTGAATACGAAAACACGAGCACGCAGTGACACACGCGACGATCGGTGGCCTGAATGCAACTCTGCCTGCCCAGCCCCTGCCCCACGCATTATTCCGCCATTCGACCGCTTGATATTTAATGGCGAATTGACCAATAAGAGGCGTTGTCCCCACCTGTTACCGAGAGATCACGCGCTAACTGTTATTATTTACATCGCAACTTGAATTTGGATTCAGTTTAGACATTTTATATCGATGAGTGTGTCGGATTTAGTCATACCTGAGCGCTGCACATAATGATAAAACAAGATGATGGAAAGTACCTTCTATCCTGAAAAAATAACCACAGCAATTGCTGCAATTGACGAGAGATGTTGGTATCACATCTTGTCCTCGAATAAGAGTGAAATAAGACATCTACTGGTTTTGATTGGTATCGAACACTTTTAAGCAGTCTGATTGTAAATGTCTTATAAGGTGACAAATTAAAAGCATACCGTTCATACTTTGCAGGAATTTTGGCATTCTCGCTTTATGTCTCATGCGAGATCGGTGAAGTGTACAAACTCCACTGATCAATAAATAGTATGGCTTAACTCAAAAAAATTTGAACAGGAGTACCATATTTTTTTTCACGAAATTGCAAAGTTGTAAGATCTTTTTCTTATTTTCTTGCAGGTTTTATAAGACGGTAGTCGATCGCGTTTCGGTTTATGCAATTATATGCAAGCAACTGAATATTTTCGATAAATGAACGAAAAAAAAAACACTGTTTTGAATGATCATCCGAAAATATTGTCATAACGATTTTAACTCAACTAAAGCTGTGTTCGTCTTCGCAATATATGGAGTCACCTCTGCATGAATGGTCTGAACAACGCAGCCACGTATTTGCATAACATGTTCCCCGATAGGCGAATAGATTAGAGCGGCTCAAAATAAATTAGGCGCGTTATTCTCAAACGACCTATTAATTTATTATGCGATCGCGTAGAGCTGAACGCCGGCTTATAACCGACAACTGCCTCCCAAATGCCTATGCTATGCACGGCGAACTAACTGCAAAATATTCATTTATGATATACAACGAATATTTGTGTCCAAGCGAATGAATATTCGATTCATCGTTTCTCAACAATATCCCATTTTAGGATATACCACCTTATTTCAAAATCTACTAAGATCCTAGAGAGATAGTGACAACTCACGTTACTACAAGGGTATAAAAGTTTTGCGTATGACTTAACAAACGGACGCAAGAGGCTGCGTGTTACTGCATGTTGAGGCATGTCCATGAGTGCGTAGTAGCGGCTAGCAGCGCGCCTGTTAATATATACTAAGTGACATATAAATCCGAACACCCAGTTTAAATGGTTTTATTTTAATAAAAGTTGGTGAATGTATTTATCTTACTGTAAATAACAAGTGAAAAAATTTTCAGCCTTATCAGTTGGACATTCCGGTTTTTATACTGCTTTTTTTAATTCACTAACGCTCTAAAAATGAATATTTCAGCCGCAGTAAAGAATCAACGTTGGCGGATTTTGGTTCTTGACATCCTTTACGATCGGTTACGATGCCTAGAGTACGGAGACCTGTACGATTTCGTCAACTTAGTGAGTTTGATAGGGGCCGTATAGTGGGACTTCGGGAAGCTGGACTTTCTTTTCGGGCAATTGCAGTTAGAGTGTGTAGACACTGTGGTTAGGTGTTGTCAGGCATGGCTTCGAGAAGGCCGTACGCAAAGAGCAAGGAGCACTGTACGCCGCCGTAGAACAACAGACCGTGAAGATCGCCGCCTAAGATTATTGGCCTTAAGGGACCGTTTCTACACTACCAGGTCCATTGCAAATGAATGGTTTGCAGAACACGGAAGACCTATTGGCATGCGAAGTGTTTACCGACGAATGAGAAGTTTTGGCTTGTTTTCATTCCGGCCACACTGGGTCCTCCCTTTAACTCGAGAACACCGACGTAATCGCCTTGAGTGGTGCAGACAACGGTCACTCTGGGATGAGGAATGGAACAGTATTGTCTTTAGTGACGAGTCTCGATTTTGTTTAGGCATACACGATGGTCGTGCCAGGGTTAGAAGGCGACGTGGTGAAAGGAGGAATCCACAGTTTTTTGTTGAAAGACATGTTCATCACGCTGTTGGAGTTATGGTTTGGGGTGCTATAGCTTATGGTTCCAGGTCACCTTTAATCTTCATCAGAGGTAACACGAACGCGCAGCGTTACATCCACGAAGTTCTAGAACCCCATCTTTTACCCTATCTTGACACCCTGGCAGATCCAACTTTCCAACAAGATAATGCCCGACCACATGTTGCAAGAGTCACAATAGACTTCTGTCAACATAATGATGTCACATTGTTACCATGGCCACCAAGATCTCCCGACTTATCCCCAATTGAGCACGTGTGGGATATGATGGGTAGGAGATTGCTCAATTTGCAACGTCCTCCTCAGACTCTAGAAGCACTTCGAGAGGAGTTGGTGGTTGCCTGGAATGAGATACCACAGGAGGACATTGACCACCTGATCAGAAGCATGCCTAGGCGCGTTGGAGAATGCGTAGCACATCAGTGTGCATCCACACATTATTAAAGGTCAAAGGGCTTTAAAGCAGTGCAATCATTTTGGAATTTATATGTCATTTAGTATACTTGTTCATTCGTTTTGATAATGTGGTCACGTAGTGAGATAAGGGCTCTTTTACAGTATAACTTTACGCGTGGTTTAAGCATAAAGAATGAGTGTCCTCATCGTACGACTATATTCAGGTGGTACAGATAATTCCAAAGGGGAAATTACACTCTAGAGGACGCTGAGAGGAAAGGAAGGTCGCGAACGTCAGCAACAGAGGAAAACATTATCGCTGTGAGAAAAAAGCTTGACGAAGACCGGAGAGTGTCATACCAAAAGATAGAGGAGACTTCACACCTTCATGCACCAGCAATTCATTCAAGAGCTGATGACTCGTCGTACTACTTGGCGCCGAAAGATGCTGAAAATGTTTGATAAGGGGTAGTCTCTGTATGTAAACAGCGTCCTCACTGGTGACGAGACTTAGCTCTATTATTGCCGACCAAAGCTCAAAGCAAAGTTTGGGTATTTGATGATGAGGACACACCCGTAGCTGTCAGAAATTCCGATCCGTTAAGAAAAAAATGATAGCTGTATCTTTCAAATCAAGCAGGATTGTGGAACGTGTCGTTATGGACCCACAGAAGATAATCACAGCTAAGTAGTACATGGAATAGTACCAGCCTAAAGTCATAGAATCTGCGGTAAAAGTCAAGAATCGCCACTTGGTACCTCCACCACTTATTGAGCACTCTCCTGACAGTCCCGATCTTGCTCTCTGCGACTTTGCACTATTTTTGCATGTGGAAATAAGGTTAGCCACAGGACCTTCTGAGAGCTTGGGATAACGAGTATGCCACACTTCAGGTTAAAACTTGACAGAGCTGCTTTAAGGACTGGTTTTGGCGGATGAAGAAGTGTGAATATGTTGGAAATAACTTTAAACGAAGTCAATAGATAAGGCTGTATTGCAAAGCGTTTACAGTAGTATATTTTGCATTGCTAACATTTAGCACAACAGAAAAAGTCAAGCCGTCCAAAATTAATCATGAAAATCGCCAGGAAGTCTTTCTGGCATCGATGATAGCAAAGCTTGACGGCAGTTACAGCAAATTGAACGTTCAAAAATGCATTAATGTTCGTTTGAAATCTAAGGATAGATGATTGCTCAAACGGGAATAAAGATAAATAATAGAGGATAAAGCTACGTTTTTTTCTAATCATATTTTGGATTTGTTTGATGTCCATGCTCCTGTTGTTTAAGCACGTATTACTAAACCTTATGCTCCATGGCTCACAGGTGGCATAAAATGTTTGATCTCTGAGAGAGATAAAGCCTTCAGAAAGTATCAGATTTTAAAAAGTCCAGCTAGTCTCGAATATTACCAGAAATTAAGAAATGATGTCATTTCCGCTATTAGGCGGGAGAAAGCAGCATATCTAAGCTTCAATGAACAACTAAATAGTAACAAGCATCTCTGGAAAGCTGTACATTCATTGAAACTCAAAACTAATGTAGATAGATCTTTACCTACGCAGTTGAAAAATGCCGATAAAGTAAACAATTATTTTTCTTCCGTTTTCACACCTTCGGGCAATTGCAAGGATCTAGTTGATAAATTTAATAGTACCAAAATTAATGAAAGTGCTAGATTTGAATTTAGTTTTGCTACCCCACAAAATGTGCTAGACATTATTCTGTTCCTATAATCTAATGCAGCAGGTTCGGATGGTATAACAGTCTCAATGCTTGCCTCGAGTATTACTACCATTGACGCATTTATTGAACTGTTGCCTGGAGGCTGGGTATTTCCCTGATGCTTGGAAACTATCTCTTGTCAAGCCCTTGCCTAAATGTAAAAAGCCAAAATGTCTCTCAGACTTAAGACCTATAACTTTGATTCCTGTTATATCGAAGATATTGGAGAAATTGATTAAACATCAGATTTATCATTATTTCTCTAATAATGATTTCTTTCCCAAGTGTCAATCTGGTTTCCGCAGTGGTTTTAGTACAACTACAGCTTTAGCAAGGGTTTTAGATGACATCATTGCTTCGCTTGATAAGGGAGATGCTTCAGCACTTGTATCATTAGATTACTCTAAGGCGTTCGATAAAATAGATCATGAGCTTTTATGTGCTAAATTGAAGTTTTTTGGTTTTTCAGACATACCTCTAATGTTTTTTATAACATATCTTTCAAATCGTAAACAAGTAGTAGAGATAGACAACACTATATCTAGTCCGATTGATATAACATCAGGTGTCCCTCAGGGTTCAGTTTTAGGGCCCTTGTTGTAGTTAATTTATACTATAGACTTGGGTAGCTTTGTGAAAAACTCTTCTGTGATGTGCTATGCCGATGATACACAGATATATAAGAGCTTTAATAGTAACACTTTACAATGAGCTTAATGATGATTTGGAGGCAATAGTAGGATACTCAAATGGTAACAATCTTAAGCTCAATAAGGATAAGTGCTCAGTGATGCTTTTTTGTCCTGCTGTCAAACGTAACACTATATTGAATTCTCTTAAATGTAAAAATCGACAAGGAGCATCTAGCTGCTGTAAATACTACAAAAAATTTAGGGTTGATTATTGATTATACTTTACGGTTTAAGGAGCATGTTTCGTCTATCTTAAAAAAATGTTATGCAACTTTGAAGTGTTTTTATGTCAATCGCTCTATTTTGAATTTTAAAGTTAGAAAAAAGTTATGTAAGGCTATTATATTTCCAAGCTTATTTTACTGTAGCACTGTGTTCTATCATTGTCTTGATTCTATCCCAAAAGCAAGACTCCAAAGACTCCAAAATACTTGTTGTCGATTTGTACTTAATCTCGAGAAGTATGATCATATTTCCTTAAAGAGATTTCAGCTTGGTTGGATGTGTATAGAAAATGCTTGCAAGTACCATATAGCCGTATTTACACATAAGATCATATCTTCTCGATCCCCCTTGTATCTTTATGAGAAATTTGTTTTCAGACGAAATAACTCAGACATTGATTTCAGACACAAAAAAGACTAGAGATACCTATGTATAAAACAACTTTATTTCGTAGTTCATACACTTACAATGCTATCCTGATTTATAACGAATTAGATGACAATATAAAGGATTGGCCAGTAAACAGATTTCGTAAGCATGTGAAACAGATTTATTTGTCAATGTAGTAATTGTGGAAAAGTTAGTTTTTAATTCTTATATTTTATTTTATTTTTACGTAATATATGTGTGTATATATTATGTATGTCAGGAAGCTATCAAGCTCATTGTTTTGAAGCGTCTTTTGCTGCTTGTCAAAGTTTCCTTTGATTAAGTATTTCAATTTATTATTTGGGTAGGTTAAGTAGAGTAGCCAAGAGCTAGACTTCGCCTACGTAGAGGTCACATTATGTTGTAGTTTATATAATGTGCCTAATAAAGACATTTTATTATTATTATTATTAATTCTAAAGGATAGTTTATACAGGGTGTTTCAGAACTAAGGGATCAAACTTCTAGGGGTTATTCAATGTAACAGTAGAAAACATTTGAGTACAGGGACCCATATCAACATAAAAATGGATTAATTGAGTACAATAAATCAAGATTGGATGAAAGTATAACGTTACACATACTTATAGAATGATGTTAATGCATACAAGAGCTGAGAGATAAATTTATATCAACGATTGCTCGAAAATGATTTTTTTAAATACGGTTTGAAGTACTCGAAATTTAATGCTATAGTAACAGAGGGTATAGCATTGTAAGTAGCATTATAATAAGAAAACATTTAGTAAAAAATAAAGTTCTGCGAGAAGGCGCTTTATTTATCAATAAAGCAAATATCTCGTGAGTGCATAGAACTACGAAATTTTAACTTAACTTTCAAAAATGGGGGAATTAAGGTAAAAGGTAACATAGTAAATGAAATTTGAATAGTTTAGGGATAGATAATCATTTCAATTTTATTGCAGATTAATTCTGCAACATGAGTTTATATTTTTTTATGCAAGAGCTTTACTTATACTGAATCTAAAAACGGATGATAGAGTCGCTGTATGTAATTTTATTTAATGCTAAATACACAGTGCGTGTGTGCAGAAGTCAACAGAAGGCGCTGATGGCATTTAATGAAATGAAAAAAGCAACAATAAGCATGAAAATATATACACAAGATCAGTAAACACTATTACAATCGCAAAGCATTGATAAAGCACAAAAACGAAATAAGATATACTGGAATTCTGAAAAGTCACTATTAAAAAACTCTTCAATGTTGTAGTATGGTTTGTTGATCAAGAAGCATTTTATTTTCGTTCTGAAAGGCTCGTCGCCAAGGAGCTTAGCTTCTATTTATACCGTTTCTAGTAGCTTGTCAACGTTGTTGTAATAAATTTACTTTCGCAGACATTTCGCGTATTGTAACGGTTTTTTTCCAGGTATAGAACTTTAAGTTGGCATTACTTTTGAAGATGGCGACCGATTTGACAGCTGTCAAGTGATTTATTCTCAGTTTGGTTTGGCAATTCATCATTTTGTTTTTTTTTTGCAAGCGCTTGATATGTCACTGAATACTGAATCTAAAAATGGATCAATGTTGCAGTATGTAATTTTACTTAATGCTAAATACACTGTGCGTCTGTGCAGGCATATGCATGGCTTTCTGAAAATTGATTGTTAAATATCTGTGACGAAATCAATCTGAAATTAAAATAATATCATTTTCAACAGTCTCTTTAAGGCTATCCTAGGAATTGTTATTAGAATAAAGTATCGCTGTATCATGTGCACAGCATATTATTGTACCTTGCGGCTTCAAGCTAAATAGGCTATTGATATACACAGCAAAAAAACAACGGACCTAAAACTGTCCCTTGCGGTCCAGCATAAGTCACCGTCTTTTCTGAACTTATGGAGTCATTTATTTGTAAAACAGGTAACTTCTCATAAGGTTTTGAGCGTTTCCTCTAATTCCTGCATCGTATAGTTTCCTATTATCCAATATTTTTTTGAGATCCAAATTGATTTTCAAGTATATTTTTGTTGAAAAAGCTAATGAGCCTAGCGTTTATGATTTGGTCTATAGTTGCTGGTATTAGATATGTCGCCAGATTTATGAATCGGTGTAATTATTCCTATTTTGTAAGGGTCTGGGAAAACCCCGGATACAATTATTAAATTTGTTAAAAATGTTAGTGGTTTTCTAAATTCAGGTGCCATTCCAAATACTTTTTGCATATACTCATATACCGAATGACCCCAGTTGACATCTTAGAGTGGAAAAACCCGGAGCATCCGTCTATTTTCAGTCGATACAGCTAGACGTAATAATTTAAGTAGTTATGATGCCTCACCTTACCTAAAAGAATTGATTACATGAGCTCTTGGTCTGGTTACGGATTTGCTGTCAAAAACGGTAGTTAATTTTTGCTTTTGCTTATAATGCAGGTCAACAGGTGCATTTAGTGGTAAGCCCGATCTAAATTATACCATCACTGATAATTCAAAAACCGAATGTAAGCCGGAGTGTAGGGTAAATACGCATAGCTCTGATAATTATGAACCGTTATGAACCCTCATAACCAGGTTTCCAGTTCTGCACACAAGGCTACGTCCACCACGCCAACTGCCTGCCTGCCGTACAACGATTGAATTTCGTTGGCCTTCCGCGAACACACGGCTGTGCCGCAATTTCATGTTCTATGTTTTATTCAATGAACGAAATCAATTGAAGCCGGCGAAGCTACGCTACGTATGAGTTACGAACGTGAAAAGCACGGCTTTTGAATTAACCAATTCATTTGGCACTCGTTGCTGCTTCAACTCTGCTGCTGTTCTGTTCCATAGCAAGATTTCTTTTATAAAAAACGTACGCTAGAGATATATGCACAGCTGCGGGACGTGCGTTTTTCCTTTTTTTGATCGAACAGTTTGTGCTGCTACAACAATTGGTGCTTTACCAGCGAATCAAGTGGTACGGTGAACAGACCAAGCTCAAAATACGATAACAAAGCTTTTTGCATCGATCTGCATTTTGAGCGTGCAAAATTATCTTTGAGTTACCACAGGCATAGGAGCGACACTTGTTAATAAGCCGTTTAAGGTTACTATAGAATGTGTGCAATGTTGAGATGGCAAAATACCATAAAGTTCCACTAAGAAGGTGGCTAACCACCGATCCTTTTGTCCCAGACAGATTTTTTTATGATCTCGCAGATTTCTGAGTACTCTTGATATTGCTTAAAAATCCTTAGAATTTTTTTGAAAAGTGTTCTGGAATGCATCGACACTCCTTGGCTCATCCTACATCTCCTTAGATTACCACGAATTTCCTGGGAAGCTCGCATCTCCTTGGATTGTATCCGATCTCACTTCACTGGTGTATCTGACGCCTTAACTTAATGCACTTAGACTTATCAACCACATAATTTCTTGCTAACGGAAGTGCAAAATCTGTTAAAGTCTTAATAACTAGTATGATAGGAGTGTCTTTAAGTTACGATGCTCATTATCAACATTATGTATCTTCACAGTTTGCTATTTCTTCTTATACGCACGAAGATTTCATTTGTATGTATGTTGTATACCTTTGCGCCTCGGAAAGCTTTGGAAAATTCAAACAAATTGAGCTCTCCACACGAAATTTCCTTTAGAGCATCCCTGCTTCTCCGCATTCACACAAATAACCGACATATACATTTTTTATCCTTTATTCCCAGAGACCTGACGAAAAAACAGCTCGGAATGGATCCCACCTCGGGCTAGGTAGTACAGTGGAATTAGGTAGTATTATCGTAAGTTAGATGGAAGCCTTGGACATTGAGAAACATTCGTAATATACAGACTTGTAAAGTGTATAGGATGCATTTTGACGTGTCCTTTTGATGTGTACATAGAGTTTGAAAGTATGAATTGGAAACTTTGGGCACGTTAGAAGCTTTGATCATGACTTGACTGAATGCTCAGAATTTCATATGATCAATATGTGGTTACGTTGTGTCAGTTAACCTCAAGCGCCTGATAATGGCTTCATCAGACTTTGGAAGGCTTAGTTAGATCGATCGATTGAGAAGTCATTTTAAACATGGACATTATGTTATAATATATCTAAAGATGACAATTAATCGATACCTAAGTACCTAAAAATCAACACACGTGCACACATTCAAAAAATAACGACAACGTGCAATAACACAAATTTTGCCAAGTTGATCTTCTGATTTGATTTTACAAGATTCTAGTATATCAGTGTTTCTCGCACTGGGAATATGCCAAATCCTTCAAACCGTTTTGGATGTAGTCCTTGAAATATAAATTTTAATTTCAAACATGAGAGTTCCATTTATTTCGATTAAATATAATTTTAATATGTGTCAGTCACACTGCCAGGAAGGATCTAAGGACACCTCACAAGTCAAAATTCGTGAAGCCGTTTGGGCTGTAGTGCGTCAAATCCAACCAGGTATACACATTCCCATGCTCCTAAAACATAATAACAAAAAATAACACACTTTTATAACAACAACGAATTTGTCGATATGGTGTTAGCTTACGGTGGGTGTCTCCAATATGTTGCTGTGATTTCACGTGTGTATTGAAATCTTTTCCTGATACTTTCATCCTGCACCACGAAGTTGATTTATTTCATACAATAAAAGCTATGGGTACATGTTTCTAGGAATTTCTGGGCGGGTCCAGTGGAATACCTTGGCAACGCCTAACGTTCCACACGTCGAGCACAAACTTGTATTTCTAGAATCGATTGGTGATAACTTCGAACGACATATACAGGGTGTCCGCAAAGTTGGGGTTTTCCTTTACACGACGTGTAGATCTTGAAAACATAAGCACTTTTTCTTGGTACCATATACACCAATGTCTTAAGGGAACCGAGATAAAGGGCTCTGCAACATCAAAAATATCTGAATACCGTCCTGTAGCCGCGACATCCCCGAGTGGTACTAGCACACTAGCTCAACCCGACGACAGAACTGGGTAGGGGTCAGTGGGTCAGGTCAGTATGCAACCTTCAACTGACGGTTACGGTCACGCGTGTAGAGGTAATCGCGTAGACGAGAGTCCCTCAACAAGCACTAGAGACGTGGCTAGAGAAGTGCAAGTATCAAAAACTAAAGTGTGGCAAACGTCCAACGTGACGATTTTACAGCAAGAGTGCGGTTTTGTGAGTGGTTGTTGCACCAACATGACAATAATCGCGTAATGGGGTGAATAACTTTCGCAACACTCATGTTTGGTCAATAGAAAATCCGCACGCTGTCCGTCGGGCACATTTTCAACAAACATTTTCGGTGAATGTTTGGGCCGTCATGGTGAACGGTATGCTCATTGGACCATTTATTCTCCCAAATCGGTTGGACGGGATGGAATACTTAGACCTTTTACGCAACATTTTGCCTTCCTTGTTGCTGATTTTATTTTCTGTTGGAGCGGTATGATTTCGGGCAGAGACGTACTTAGCCCTTCTCGTCAACTCGTCATTTTTTTTACTTGGTCGCCCTCGTTTCACTACACATTACCTTTGTTATTTCAAGGGTAGTTGTTTCTGAAAAGGAAAACCCTGTATGTTATGTGTAAGCAGCGTGTGACTGTGCGATACCTGAAATTCATCATCAAACAAACAGATACTACTTTTCCCAAAATTTCCTCTTAATTACTTACTGCTTTTCTAAGCTGCTACTGTCGCTTGTAGTTCATATTTTATCGTACGAGATTGAACCTCTAGCAATCATAACTATTCTTTTTTCAACAGTTTCCAGGCAGTGTTTACGATTTGTGACGTGACCGTATTAAGCTTCTTCGACAAGTAAGGGATGTTATGCCATCACACCAAAAATCCTAACTTCCCTGGGGTAGCAGACGATATTGTCATCACGTATGCAATAAAGTGAACTGAGGGATCTGGTAAACAAAACAGCTTTCCTTTGGGATGTTGTCTCAAGGCAACGTGGCTCTTGAAGGAAAACAGTTTGTTCATGCTTGTTATTCAACGAATGCATGGGCATGGAACCCTCCTGTACATAAACAGAGTGTAGATCTATATGTGCGTATTTATAGACCGACACACCTCGGGAATATCTATACACTAGATGATTATCCCTAGAAAGAATAATAAAACAGGTTGGGATTGAAGTCACGAACGCAATTTTGAGGATCATCTTTAGCTGCTTTGATCACTTTGATAGTCGAAACTTCACAAAACTATTACACATTATGTCATTCAGGAATGCGGTAAGAATGTTTGAAGCATGATATTTGGTAAAAGCATGGAAACATATGCGAAAACAAAATTCCTCCTCCGTTGTACTTTGATTACCTGTTGATAAAGAAAAATGTTTATTACGATGAATATATATTTCAAAGTGTAAATAACCTTTGGTTATGCTAATATTTGAGAAAAATACAGTACTTGTATGTTATACACTGACACGGATTCACTTGTTTGAAAACCTTACACAGAAAACAGATATGTAGAAATGAAGTGAAGAACCTGCTTGATTTATTAGCTAAAACCACAAAAGCAGAATCGAAAAATTCAATAACATTTTGGGCTGTTGCTGGAAAACACTGTATATTAGAGGCAAGTATTAGCAAACAGTCAATTTGTACTCTGAAAAAACATCGTGGCGCCAGAAAAGTCAGTAAGTCTGTCAATTGTACAATGGCAAAGTAACTTTAACATGCTACATGTCAAAGTGAAGGCACAAAATAGATGACACTGAGACATTCATAATATCTTCAGGAAAAAAGGTCATAGTAATAATAATAGTAATAATAATAATATTAATAATAATAATAATAATAATAATAATAATAATAAACGTTCATTAACAAACAACTCAAAAGGAGAGGGTATTGTATAAACATTTTTCAACCCTTTCGTAAACAATAATATAAATAGATAAATTGCGAAAGAATAGATTAATAATAGACACCAGCCAAATACAGTTAAATAACATAGTGGACACATTACAACCGGTTATAAAAGTACATTCTACACTTAAACTGTATTAATGGACAAGTAAATAACTACAGGAAAAAATGTATAAATAGAGAGAGATAAGGTAATAATGCATGCAAAAATAGATGAAATTTGCGATTACACAACATGCAACTGAGACAATTACTTCGTAGCTTGTTAAGAAGATATAGCCTGTAGTATTTGTTGAACCGCTGCATGTAATTTTCCTCAAATAGCTCAACCTCCTTGTTCAAAATGTTTGGAGCCATTTAGATAAAAATACTTTCAAACTTGCTTGAAGAGCGCGTAGGATAACATATAGATTTGAGTTTCTCGTATATAAATCGTGAACATCAGAAAGCCGCGTTAAATTGTTATAAAGGTGTGATGGTTTTTTATATTCAGTCAGCTTATGCAACATCGTACTGTATTGCGATTCAGCTTTTGAATCGTATTTCAGATAACCCAAGTCGTTGTAATGTGGTGATATATTTTCAAATCTGATGATAGTATTGTAACTGTCCCGTAAACAACAGTCTTGTGTTTAAAGTTAGCAGTTAAATATGTGTAATAAGCAGTTAAACCGTAGTCCATGTTAGGTACTATAAGAGCATTGACTATTTGCCATGTTAAATGGGCAGATAGAATATATTTATATGTCCAACGGCTAAACATAAAATAACAGCTACTAATATTACTAATTATCAGAGATGTTAGATTGCTGTCAATTAATATCCCTAAATTTTTGATATTGTCCGCTATATCAATAACCGACCCATTCAGTCACAGATTTGCTTGGATTTAGAATAGGCCATAAATACGTATATACAAGTAGTCAGTTATTGTTAGATTTATTCAAACTTTTTCTTTTAAATTGTATCTTTTTACAAGTTGAACAGGCTGCCAATGTAACAGTAGCGCAAATATTCTTTCAACAACTGGGGTTTCAGTCAGTGGCTAGATTATTACACTATATCATCACATTGCGTTAAGGATAGAAAGTGGGACCGATATTGGTACAGGTAATAAAAATAATTCATTGCATATTTCAAAACATGTAACAGGCATAGATTCACGCTTGTAAAAAAGCTGCAAATGGGCAAGGGGCCTTGCACAGCAAATGCGATTTTTGCGTTAATGCTAATTTATCCTGTATTGACATTGATTGCAAGAAGATTGGATGGTTATCATTATATGACTTGTCAAACCAACCGATTTTTATCGCGTTTTATTGCTTGCTCAGCTTCGACACACCCTTGATTTGAAGAAGTCGCTACAGGTCTCTACTAGAACCTGTGGCTAGTTACAAACTACTAAAGCGTATGTCTGAAAACATTTGTGGTTTCACCGATCACTATTGAAAACAGGATGAATTGTAAAGGCTAGTTTAACAATCTGCCAATATGCGACTATCCGAATGCTACCAGATACGTGCAACTTTCTGTAACTACCGTTCCCTGCTTTTTTTAAGCTTCAATTAGAAGTTTTACCCGAATTGAATGAGCTGGCGCTGCCACAGACTGTGCATCATTGACAGTGTTGCCATTCGATGTTCAAGTTAAACAGTTAGTTAAAAAACACGTAGCCTGAAGATCTTTATTCATCATGCCATATCCTGCTAGGGTCAAATGCAGCATTTCACGTATAGTCAGCGGTCTGTATTCAATACAAGTATTGACAATGCTAGCCCTGCAGTTTCACCTTATTTTCCTTTTTCATGGAATTCGTGTTTTTATAAGGATCCAATCCACCCTTGGTCCTTCGTAGTTCTAAGTCTCAACGATAATCTCAAATAATCATTCGCGCGCTTGCGAACCTCGCCCGACCAACAGTGTCTAGTACAGACCGTACCATCACTAAAAAATATGTTTAGGATGCATTACGATTGGATAGTTTTAGAATTACATGATTCTAGTATCAAACAGTATAATGATCAAATATCCTGAACCCTGCAAAGCATAGACCAAGATTGAGTTTGAGCGAGTACTAGAATTTCGATTTGCAACCTATGGCCTAGTAGAATGTCAATATCGACGCTCAGTATGTGATCACCCTCAGATGAAGTTAAGCTGACCACATATAAATACAATACGAAAAATAGTACTACAAGTAGTATCTAGAAATTCTCTCACTATTACGGAGATGAAGTTACCTAAAGGAAGCCACTATCATAAAGAGTATTGAAACATCACAATTGCATTACCGGGTGATAAGCAAAGTCATAACAGCTATCAGAAAAATATTTAAAAAAAATTTATGTATGTGTTTTGAAAAAGATATAGAAATTTCACACCCTACGGCAGTCTGTCAACTCCTGTTACTACAAATATTAACTTTTTTGGATTTTATTTTTACAATGTAATGATGAATAATGCATCTTCAAACTGGTGTCTCAACTTTACTGCCAACTTTTCTCGTTCAGGAAAAATTGCCACTTATTTCCCAACCAAGTATTCCAAAGTAAAACTTTGCTCAACTTTAACTGGCTGTACTGGAAAAAAATGTACTACGAGAGTTTGGCAAGTAACCTTAAAGTTGGAGCATTTAATAACGATTCCAAAATGGTATAACAGAAGATTACTCGTTAACTTTTGCACAATTTTTATTTGAAAAAAAACTGATGGACATTTTTCAAAAGTTACTAATTAAACAGCGATTATGAAAACGCACAAGGACCCTTAAGGATAACTGTTTGCACAACAGTGGGCGTCAAAATGCTGCTGGACTGTTTAATTGCTCTTCAAAACAACATTTGCTTTCCTTAGACTATCTTTGATAGTGTGATTGTGCAGTGCCGCTATGTCCGTGTACACCGTACAAGAATATGCTAACATGCACTCCATTTATGGGGAATGCAGATGCAACGCTAGTGCTGCAGCGAGACTTTACTGTGAGAGGTACCCGAATGCAGCTCGTCATCCAGATCATCGAGTGTTCACAAATGTGCACCGCTTACTGTTCTCAGAGGGCCAACTACCAAACCAATCACACGGTGAGGGAAGATCTTTCCTTCCTTACGAAGACGTGGTGCTGTCGAAGAAGACCCGAGTACTTCAGTGGGTGCAATAGAACTAAAAACAGGTGTGCCCAAAAGTACAGCCCATAGAATCTTGCAAAAAAACGGGCTCCATCCATACCACGTACAGCGTGTTCAAGCTCTTCTGCCCCGGGATTATGAGCCCCGAGTTGATTTTTGTCGCACAATGTTAGAAAGACACAGGGAAGATCCACGGTTCTTTGAAAAAATGTTATGGTCAGATGAGACCACATTTAAGAAAGATGGGTACATGAACCTGCATAACTTACACGAGTGGCACGTAGCAAACCCACATTTGATGAGAGAAGATAAATCTCAATATCGCTTCAAGATAAACCATTGGACAGGAATTTGAATGGTAAAATAATCGGTCCGTTTGAGTTCCCAGAGACTTTGACTGCTGAGGTTTATTTAGGTTTTTTGGAAAATCATTTAGAAAATTTATTGGAGGACGTGCCACGAGTATTTACAGGGACATGTGGTTTCAGCATGATTGCTGCCCAGCGCACAATGCACTCTCAGTGAGAGAGTATCTCGATCAAAACTTTCCAGGCAGATGGATAGGGCGGTCTGGTACAATACCGTGGCCAGCCCGGTCACCAGATTTGAATCCATTAGATTTTTTTTACTGGGAACTGTAAAAGAAAACGTGTATTTCAAGCCGATTCAAAATGTAGCTGAGCTACGGCAAAGACTATTGGAAGCAGCTGAGTTTGTTAATAACCGTGGATTCGCTCGTTTAATAACCCGATCTTTTTTAAGATGTCGAGCGTGTATTGCGGCTGAAGGAAAACAGTTTGAGCATTTGCTGTGAAGGTAAATCATCACCAGCAGCATTTTGATGCTCACTGTTGTGCAAATAGTTATCCTTAAGGGTCCTTGTGCGTTTTCATAATCGCTGTTTAATTATGAAATTTTGAAAAATTTTCATCAGTTTTTCTTCAAATAAAAATTGTGCATAAGTTAACGAGTAATCTTCTAAGTGTTATACCATTTTGGAATCCCTATTAAATGCGCCAACTTTTAAGGTTACTTGCCAAACTCTCGTAGTACATTCTCTTCCAGTACAGCCAGTTAAATTTGAGCATAGTTTTACTTTGGAATACTTGGTTGGGAAATAAGTGGCAATTTTTCCTGAACGAGAAAAGTTGGCAGTAAGGTTGAGATACCAGTTTAAAGATGCATTATTCATCATTACATTGAAATTTCTATATTTTTTTCAAAGACCTATAATTTTCACAACACATACATAAAATTTTTTTAAATATTTTTCTGATTGCTGTTATGACTTTGCCTATCACCCGGTTTCGGCTTGACGTCGACTTCTGGGACACCCTGTATGTATATATATATATATATATAGCTTGAGACGTGGTCATTGTCGTCTAGACCAGTTAGGTGAAAATTAAAGCTTCCGCCTTTTGTTGGGTACTTCGACAAAATTTAAGCAAGGAGGACTATTTATACTTTTTTATTCTCTCTAGCTTTCAGTGGTCTTTGTCATCATCACCAGGAGCTGCAATTACATTGATAACAGTAGCAACAATTGCGTAAAATGAATTTAAATTAACTTACAGTAGTATGTGAGATGTTGCTAAATGTTGTTTACGTTAAGGATGAGGGAAACACCCAGTAACACGGTGAAAGCTGGATACATGGTACAATGGTCAAATAGTTTGTATAATTTTGACTATTGTACTATATATATATATATATATATTCTGACCACCCTATATGAAAGAAACCTAGAGTTGTGGATTTTTTGTCCAGTCAATATTGTTTAGGTGCATTGGAATAATGTGCTGTTCCGTCACAATGAATGAGAGCTCTATCGCATCACTACCGCTGATCTGTTGTAAAGACCTCTTCACGCGGAGAATTTCCCTCGTGGATAATATTTCAGTTTGTTTGCTCACAAAGGATTCAAGCGTGTGGGCATGTCACTTGGTGTACTTTGTTATCATAAAGCCGACGACTATTGACGTCTTCCTGCGACCCGTTATGGCACGTGGCAACGCTGTTCATCGAAGACTGCAATCGGTTGCTGAAATCCCTGATTCAGCCTTTCCTCTAACACAAGAACCCTCGAATTGCACTTGATTACAGTTATCGCACCGAACGACCGGTAGATCAGTGACTGTCTTTGCCGAGCTTTTGTTTACTTTTTATCGAACGTCGTCGGTAGCCTGCAGAACTGGCCTTTGCTTGTTGAATCCAGAACGAAGGTTATCAGAGAGACGGCAGGTCAGTGACGTTGTTTTCTGTATTGAGCATTGGATGCAAAGTAAAGCAAATAAGTTTGGAACCACATTTCTTACAGGTTAAGTTGGAAACTTACCTGCAGGGTTTTAAAAAAGTGAGGCATGACGAAACGCTGCACGTGATATACAGGGTGGTGCATCGAAAACGAAAGAGACGCATTTACTAAGAGCTCAGTTTTTTTTTTGAAAAACGCTCAGACCCGTCGTTTTTGTTTTCGAGGGGGACACAACTTTGACAAAAAAATACGTTTGCAGACGATACTACTATCATTTATTCGAATAACAACTCGTGGGATGATCTAAATGTGAAGGTTGAAAGAGACTTAACGATAATTGCAGACTGGTTCAGACATGGAGAACTTGATAACCAAATTAATAAATTAGAAATTATCCAAAAACAATTTTTAAAAATAGTCTTCAACAAACCCCCCCAACTAACAATTATCACTCCTATTAGAGTTGCAAGAATGATTTTTCAGTATTCCTTACACAGCATTGTATACTGTAAGAACATTCGCAAAACCCTCTTAGAACAGCTATACAAGCGGAATGGGCACACCTAATAGGACACTTCAGTCATTTAAAAGGTTGTATAAGGGCAGCAGGTAACAGTTATACAACAAAAGTGTAAGCCTCTTGCAGCCGCTATAGGACATTTGCGTCAGTGCAAGATTCAGTTTTTGTCAACTATACAACTATTCTGTTACGTGATTCTACTTTATTGCAAACAAACTATTTCTTATATATTGTACAGACGAAGTGAAGAATATATAACTAACACATTACAGTCATCTTGTTTACTTACATATCGGCCATTGTGAATTTCATACACAGGTATATGATAAACTGCTACACTGTTATATAGATAGGGCTATTGAATTACTTGCGCAGCAAATTTTATTGTGATTATCGTGCAAAGTAGTTACGCAATTTCTACGGGCTTCGGATTTGATTAATTTTTGATAATGATCAAAAGTATGTCTAGATTTTTAAGATGGAAAACTGAACTTATCTGCATTAAATCTTCCATAAATCCTATATTTATACACAATTACACTAATGTTTATCACTTTATATCTGTAATTTCGAACTGAAACATAGTTATTTAATATTAAATAGAGGAATACATGTTTGCCCAATATGGCTGGTGGTTGTGTATAATCATGGCATCGTCCATGTTGTCTTTAGTTTATTAGAATATTTTGGTGCTGTCTGCAGCTGTTATACAACAATTTGACAAATGTCTGAAATGAAATACCGACAGAGTCGAATGATTTACCCAGAATTTGTACCAGATCTATAACTTCTGCTTGAACAGTTGATAAAACCTTTTGAACCAATATGCATGCGTTGATTGTCTTAAAACATTGGTTATGGCATTTTAACAAAAAATATGACAGCAGAAAGTTAGGTTATGGTGAAGTTGTATACCAACATATTTAGCATATGTACAGCCTTTAACAGTTACTAAACAACAGTTGTATAAGTGCTTCCCTTGGGAGCAATTTGTTGGCTAAAGTAGTGAATTGCACAGCAAAACAACAAGGCTCGGGTTGGTTTTATAAACGTTACCATGGATGCCACAATACCACCATTTTGACTAACGTGCAAATATGCCGTATAAAATAGTTGTATAAACGTTTATGCAACAGTTAAAAATTTGCCCTATAAGGTGTTGTATAACTAAGCTATAAGAATATTTTAAACACCTCATTTTAGAGCAAATATGTTGCAGAAAACAAACTTGCATTCCACACAACATTAAGCCAGCATTTTGGTGTTCAGGCAACAACAATAGAGAGCTTTTATGGCTGAACGGTTCTTTTACCAAAAGCTTATACCAGTACTTTGCTAGTTGGGACACTTATACCCATCTGATCTGTTGTATTCTGAAGCAAAACTATTAGACCCTAGGCAACAATCTTTTAATAAAATGATAAATTATCAATTTCACGACAGAAATAACCTTATTCCGTTAGATCATTCATATCAAACTAGAAACAAAATCAACAACATTAAGCGAACACCTTTCACCTCAAAAAGTATAGACCAAAGATGTCATACTTACCTTTCCAGTAGATTATATAACATATTACCAAATTATATAAGAAATATTTCAAATAAAACAAAATTCAAAATTGAAACCAAAAAATTTATAATTGAAAAAAATCGACATCAAATTGCAAACATGATACGTATGAAAGAAATTTAAAATCAATGTAATAGTAAAAACCCTCCAACGTTCATATACTCGTATATGTGTGTATGTGTGCATCTATTTATGTGTTTATTTGTATGAATATATATATATATATATACAGGGTGTCCGCAAAGTTGGGGTTTTCCTTTTCAGAACGAACTACCCTTGAAATAACAAAGGTAATGTGTAGTGAAACGAGGGCGACCAAGTAAAAAAAAATAAAGGAGAAAGTACTCACTCTCCAGTTGACGAGAAGGGCTAAGTACGTCTCTGCCCGAAATCATGCCGCTCCAACAGAAAATGAAATCAGCTGATGCGCTACCGAGCAGACGCCGGCGGTGGTGCAGACCAAACAAATAAGACGGCGTAGCCGCGTTTTCAGTTTTTAGGTAAACGTACTTTATAGGTATTGTTCGAAGTTATCGCCGTTTGATTCAAAAACACAGGTGCGTGCACGACGTAGCCAAGCATCGGTGCAGGCTTTGAGAATGGAGTCCCTCCCTCGAATGAAAGCACCAGCTTGTTCAATTCTGAGACGAAGTTCGTCAACCGTATGCACTTCAGTTTTGTACACTAAGCGTTTCATTTCTCCCCAAAGAAAAAAATCACATGGTGTTAAGCCTGGAGATCGCGGAGGCCACGCTACGGGTCCATTACGTCCGATCCACCTATTTGGAAATAATTCATCCACGCACTTCGCGTCTAAAATGGGGCGGTGCACCATCGTGCAGAAGCCACATTGATTGTCTTACACTTAATGGCACATCTTCTAACAAGGAAGGCAAAATGTTGCGTAAAAAGTCTAGGTATTGCATCCCGTCCAATCGATTTGGGAGAATAAATGGTCCAATGAGCGTACCGTTCAACATGCCAGCCCAAACATTCACCGAAAATGTTTTTGAAAATGTGTTGCGAAAGTTATTCACCCCATTACGCGTGAACGTAGATTCGTCTGTCACCAGTATGCGCTTCAAAAAGTCCGAATTATTGTCATGTTGATGCAACAACCAATTACAAAACCGCACTCTTGCTGGAAAATCGTCAGGTTGGAGGGCTTGTACACATTGGACGTGAAACGGATACAGCCCCTCTTCACGCAGCGTTTGCCACACTTTAGTTTTTGATACTTGCACTTCTCTAGCCACGTCTTTAGTGCTTGTTGAGGGATTCTCGTCTACGCGATTCAGTAGTTCCCACCTCGAAATTCCTCCAAATGGCCCGTATCCCTGACTCTCTGGACCAGGTACACAAATCTGCGAGGCCTTGGATGATGTCGTCTAGGGAAACGATCTGCATACACTAGCGACGCCTCTGTAACATTTTGAAGACATTCGCCATAAACTAACAACATATCAACGAGTTCATTATTGGTGTATGAGTGTGCCATTATTATTTTTTTTTTGAAACGCAATCGATTATACGGGTTCGTTACCTCTACACGCGTGACCGTAACCGTCGGTTGTAGGTTGCATACTGACCTGACACACTGACCCCGACCCAGTTCTGTCATCGGGTTGAGCTAGTGTCCTAGTACCAGTCGGGGATATCGCGAGTCGCGGCTACAGGACGGTATTCAGATGTTTTTGATGCTGCAGAGCCCTTTATCTCGGTTCCCTTAAGACATTGGTGTATATGGCATTAAGAAAAATTGCTTATGTTTCAAGATCTACACGTCGTGTAAAGGAAAACTCCAAATTTGCGGACACCCTGTATATACAGGGTGACTTTGAAGTTGAGTCATTAATTTTCAGATAATGATTGTAGAAGGAAGATAAACCAAAATATGTGTGTAAAAATAAAAAAAAAATAAAAAAATATATTTACCTTGTTTTGTAAAGTATCCTCCCGACAAGTACTTCAGTGCGGACCTGTATTTGATCGTGAGGTCTTGGCGCACCGGCATGCCGTGACCTGATTCACGAGCCCGTTGTACTACATTAACAAAGGCACGAGGGGTTGGTTGCACTCGATTGGGAAACCGATCCGCATAAACATGTGCCATTTTTTATTTCGTTTGAGCTACTCAACAGACACCACTACTCACTGACACTGACTGTATACAAATGAATAAAATAATTGTAAAAACATCGTTCCAAATTCTTTCGCTTTTTTGTTTCCGATGCGATCAACCGATACGGCGGATTATATCCGTTGTCGCCAAACACGAGCACATAATATTATTATTGAGACAGGGCGGTACTCAAACTTCCAAAGGGCTATAACTTTGTTACTTTAATTTTACCAGAAAAATGGTAAAGGAAAAAAACATTTCTTTTGAACAGATCTACTCACTGTTAAAATAAATGACTCAACTTCGAAGTCACCCTGTATATGTACTCGTATATAAGTATATATCTGTATATGTGTATAGGTGTATACGTGTGTGTGTATATACGTGTGTATATGTATATATATGTAAAAATTTATTCTTCTGTGGGTAAATTCAGTTTATTCAGGTATACCTATGATAGTTTTAGTTATATTTGTATGTTACGTGAATAAACTTATTATTATTATTATTATTTTGTATACGTCCTCACATCCTTGTAAAGAAAATATAAATCCTCGTCATTTTTGTGATTGTTGTTTAATTTCAGGTGTAATCCAACTATCCATCTTTGTTTGATGCAGTTTAGTCCTTTGCAATGGATAGCTTCTGTCAAAGTAATATAATAACACACTGAAGCAGCTTTCGAATTTGGCATTCACCCCTTCTGCTTCGTATATTTCATGATAAGATTCCGACATCAAATCATTGTAAAAACTATCTAGGGAGTTGTCTCCATATCGCCTTCTCATTTTAGTAATGATAGGTTGTGATGTTGCAAAACAAGTGAATTCAAAGGTGAGGGGAGACATCAGATTCAATAAGCTGATAAGAGAAATTTTCCCAGAAAAAACGTTAACAATGCATGTACTAGAGACCGGTGTGCATCATAGCATAATACAACAAGCTTCATGAGAACAAAGGTATCTGCAAAAAGAAAGCTTCAACTAGGTCGACACAATAACCGCGCACATAAAAGATTCCGGTACGATCCACGTATTGACCATCCGAAGTGAATCTTAGATACGTGATTAGAACCTCCAAGTTAGGCGAACAATATACGACTCGCACGTCCATTGCAGGGAACCGGCGAGCATACGAAAAATGAACAACACTGGTTGACGGAGCGATTTATCAAATAAAGCATTCCTCTTCCTTTAGTTTACCCACGGCCACGGCAGGAGGCTGCCCGAGGCGAGAATAACAATTCGGTTTGGCTTCCGAATTTACAGCCAGGCCGTGAAGTGGAATTTTGATGCGCCAACCCGATGGTTGCTTCTGAACTGCGTGAAAATAAAAGCAAATTACGACGCAAAATGCGGGAGAAAGTCCCGTGTGAGTTACAAGGTGATCTCATCTCAGAGCGACGTCAAAATGGTCATCAGTTAAAGAAAACCCAACACTAATATTGTTTTTTGTTTTGGCAAGGTTGTACGTTGACTCTCATAAATGGTGGATGTGTTATGCACTTTGTAGTAAGCGCATCCACCATTATTATAATTGTTCCTCCAATTGCCATTCTTTGTCAATCTGATCAATTTTTAAGCGGGTTCAGCGCTACTTTTAGTGAAAATGGCAACGTTGCCCATAACCGGTCAAGTTGTGTTTATGAATCGTTCTGCAAATATTTTCCAAAATTAGTGTTAAATAGTATCATTCAATTACTGTGCTATCGATGAATCCGAGCATTACGGTACATAGAACAATAACGCTGCTTTGTAGTGCCTAAGATCTTCTTTTTGCTTCAAATCGCCGAAATTGGACGACATTTATCGCCAACTGTACTTTGACCAGTGCGCTTCTATACATTGACACCAGGCACTGGGAGGCTGGGTATTGCCGTAACTTTCGGATTATCCTATCAGCATTAAAATGCCAAAAACCAAGACTGATAATTGCGACATATGTCTTAAGGAGGTTCTTGATGATTGTCAAGCATTACTATGCGATAAGTGCAACATATGGAAACATAAAGAATGCTTATCAATGTCAAATAAAACATATCTTAAATTAAGTAAATCCAATGATGATTGGATTTGTGGCAAATGTAAGACCAAATATGGTCCTGGTTTTGTTTCACAGGCGAAGAGGGATTACACTCTGGCCGATGTCATGGCAAAATTAGAGGAGATGGATAATAAATATAAGGCATTATTTACTAAATATAACGAGCAATTAAAAATAAACGAACATTTACAGGATGAACTCGGCCAAATTAAGCAACAGTTAAACAAAAATGAACAAAAGGAACTTAAAAACAACTTGTTGGTTCAAGGAATTCCATACAAAGAAACGAGAACTTACCTGACATTATAAATAAAATTGGTAATTACCTTGACGTCCCGAATGGAAACATGTTTACGACTTTTCGATTGGGCAGGGATAACAATAAAAACAACCCTGTTAAAGTCATATTTGAAGATGAATCAACCAAAATAAAATTTTTGATATCAAGAAAGAAGTTTGGCCTTAAAAGTTCGGATTTGGGATATACGACAGATAATAAAATATTTCTCAACCATAAACTCAGAAAAGAAAATCTTGATTTATTCATGGCAGCAAAGGCTTTTAAGAAAGACAGAAATTATAAGTTCCTTTGGATTGGAGATGGTAATATCCTCCTAAGGAAGGACGAAAACTCAAAAGTTCTTCGTATTAGTAATAAAAGTCAGTTGGAAAACTAGTAAGGCCTCGTGAACAACTAAAAATTGCTTACATGAACTTGCAAAGTATTAGAAATAAACTGGATCTGGTGCAGTGTTTGGTTGTAAGTGAAGATTGGGATATACTGTTGGCGGCTGAAACATGGTTGGAAGAAAGTGAAACATTCTTGTTTGAGTTGGATGGCTATAATGCTGTTCATTCCTGCAGGGCTGGTAGAGGAGGTGGTGTGTCTATCTATGTGAGGAAATCTATTAAATTTCGTGAAATTGAGAAGTCAAACAGATGTGAGTTAATAAACAAACTGGATATGTATTAGCTTAGGGGAACAAAACTTAAAAATTAGTGTTATATATAAACCACCATCTGTAAATAGTAAAAATTTTGTTCATTGTTTGGAATCTATTATGCGTACTCATCCTAAAAATCATTTAATTGTTGGGGATATGAATATTAATTTGCTAGAAGTCTCACAAATAGCCAAGGAGTACAAAGATTTAATAGCATTAATCAATTTTAAAATCAATAATACGATAAATGAGGAGTGTGCTACTAGAGTTAGCAGTTCGTCAAAATCTGTTATAGACCATGTTCTTAGCGATTATGGTAGTAATGTAAGTTGTAGAGTCAGTGTTAAAGAAAATGCAATTTCGGATCATAAACTTATATTACTTGATATTAAAACATCTGTGCAGTTCCATAAACCAAAAGTTGATTATGAGGTAAAACCTGTAGATTATAAAAATGTGTAAACTTATTTAGACAAAAAATTTTAAGCAAAAATGTAACAACTTTTCAAGAATTAATTAATTTAATTGAAGACTGCGAAAGTAAATCGGTATATATAAAAAATTGAGAATACGTACAAATAACACCTGGATCAATAATGAAGTCCTTGAGCTTATCAAAAAAAGAGATAAATTATACAAAAGAAAGATTAACCAACCAGAAGACTTAACTATCATCTCTGAATTTAAAAACATCAAAAATAAAATAAACAATAAAATACGTGCTTTGAAGAACCGTTATTTCCAAACTAAATGGAGCTTAGCTGGAAATAATGTAAAGAAACAATGGGCTTTTATAAACAGCCTAATAAAAAAATAAGGAGTATAAAGTAAGAATTGATCAACTAGTAACTGAAAATAACATTATTAACACTCAACTTGATATTGCAAACAATTTAAATAAATACTTTTCTCGGGTTGGTGGATCAATTGTTGAAAATTTGGAAGCAGAGATTCAGCAATTGAATGAGTTTATTTCTGTTGGTGAGGTTCACAACGAAGATTCTATTTCGATAACATTGACTAATAAAGAAGAGTTGTTGGAAGTTGTGAAAGAACTAAAAATAAACTCAGCACCTGGATATGACGGTATCACGGTTAAGGATGTAAATGATCTTGGAGAATACTTAATACCTGTTTTAGTACGATTAATCAATGAAACTATACAAAAAGGAATATTTCCATCAAAATTGAAAATAATTAAAATAACCCCACTTTTTAAGTCGGGAGATATTAAATGTATGAACAATTACAGGCCTATTTGAGTGGTGTGTGTATTCTATAAGATTATAGAAAAATTAATAAAAAAAAGAATGTTATCTTTCATTGTTACTCACAATATATTGATTGATGAATTTCAATATGGTTTTATAACGAACAGTAGCACACTTAGTGCGGTTGTTGATTTTGTGGACTACATTTCAATGGCTCTAGATAAACAACAAATAGTTGTAGCTGGTTTCATTGACCTAAAAGAAGCTTTTGACGTAGTAAGCATAGACATTCTTTTAGATAAATTGTTTAAAATGGGATTTAGAGGTGTTTCGTACAGCTTGATTAAGTCTTATTTATATGACAGAAAACAGTACATAAAGCTTGGAGACATTGACAGTGAATGGTTATCTAGCACTTATGGAGTACTACAGGGGTCAGTTCTTGGACCTCTGTTATACAGTCTTTATGTACTGAATCTCAAGTTGGCCAATCTGAGGGGAAGATATTTTACCTTTGCAGATGACACTGTACTGGTATATACTGGAACAGACGAAATTGCTTTAACGAATCTTATTAATGATGACCTGAATAGTTATCTTAAATGGCTGTTTTCGAATAGATTAAAAATTAACATTGAAAAAACAAAATACATTATATTTAAACAAAAAATAAGATAGTTAGCAATAATCTAAATATTAACATAAATAATATAGCGCTAGAAAAAGTGTCAAGTATTAAATATTTGGGATTACTAATAGATGAAAGTTTAAATTGGTCACTTCACGTAAATGGAATTTGTGATAAAATAGTTTCAGTGCTATCTGCCTTATATAAGAGTCGAGATTATTTGTCCAACAAAAGCAAATTTCAAATTTATAATGCCTTCTTTCTTACACATTTTAGGTACATCTTGCCAGTATGGGGTATGTGCGGTGAAGTTAATTTTAATAAAGCTCAAGTTTTACAAAATAAAGTTCTGAAAATATTGTTTAATTTTGATTGGCTTACAAGTTCTAATACACTTTATTCAAATTTGAATTTAAATAAATTAAAAGTGTTATTGGAGGTGGAACAATGTAAACTTGTTTATTAAATTATAAATAATCTACTAAAAAGTAACATAAATATTAGGTTCTACCATAACGTGCATGATCATCAAACAAGATCACTAAATAATGTTTATCAAATTTCCACAAGAACTAATAGAGGTTTAAAAAATCCGATCGCAGACGCAATTGAGAAATTTAATAATTTACCTCATTGTATAAAAGATTCAAATAACTATAGAAGTTTTGTTAGATTGTAAAAATGTTAATGAATTTATTTGATGAAATTATGAGCAACATTGCAGTGTACCTGTAGTTCATAGATATTGATTATTGTCTTGTTATTCTCGGGGCCAGTGTTTGCAAACACTGATTGGGGAATTATTGTTAAACCTGGTTATACTTTTTGTATTATTGTGTTTAAATAAATTATTTTAAAAAAATGATGAGGCTGGAGTAGATTTTAGGTTTTTTTCATTATGTAGCAAGGGTTGGATTTCTGAATGAACCTCGATTGATTTGAATCTAAAGTGAAGTCAATTTGGCTAAAGACAGAGTTGTATCGTTTGAAACCGAATAACAGCAAGTTCTATACAAGGTGTTCATTTGAAAACTTACCACCACGCATTTGTCGAAAACCAGTGATTAAAGAAAAAAACGCCGAGACACGTCAAAAAATTTGTCAAGGGGGACAACTTTTTAACCAAAAACTACCTCACCCCCTTTCACCCTCGCCCCGCAGGGTCATTTCCTTGAAAATTTTAAATGACAATGTGATGAGCTTGTTTGAAAGGTCTTTCGAAGTCCTTCATCTTGACGATTGATTTTTTCGAAGTCGCACGATTCGTTTTCGAGAAAATTAGAAAAATCTTCATTTTTATTAATTTGTTCAGACAGGAAACAAAAACACACGAAAATATCACTTTTTATTTCAATAACTGTTCAAAATGTTGCTCGTTAGGGTTCGCCAGATCTGCAACTCGTTTATAATTTAAAACGGAAACTACCAACACTTACAGCAATTCGGAAGGTTAAACGTGGCAAGAACCAAATAACAACCCGAATTTTTTTCCACATTTTTTTAATCAACACACATCTCCTGCACAAGCTGCATTTATCGTTATACCTGTTTAGTTAGTTGTTGCTAAGGGAAAGAAAGAATTTAATTTGCTGTCAGTTACCTTTGTGACAATCTAGGCAAAAATATATGCGACTGTGTTAAATGTGTCTCGTGTTTTGAAACGGGCTTCTCGATCCCGAGTTGCACCTAAGGTGTTAAAGTTAATTAAGATGTTTCTTGTACTCCTCAACGTTTTCTTCACAAGTTAAAGGTAACTGTTTAACCTAATGCTAAGGAAGAATGATGTCTCATCACAACACATGTGCCAGGTACTTAGATGTAAAGAAGGATGAAAAAGAGTCGCCCACATTGAAGACCACCTTGGATCGCTAATTTTGATTGCATAGCGACGTTAGACCAAAAATGACTTGGGAAAAGCCCTATGCAGTCTTATGTTAGGAAACAGAATTAGTTTTATCATTGATTTAACCACGCTTTTTTCACACTAAAGAAACCTTGCAGTTGAAGAAATATTTTTGTTGGCTTAACTACCTGCTGCAATGCGACATTGGTAATAAACAGTTGAGCACTAACTGTCGAGATAAGAATTAGCTTCCGAATATCAAGTACTACTCGTATAACAATAATCATAAGAACATAGATTGATGAGTTTTTTGTTTCATGTACACAGGGGAAAATAGCAATTTGCCTTACTCGTAAAGTGAACTTTTGATGCAGCCCTATGGTTGTTTCAGCATCTCGTGAACATAAAAGTAAATCCTGACCCTGAATGCGGGTTTATGAGACAATTATCCTATACGGATAACTAGATAATTCAAGGGTAAAGAATTAGACCGAACATGTTAACGTGCTGCTTTGAGGATTTCTTTCTCTAACTGTAATAATAAAGTAACCTAGAGAAATGACGATCTAAGAAAGCAGTAGGTTTATGAGTTTACGTTCATCGTCTACTGACAAGTTATCCTTGCGTTTCTCATTCTAACTCACTGGCGTTCTATGATCCTTCATGCACTCTAAATAATACTAATGTCAAGGTCAAGATATAACTATCTCTATAAAAAGATTAGAGGAAAACTTGGAATCAATCACACGTTAGTTGATCTAACTCACTTGCGTTGAAAGATCCTTCATGCGCTCTAAATAAAAATAATGTCAATATATTACTATCTTTATAAAAAGATTAGAGACAAAATTGGAATTAATCACACGTTAGATGATCTAACTCATTTGCGTTGTATGATCCTTCATGCGCTCTAAATGAAACTAATGTCAAGGTCAAGATATTACTATCTCTATAAAAAGATTAGAGGAAAACTTGGAATCAATCACACGTTAGTTGATCTAACTCACTTGCGTTGAAAGATCCTTCATGCGCTCTAAATAAAACTAATGTCAATATATTACTATCTCTATAAAAAGATTAGAGACAAAATTGGAATTAATCACACGTTAGATGATCTAACTCATTTGCGTTGTATGATCCTTCATGCGCTCTAAATGAAACTAATGTCAAGGTCAAGATATTACTATCTCCATAAAAAGATTAGAGGAAAACTTGGAATCAATCACACGTTAGTTGATCTAACTCACTTGCGTTGAAAGATCCTTCATGCGCTCTAAATAAAACTAATGTCAATATATTACTATCTCTATAACAAGATTAGAGACAAAATTGGAATTAATCACACGTTAGATGATCTAACTCATTTGCGTTGTATGATCCTTCATGCGCTCTAAATGAAACTAATGTTAAGGTCAAGATATTACTATCTCCATAAAAAGATTAGAGGAAAACTTGGAATCAATCACACGTTAGTTGATCTAACTCACTTGCGTTGAAAGATCCTTCATGCGCTCTAAATAAAACTAATGTCAATATATTACTATCTCTATAACAAGATTAGAGACAAAATTGGAATTAATCACACGTTAGATGATCTAACTCATTTGCGTTGTATGATCCTTCATGCGCTCTAAATGAAACTAATGTCAAGGTCAAGATATTACTATCCATAAAAAGATCAGAGGAAAACTTGGAATCAATCACACGTTAGTTGATCTAACTCACTTGCGTTGAAAGATCCTTCATGCGCTCTAAATAAAAATAATGTCAATATATTACTATCTTTATAAAAAGATTAGAGACAAAATTGGAATTAATCACACGTTAGATGATCTAACTCATTTGCGTTGTATGATCCTTCATGCGCTCTAAATGAAACTAATGTCAAGGTCAAGATATTACTATCTCTATAAAAAGATTAGAGGAAAACTTGGAATCAATCACACGTTAGTTGATCTAACTCACTTGCGTTGAAAGATCCTTCATGCGCTCTAAATAAAACTAATGTCAATATATTACTATCTCTATAAAAGATTAGAGACAAAATTGGAATTAATCACACGTTAGATGATCTAACTCATTTGCGTTGTATGATCCTTCATGCGCTCTAAATGAAACTAATGTCAAGGTCAAGATATTACTATCTCTATAAAAAGATTAGAGGAAAACTTGGAATCAATCACACGTTAGTTGATCTAACTCACTTGCGTTGAAAGATCCTTCATGCGCTCTAAATAAAACTAATGTCAATATATTACTATCTCTATAACAAGATTAGAGACAAAATTGGAATTAATCACACGTTAGATGATCTAACTCATTTGCGTTGTATGATCCTTCATGCGCTCTAAATGAAACTAATGTTAAGGTCAAGATATTACTATCTCCATAAAAAGATTAGAGGAAAACTTGGAATCAATCACACGTTAGTTGATCTAACTCACTTGCGTTGAAAGATCCTTCATGCGCTCTAAATAAAACTAATGTCAATATATTACTATCTCTATAACAAGATTAGAGACAAAATTGGAATTAATCACACGTTAGATGATCTAACTCATTTGCGTTGTATGATCCTTCATGCGCTCTAAATGAAACTAATGTCAAGGTCAAGATATTACTATCCATAAAAAGATCAGAGGAAAACTTGGAATCAATCACACGTTAGTTGATCTAACTCACTTGCGTTGAAAGATCCTTCATGCGCTCTAAATAAAACTAATGTCAATATATTACTATCTCTATAAAAAGATTAGAGACAAAATTGGAATTAATCACACGTTAGATGATCTAACTCATTTGCGTTGTATGATCCTTCATGCGCTCTAAATGAAACTAATGTCAAGGTCTATATATTACTATCTCTATAAAAAGACTAGACACAAACTTAGAATTAATCACACGTTAGATGATCTAACTCACTTGCGTTGTATGATCCTTCATGCGGTCTAAATAAAACTAATGTCAATATATTACTACCTCTATAAAAAGATTAGAGACAAACTTGGAATTAATCACGTTAGATGACCTATATGGGTTCATAGATGAACGTCAATTTTGAACTGAACAAGAACTTCATCAGATGCAAAAAACACTGTATAACCTTGTCGACTATTTAAAACTGGTCTAGTTTCGAAGATGAAACTCCTCACCACTACTACTACCACTACTGCCACTACTACTGCTACATTACTAATGATGTCACTCTAATAGAAGGATCATCTAAGGTGAAAGAACTCCAGTTTACTCCAAAGCTGGAAGCACACATTATTTTTAGCAATAAGAGGAAACAGCTGATTATGAGAAGTTGCTTCAAGTATGTACGTACATGCAAAATGCTAGAAAGTTGAGAATGCAGTGTTTTGCAGTTGTACCAGCCAATTTCCAGAGAGGCCATCATACATTTTTTAAACTTGTAACATGCACGGTGATCTCGAAATGGCAACTTGGAAGCTTGACGGTAAAATTAAGCTCGAGAGTTTTTTAACTAAGACCCTATACTTTTGAAGTCAGAAACGAGCAGAGCGGGGATTACTTGTCTCATACGAGTGTGGGGTGAAAAGTTTCCGGCCTGACCAAGAACATTTTTTTCAACATAATCTCCATCAACATTGATACATTTCTCATAACGGTGTTCTAATTCAGTTATACCACTTTCAAACGTGGATTCATCAAGCTCCTCCTGATTTACAGCTTCGATAACTTATTTGTTGCTCTAAAATCTTTTACCGCCAAGCCATTTTTTGAGGTTGGGAAACAGGTAATAGTCGCTGGGGGCTAAGTCTGGAGAGTAGGGAGGACGCGGCATCAATTCAAACTTCAATTCGTGGATTTTGGATATGGCAATAATCGACGAATGCGCTGGTGCGTTATCGTGATCAAACAAAATTTTTTCTTCGCCAAACGAGGTCGTTTAATTTGCACCTGGTGCTTCAAACGTTGCAATAACTCTGCGTAGTATCGACCAGTGATAGTCTTACCCTTTTCAAGGTAACCAATGTATATAATTCCTCTCGCATCCCAAAAAAACAGTAGCCATAATCTTGTTTGCCGATAAAATTGTTTTTGCTTTCTTTGGAGTTGGTTCCCTTTTCCAACCCACTGTTTGGACTGTTCTTTACTTTCAGGAGTGTAGTTGTGGACCCAAGTCTCATCAACAGTTATCAATCGACGCAAAAATTCACTTGGATTACGTCTATACAGCGCCAAATTGTCGGTAGAAATGATTTTTCGACGCAGTTTTTGATCGAGCGTTAGCAAACGCGGCACCCACCTTGCACACAGCTTTTCCATGTTCAAATGGTTGTGCAAAATATTTCGCACACGTTCAGCTGTCATCCTAGGCTCGTCAGAGGTGCTCAGGACGACCCATTTCAAATTCAGAAACCCAGTGCTTAATAATTGAATATGATGGGGAGGAGTCTCCTAGTGTTGAATCAATCTCTTCTTTTATTTGTTTTGGTGTGAAACCTTTCAAATAGAAGTGTTTGATGATAGCACGTTTTTCCAATTTTTCCATTTTTATGAAAACAACAGACGCGTCTCGCGCAATGTGCTCTCAAACGTAAACTAACGTAGTGATTGGGCTGGAACTGTAGTTACAAGCTTGGTAGGAATGGTTCTATAGGACGCCGCTCCAAAAAGTAGACTTAGTGGCGCCATCTCTTGGTCAGGCCAGGAACTTTTCACCCCACCCTCGTATATGGACTTGGTCAAGAATTATTCTGTACTTGAACGTGTTGGGCAAGGTAATCGTAATCAAAACTTTAGGAGCAAGTAAGGGTTGGATATTGATTGACACTGACCTTAATAATGACCTCGATAATACAATTTTGTGACTGGTGTTCTGCGACCTTAACCGCGGAAATAAAGTAGATAACTTTACGGTCAGACATTCTGTTGGTGAACATTGATTTTACCTTAAACAACTTTTCAAGGGCACTATGAAAAGACCTCGTTTGAGAATGATTCTGGAACGTTCCTGAAAATAAAGCAAAAATAAGATTCTAAGCTCATCTGCTTAGTCTCACGTAGAACAAAGGAAGAAAGCTGAGGATCTTTCCTCTATACAGAATAGGAGACTTCCTTCTGGATTTCCAATGCTGACCTTGAGTCTGACCTTCCCCTTTCGTTCAAATCAAGGTTTATACAACTTTTTTTGCTTAACACGCTACACTTTTCATCTCACAGAGGGATAATTTAAATACTTTTAGACATGAGTTTCGCCATGGACCTTCAAGGTCAAATTGATTGTCACTGGAGCTCACACAAGAACGAGAAATTTTTCGCTGTATCCGTATACGGGGTTAACGGTATAGAGTCCCGTTTAAAAATTCGCCTTGACATCGATTTGAACTTCAAGGTCAGATTGAATAGATAAACCTTCGAAAAATACTATTTTGAATATATACATATTCACAAAACATCTTGCCCTTTTATTATATCACATGAATATACGAAGCCTAAACCAAAATTTTGTCTGTTTTAATATCTTCCTAACTACAATTAAACACAAATTTAATATAATAATATTAACAGAAACTTAGAAAATTAATGATGTATCTTTGTTCTGTTTGGAAGGTTATGATACGCTTTACAATAATGGTACGTACAACCAGAATGATGGGGTGGTAATATATGTAAGAAATGATATCAACTACAGATGTGATTTTGTTTAAATTTGATGACGGTATCACAGTATTGATTTGATATTGAGAATTAATAACAAAAGTGTAAAAGTCACATCTGTCTATCGACCACCATCATCAAACCCTTATATATTGTAGAAAATCTTGAAAAATGTTTGTTAGATAACAAAAATGCCATACAGTCACACCACATCATAATAGGAGATATGAATATTAATATACTCCAACATACCAAATTAGTAAACAAATACTCACTGTAATGCAGAGCAATGGATTCATATCAAATATAAATTTACCAACAAGAGTAGTCAATAATAGTTCCAGTTCTTGCATTGATCATTGTTTCATTAAAAATTTTTCAAATTTCTTTCGGTACATACCGTTAATTGTTGAAAACCATATTACCGATCATTTACCCACTGTAATACTTATATCATCACCAGAAAAAGATAAAAGTAGATCCATCTCCAATAATGAAACAGTGAAATTTAGGTGTTTTGTCGATAATAAAATACTACTTGCAAGTATCAATTAGAATCGTGGACAGCAGTGTACTGTGCAACGAATGTTAATGATGCTGCAAACACACTCATTGAACGCATAAAATATTTAATTGAATGTAGTACAAACAGAGTTAAAATTAAACATTTTGACAGAAGCAGGAATCCCTGGATAACTAAAGGTTGAAGTCTGCCAACAAAAAAGAGGAACTATACAAAATAATGAAAGCATCGCCATGTGCAGATACCTCTCATAAATATAAAGAATATAAAAATATTTTTATCAATCTAGTTAGAGAAGCAAAGCGCCAATTCTATCTAAAAAAATTACAAGACGCCAAATCTGATCCAAGAAAACTGTGGTCAGTTGTCGATCACTTAACTAACAAAGACGTTCAAGAAAAGCCAAATATTGATGAAATTAAGAATCGCGATGGAACAATATTAACAGATAAACGACAAATATCCGATGCATTCTTAAATTTTTTCATTAATGTTCGAGAAAATTTAGCATCCAGTATTAAAAAAATGGTTACGAACGAAAAGTTCACAAAAACCCAACTTCCCAATTCATTCTTTTTAGAAAGCGTTAGTCCGATTGAAGTACAAGAAGCTGTCCTATCACTTAAAACCAAAAAAAGTCCTGGTGTAGATGGTATCAAAGCCGACCATTTAAAAATAATAGCCTACGACTTAGCCGAACCACTTTCTTACGTCATTAATTGGTGTTTCCAATATGGAATTTGTCCTGATGCATTTAAAACAACTGTTATTACTCCTGTTTATAAAAGCGATGACAGAATGGAAACATCATCATACAAAAAAGGATATTACAATTTTTGGACAAAAACAACATTATATGTTCTGACCAATATGGATTTAGAAAAGGAAAATCTACTACAGATGCAATTTTGGCTGCAATGGATGAAATTAACTCTAATGTCAACAAAAAGATACCTACTATTGGTATCTTTGTTGATCTAAAAAATGCCTTTGATACGGTTAACCATGTCGAGCTTCTGAAAGTTATGGAAAGATTGGGATTTAGGGGAGCGTCACAAATCCTTTTAAAAAATTACCTTTCAAGTCGGGCACAGACTGTCAAAAGCACTAACACTTACAGTAAAAAAATGTACATCAAGTGTGGTGTGCCTCAAGGAACAGTACTAGGCCCACTACTATTTAGTCTCTACTTAAATGACTTATTCAAAATTAACAGTTCTGGAAAGATTATATGTTTTGCAGATGACACCCTCGTATTATATAAAGCTGATGACTGGAGCACACTGAAGCAAATAGCTGAAAAGGATTTTATAAGGATCATTGACTGGTTTGATACTAAAATTTTAACAGTTAACTTCAAAAAAAAAAACAAAATTTATTGCATTTACATCCTATTCAAAATTTTACCTACCTTCGAACAAATTTCCGTTAATTATCATGGCCAAAAGACCAAAATCGGTAGAGTTAACACTTTGAAATATCTTGGAATATTTATAGACTCACATCTAAGGTGGGATAACCATATTAAATATGTTATCAAAAAAATTAGAAATGTTGCCTATAAACTCAAAATGCTTGCTAACATTCTTACAGAAAGTTATCTGCGAATCCTATACCATGCCTTACTTGAAACCCATATAATATACGGCATCACAGCCTGGGGTGCCGCCTGCAAGACATATATTTCTGACCTGAATATAACACAAAAAACTGTTTTGAAAGCCATTTTCCATAAGCCAAGATTATATCCAACGAACAACTTATATCAAGAAACTGGGATACTTGATACAAGACAACTTTATTTCTTACATGCCACCACCTTATACCATAAGTATTGTAATAAAAAGAAAAAATCCTATAAACACGAGCATAACACACGATTTCGAATACGCTCATCTAATATCCAAAGACCACACAAAACATTATTCAAAAAATCATTTAAATTCTTAGCAGCTAAATTATATAGTACCAAACGAAATAAAGATACCTAATTTTGGAAAAAAATTTAGAAGAAAATTGAAAGACTGGGTTAGGAATGTGCAGCGAATGACTATACATAATTATATAGAAAACTAAAACTACAAAATTCCAATTACATTAATACCTTTTAGATTTAACAATAATTGTTATACACATATATGATTGATTGTTAGTTATTAAGATATAGACCACACACAGGCGATGCCTTCTGTGTTTTTTTCATATTTATTTGCCCATTTTTTGTATTTTGGCGAATAAATATTATTATTATTATTATTATTATTATTTTGGAACTTTTGGATCACTCATTAGCTACATTATCTCATTAAACCATTTATTGCTGTGTTATTATTAAATAACAAATTAACAGTAAAGGCACTATGAACTCAAACGCATAATATTTGATAGTGTGCAGTCAAATGTAACACACAAGTGGAGAATGGTATGACTTCAAAGGCAGCCGCACGGGAGGGGAGATCAATATGAAACGCACTGCGGTGCCTATGGTAATAATTGTTCTTGAAGCTGTTCACGGTTGTAGAGTTCGCTACGTAAGATGGTAGACTGTTCCGTGCTTCGAAAATTCACCAGAAATGGTCGACGAACGACAGCGTTCCAAGGCCACAAAGTGCTGCTATTCTCCTCGAAATATCATCTGAAGTTTTAAAGGAAACTCGTTGTATCAAGGAGTAATTATTGTTTTCCACGTGTCTTTGACGTTTGGTCGCTGTTTCGTGAAAATCACTTTGGTTCAAAACGGGAGCCTCTCGTTATCTGCAACCAGAACAGCGTGTAATTGATTATGAACATGTACGCTGAAAGCTCACCGCCAACTAATTAGAAGTTTGTTTGCATACATTTATTTCAGAATTTAATTCTATGTCAATCTGGAAAGGGACACGTTTAATACAGAGGCAGGACTAGTGGGTGACTCAAACTTTTGAGAGTCTGATCGCCATCATACGCGCTCGGTACTAGCTCAGACCGACTCTTCATGAATTCCGCAAGTGATGTTTAACCCAAGTATTTATCTCTGCAAGGGTTGCAAAGTCGATCAAAAGCGGAAAGCGAGAGCAGCTCCGGCACATTCATGGTCCTGGTGACATAGTCTCTAGGACAGAGGAAAAGGTCGAGGTTTTCGCTGGTGCTATGGAAAATCTGTTTTCTCCCATCTATGATCTTGATAATGACCTCGACGGGGAGCAATACATCGTAAGATCGGTCGAGAGATATTTTAGGACCAACGGCGTCAGTGATGGTGGCGCCTCCACGAGTGACTTTTCCTCAGCGGATTCTTCTTCGGAATATTCCTCTAGTGAAAGGTTGCATAGCACATTAGCGGAATTTCCAGAGATCCTTCATTGCATACCGGCAGAGTTTCAAGGTCATATTAAAGGCCTCGTGGCTATAATTAATACCATGCTAAGGACCCAGTATTTTTCAATTGAAGACCACCAATATTATAACGACTTCGATATGCATTCAGAATTGTCCCATTTCCCTACTGCCAGGTCTTTCTACGCTCGCTGAAAACACGATTTTACGTCAACTTGAGAATTTCTGGTCTGAGCATAGTACGGAGTTACAGGCGACTAGGATTGTGGAGCGAGTAAGCAGAACTTCATTAATGAAAATATTGGCATCCGGCTTCTGAGTGTCTTGAAGGCATTTGTCAGGGTATGGCGCAAGGGCTCTATGACTTTCTACAAATAGCTTCCCATCCTGGCTCCTAAGACTTTCGAACTCTTTTCTTGAAGGTAGGAAACTTTGAATCAAAATTAGTAATGTCTGCTCTTGCTTTAAAAACTGTGAAGACTATGTCTATGCTGAAGACGCTGCCATGGTGGCTCAGTCGTGTTCTAAGAATCTGGTTCACGACATGGAAAGTGCGGTGGATGAGGTATTAGAATGGGCGAATCGGAGGCTGATCAAAGTTAATGATTCGAAGTCGCAGGCTATCTATTGTACTAAAAAACGTACTGGCATCCTATCTGAGGTTTCAGTGAGCAGAGTTCGCGCACCATGGGATAATTCTCAAAATACCTTGGGGACTGGCAGAAGCACACTGAAGCCTGCTGATTGAAAGCGGGTCTGCTGCCATTTCTGTGCACGGTTCCAAAATATCTAGTCGTAGGTCCAATATGCTATTGCTGTTACCTTACACATTCTTCAGCTTGGTTTTTCATAGTCACATTCTAGAACTGTCTATGAGATAGGAGACTTATTATTTATCACAATGCCATTGTCGCCTGTCCTACAAGAAAATTTGACTATGCCTATCTCATGCATTTGCTAAAAATCTCAATAAAAAGTAACTTGTTCCTATTAGACATTAAAATACTGTGGCTCAGTCAGTCTAGTAGCATAGAGCTTTCGGTCACACAACCCTACCTACATTGCTTTGCGCACCAGTCTATATGTCAAAATCACGAAGATGACTATTACGTTATACCATAAATTGTACTGAAGTAATCGATGGACGTACGTCGATGATAAAATCGCGATGTCATGAATTTAAATTATGATGTTGCGACGTTAGGTTATTTCACTGATTATTTTTATTTCCATTTTATTTCATGGTTTTAAGTGATACTTGGATAATAATTTTAGTGGACAGTTTTGTTTTGAAAGAACAGTTATGAGTAGAATACACCTTAAGACATTAACACCAAAGACCAAAGTATTATTCGAAAACAACCTAAACTGTTTTAACATAACCTAACTATTCATCTTTCAATTATGATCGATCATCCAACATGGAAACATAGTCTTTCTTTGTCGTATACATGGAAATTAGCAATACAGTTTGTTTAGACAATAAAAATCTGTTTGTCTAACATATTTGAAACTTCATACAACATATTCACAAATTGCTGTCATTTTTCTTTACTACAGACCAAAATGATGACGTAATCGTCATCTTTCGTGATTTCGATTGTAGTCATTCTGTTGGTTAGACTGCTGGTATTTTAACATGTACCCTACAATTTGCTTCCGATTGAGGAGCTGTACCTGCGCCACTGTGTCTACTTGCCACAGACCGCTTTCCTATTAATTATTCCGTGTGATGTTTTCGCGAGAGCTTATTACAAGCATATAGCAGTGTAGGAGCTCACCAACGATACGCGAATCGCAATTATCGAAGCTGGTGTTTGTATGTATGTACGTGCACTTGTAGCTGCGGTTTACAGGCCCTCTGGGAGGAGAAACGTGCACTCTTTAACGGCTAATTGCAGAAATCTATTTATTTTGTATCATTTCAAGGCAGTCCAGGAGGTATATTCGCATCCGTTCGCATGAGTTTATCCGTAAAGGACCCTTTTCATCGAATTATTGCAAGCAACTTGCGAAAATTGTTTTTTTCCACAAAGTTTTTTTCAAATATCTCTAGACATCCTAAACTAAAAAATAATGGAGCATAGGAACGGACGCCAGCTGCATCTCTCCCGCCCTCACACAAAATATAAGGGTATTTTTCAACAAATTGAAAAACCTCATTTTGCATTTCTTAAAAAAATTAATGAAAATATGTCTTACTTTAGTGAGGTTCATTGAAAATGAAGTTACTCCATATTTTTATGTATAACATGTAGAAAAATGACTTTTGAAAAACTATGAAATGAGGGAATGACTGATAGGGTAGATGAATGATTTTTATAACAATTTGATGCTGAATTTCAATGAAAAACATAAGTTAGTTTATAATTAGATGTATTGAGATTTGTTTTATAGTTTAGGGAGCTTAGATAGTCCTACTTCTTTGGGCATATCCTCGTATTTTTATTCTTCTCTAAGAAATTAACACCACACTTAACTTTCAGCATTTTGGTGGTTCTTTTTGTACGTATCGTTTTTGACAAAATGTTCGTTCTATACAGCAATTTGTATTTTTGCACTAATTGCAGCTTCAACATTTTGTAATAATTTTCTTTTCTCCATGTTTATTTCCAAGATCTTCATAGTTATTCTTGAGGTCCGTTACAGACCTTCTCCGAAAATCAGTCTTTTTCTTACAACGTCTTTAAAAGCCAAAATACTTTAGTTGCTGGAAAGTCTGGGTCAGTATTTTCGGTTTTCAATCTAAAACACCTCATCTTATATTTTTCGCTAAGCTTGACTACGTTCCTCACTTTATTTTCCAAACTTTTAATCTTCGCGTACAAAATAGTTCGCCGCTTGCGCATTCTACGTCTATTGAGAGCAGACAAATTCTCTGCTCAGTGCTGTAAATATGATGCAGGACTTGGTGGGGGCGTTTCTTCAACTCTGTAAATTTGTTTGTAGTGTAATTCGCTTTTTTGGGTGTTTGGCTAGCTTCTCTTGCACTCATAGAACTTATTGACTTAACTTGACCTTCTTTAAGTACTTTAATCTTCTTTTTTCACGCAAAGCTTGTAAACACTTAGCATTACTTTATCATTTGTTCTCTTGTACTCCTTCTTTTTTAATTTCTTTTCTTCTTTACTTAACTTCTTAATTTTCCCCATTCTTGATATACGGATATCTGCTGTTAAAATTAAAAACACATGCTATACAACCTGGAGTTAAACAATAACACCCAAACCACAATTTTATATATGCAAAAATCATTCCCTCACTTTCTAGTATAGTGAGGGAATGACCGTGAGGGAATCACGGATTTGCATAAACGACACCGTAACCAATAGTACATCACCTCAAATTGATTTAGCATTTTGTACTTCCCAAATTAAGAAAAAATCTTCAAAACATTCGAACAGTATGATGACTTACCTTTTAATATAAACAGTGAGGTAATGACACACAGAAATGTAATATTGTAATTATTGAAATCCAATGCTTTTTTGCAACAACTCCTTTCACTATTACGAAATTCCGCCATGTAGATATTATTAGTAGTATTGCCAAGTTTTAAAAACATAACAGCTGCGATCAAAATATCAAATAATGTGACCACAAATCGAATATTTATATCGGGTGAGGGAATGATTACATTTCAAGGGACATAATGTTTAAATAGATTTTTTTATATACCTATTTATTTTCTAGCAATGAAAGCGTGACTATTCAATCCATAGTTATTACCAAATATTTTAGTATTCATAAGAATATGAACAGATTTGATTGTATATATTTTTTTATTATTAATTTCGGCCCTAGGGACGTATTTTTGTGTTAATATACTAAGTGACATATAAATCCGAACACCCAGTTTAAATGGTTTTATTTTAATAACAGTTGGTGAATGTATTTATCTTACTGTAAATAACAAGTGAAAACATTTTCAGCCTTATCAGTTGGACATTCCGGTTTTTATACTGCTTTTTTTTAATTCACTAACGCTCTAAAAATGAATATTTCAGCCGCAGTAAAGAATGAACGTTGGCGGATTTTGGTTCTTGACATCCTTTACGATCGGTTACGATGCCTAGAGTACGGATACCTGCATGATTTCGTCAACTTAGTGAGTTTGATAGGGGCCGTATAGTGGGACTTCGGGAAGCTGGACTTTCTTTTCGGGCAATTACAGTTGAAGTGCAAAGAAGTGTAGACACTGTGGTTAGGTGTTGTCAGGCATGGCTTCGAGAAGGCCGTACGCAAAGAGCAAGGGGCACTGGACGCCGCCGTAGAACAACAGACCGTGAAGATCGCCGCCTAAGATTATTGGCCTTAAGGGACCGTTTCTCCACTACCAGGTCCATTGCAAATAAATGGTTTGCAGAACACGGAAGACCTATTGGCATGCGAAGTGTTCAGCGACGAATGAGAAGTTTTGGCTTGTCTTCATACCGGCCACCCTTTAACTCGAGAACACCGACGTAATCGCCTTGAGTGGTGCAGACAACGGTCACTCTGGGATCAGGAATGGAACAGTATTGTCTTTAGTGACGAGTCTCGATTTTGTTTAGGCATGAACGATGGTCGTGCCAGGGTTAGAAGAGGACGTGGTGAAAGGAGGAATCCACAGTTTTTTGTTGAAAGACATGTTCATCACACTGTTGGAGTTATGGTTTGGGGTGCTATAGCTTATGGTTCCAGGTCACCTTTAATCTTCATCAGAGGTAACATGAACGCGCAGCGTTATATCCACGAAGTTCTAGAACCCCATCTTTCACCCTATCTTGACACCCTGACAGATCCAACTTTCCAACAAGATAATGCCCGACCACATGTTGCAAGAGTCACAATAGACTTCTTTCAACGTAATGATGTCACATTGTTACCATGGCCACCAAGATCTCCCGACTTATACCCAATTGAGCACGTGTGGGATATGATGGGTAGGAGATTGCTCAATTTGCAACGTCCTCCTCAGACTCTAGAAGCACTTCGAGAGGAGTTGGTGGTTGCCTGGAATGAGATACCACAGCAGGACATTGACCACCTGATCAGAAGCATGCCTAGGCGCGTTGGAGAATGCGTAGCACATCAGGGTGCATCCACACATTATTAAAGGTCAAAGGGCTTTAAAGCAGTGCAATCATTTTGAAATTTTTATCATACAAAATTTTATTAAAATAAAACCATTTAAACTGGGTGTTCGGATTTATATGTCACTTAGTATATATTATGCAAATTTTGGCTTCTAAAATATTAGTTTAGATACTTATTGATGCAATAAAAATGTTAAATTGATGATAAATCCATGCAACTTACAATCAATGGCTCAGGACATGAATTTCGAAATTTGCTGAGAAATACCCATAAACTGAGCGAGCGCTGGACGAACAATTAAACATAGCGACAAGTACGTTGATCCACATTTCCCAAGCAATGCTGTCATCAGTTCATAAAAGATCATGTACGGCAAAAATTGACCCCTCTTAGAAAATAGTTTGCCACGAATATGCATGATAAAAAAGTCAGTCAAATAGGCCCATACAATTAGTCTCCACCCATTTCACAATGTTTCCTGGCTTCTCACAAGTAACTGATGTATCATGATGTTGAAATCGATTAAGATGTAACTGATCATTAAAAGAATAAAAAATACACATATATACATAAGTGTACACTTGCATACAAAATTGAGCACTTCTGCGGATTATTTGTAATAAATAATACTTTGAAAAAACAACTCGCTTTTATAGTTAACCGAACTAAGAAGTAGAAAATAATTTTTATGACCTCAAAATAAATTATAATAAAATTTAAGTTATTAACAGAATAACTCAATTCAGAGTAAAAAGCGTGAGGTGGTTGATATTTCAATATTTAGTACATAGTGAAAGTTAACAAAGTTGCATATTTTTAAGTGCAAAATAATTTTTAGCTTTAAGAGTGGCGTGCGCGTACGGGTATTGCCTTCGATATTTTTTAAGAAAAAAATGTTACGCCAATGGTTTTTTGCCAAAATGAATTCCCCGCACTATCTAAAACAAATGATCGTTCTTGAATTGTTTTCCTTCGATGCGCCATTTTTGAGTAAAAAATAAAAACCGTTCTAATGTCTAACTTGCAAAATTATTATTAATTTAATTGAAAAAATTAAACACACTAGGAGTAATGAAGAAAAACAACAGTCAATATAAACATAACATTAAAACCAACGAAATGATTTCAAAAATTGTTGAAAATGGCCCCCTTCACTTAGTATGCATGCTTCCGCCCTCTTTCTCATGGATTTGAATTGAATTATCCCTAGAGTATTTTTTATTCTATGACAAGCTGCAACTATTCTTTCTCTTAATTCCTGGTGTCTGGGGACCTTGGTGGCCATTCTTGGGGCCCACCACGGCCAATCCAATGACTTGGATAAACAGTTTGTAAATAATTACGAACCGCTACACTGAAACGCGCTGGTGCACCATCATGCATGTACCACATATTGTTTCTTATTACTAACGGAACATCACCAAGCAGCAAAGGCAACTGTTGTCGAAGAAAATTGAGGTAAGTCTGTCCGTCAAGTCGTCCCGGCAAGAAGAATGGGCCAATAAAGTGGTTGCCAATAATTTCTGCCTCGAAAATTGGTGTTGGAAATGGGTTTCGGTTACTGCATAGGGATTTTCTTCTGCACACAAATGATTATTGTGGAAATTCTAAATGACATTTCGAAAAAAATTAGCCTCGTCCGTGAATAGAATCATTGATTCAAATTGCGGATTTTATGTAATTTCTTGAAGATACCACTGACAAAAGGTCACACGTCTTGGAAAATCAATGGGAAGTAATGCCTGTACTCTTAAGATATGGTGAGGATATAACAAAAAATCCACTAAAATTCTCCAAACAATTTGATGGCAAATATTTAAGTGTCTAGCGATCGTACTCGTTTCAGGATGTTTTCGACTTCGTGCAGCACTGCTTCCTCAATTTCAGATGTTCTCACACTTAGAGGTCTACCTTCAGATGTTGCTTTTCTGACAGAACCAGTTTCAGCAAGACGACGATGAATATAAGAAAAGTTTCGACTATCTGGCAAAGCACGTTCGGGATGTCTCTGGTGATAAATCCGTCTGGCTTGCTCACCATTACCGTCGGCAAGGCCATATACGTAATGCATTTTCGCCATTTCTGCATTTGAACAATTCACCATTATTAACAAGATTGTAAAAACTAAATAATGAAAAAGATGTCACAGCGAACAGATTTGAATAACAGACTTGTCAGATGTCAAAAGCCAGTGACATATTTATTCCAGAGCAACTAGATATTTATTGCTAAATTGCATTCATCAATTATTACATTAATTTTCTCGGACAATAGAACGGTTTTTATTTTTTTACTCAAAAATGGCGCATCGAAAGAAAACAACTCAAGAGAGATTATTTGTTTTAAATTGAACGGGGATTTAATAATAACTTTTATTTGGCCAAAAACTATTAGCGTACCATTTTTTTCTTAACAAATATCGAAGTCAATACTCTCACGCACTCCACTGTTAAAGACAAAAATTATTTTTGCTTCGAAAAATATGCAACTCTATTAACTTTCACTACGTACTAAATATCAGTGAAATATCTTATGCGGTTCTGGAAATATTAATTAATTTCCATTTTTCCTAAAATTTTGTAAGGAAACATTTTTGGACCATAGTTTATAAAGCAAACTAACATTAATTTTTATGTAGATTCACATTCTTAAATATTCTCATATCATTAAGGTATACCCTGTAGATAAATTTGTTATAGGTTGGGTTACAATTCCGTCATGTTTCAGTAAATTTACATTAAACTGTAATGAATCGTACACCTAAAGCTTATTCAGGAACCTCCCTATCCATCAGTGAAAACCGTATGAAAATCCGTTGGGCAGTTTCTGAGCATATCGCATTCCGACATACGCCGTGGGAACTATAGTGTGCGGCGATAGCGGATTTCATCGCGCTGGGCACGGGGATGAAATATTTTCATCATTTCAAATCTTAATGGCGAATGTTCGGGGAAATTTATGTGTGGAATATGTCTTCTAGTGCGAAAAGATTCTACAGTATATTCAGATAAGAGATAGACCGGACATAAACAAGACCACGTGGTCATCGAACGCTGTAACATTCGGCAGGGACGTATTAAGTACATATTTTAGATAGTAGATGCTGCTTTGCGTAACTTTGTAGTAAATTAGCACAATTCGATGTGTATACGATTGGTGATGGATATAGGATCATGTGGGGGTGGGGTAAGAAATATATAATGATGTAAATATACATAAGGGTTTCAAAATTTCCGCTTCGATTTCCAGCTTCGGATGCCGCCTGATGTTTGGTGAAATACAGTCGAATATAATCTCAAAATGGCGTTTAAATTAGCCTAAATTAAAAATAATCGTATATCTCTTAAAATTGCTTTTAGAATATTGATTAGTATATTTTTTGATTTCTAGGTAAATATGTAACCAAATTAAAACGTTCAAAACGTAAAAAAATGTGCATGGTTGAACATTGTCAGAAACTAGATTCTTGAATAGGTTTTGCCAAAATGGGTTCAAAAATGTCAATAATTGATTAAAAAAAAAGTAGCTTTATAATTACTTATAACTTACCGAATTTGATGAACGACATCTTTTATTGGAAATATGAGCTTGATGAGCTTTCATCATCGCTACTGCCTGAAGCACCAACGTCAATAATGAATAGCTCGACTTGTTCCTCTAAAATATTGTCCAGTTCCCACATTCTCTTTTCAACTTTGTCTTTCACGTGCTTAATACAGTTTTCCCATTTTTGCGCTGTTATTAATTCTAGTGCTTCTTTGAAAAGTCCTTTGAGGTCACAAAATTTAAAAGTTGTATTGTGCTTAGCTATATAATTTTAACCTCTGCCCATATGAGCTCAATGGGATTGAGCTCGCAATGGCATGGAGGTAAACGGAGCACAGTTTTATTTTGACTTGCTGCCATTTCGTCAATGGCGTATTTTTGATATACCGCCTTATGATCCTTGACAATTCTTAATAATTGTACTTTCAGCATTGCTTCTTCAAAGTTGATATTTTTCGAGCGGAGCCAATTTTGAACATCAACTTTCCTTGAATACGTTGTTTGGACCTTCACCATTCTTCGAGAATGACAAGGCGCATTATCCAACACAATTACCGCGTTTTCCTCTAAGTTCGGTAAAATTTTTGAAAACCACTGTTCAAACGATTCGCCATTCATTGCCTCGTGGTAATCTCAAGTTTTCTTAGACTCAAAGCACCACAGACCGTCAATAACAAATCCATCCTCACTGCCAATATGGCAGATAATGAGCCTTTTCCCTTTACCTGGAAATCGAAGTACTAACTGGTGTAGATTTATTTCAATAAGCAACCTTTTTCAACTGTTTTCATCACATTCAGCGAAAAAACATTTAGACATGAGTATCAGATTGCTATAATTGGGATTATTTAGTCATATTGAAAGAAAGAATATTGAACGTCGTATGATTACTCAGCGCTTCACAATTTAATTTAAAGTTATAAACCTTTAAAACATGAATGATCAGGAACCTGAAATACGCGCAAATATTAATATTAACAAATTATAACTTTATAAAGCTTAAAGTATGAATTAAAATGATTAGAAATATTAGGAAAGGTACACAATATAAAACTTAGTAACTTTTTTTAAGTTTATAATATTCGACATATTTTAAGATTATATTAAAAAATTATTGAAATATCGAAAACACATACAAACATGGCTTAAAAAAGTTCTAACAAATGAAAATGACAATAAAACATCCACGCATTTTATCGAAAGTTATAAAAGTTTTGTTACTTGTAATATGTTTTATCTGCCCCCTGGAATTAATGTTTAGAACCTTGTTCCCAAGGTTTGAAAAACATCCGATTGTTGTCTATTACTCGTATTTACCTGCTGGATTTTTTAATCCGGTGGACAGTCTATCTAGAAAGGCCCTCCTGGATGAAGTTACAGAATCATCAACCCATACTTTACTTGTAGTGTGTCCTGCGTTTACCCACGTTTCATCAAGGTAATAAATCTTCCTGTTTTGATTTCTATATTTCCCAATTTTTGTTAAATAATCCCTCCTCCATAGCACAATTTCTTCTCTATCCAGTAGTAAGCTATTACGACCCCGTTTTTTCCATTTGAAATTTAAGTGCTTCAGTAACGCATGGAAAGTTGATCGTTTGAAATTTGGCAAAGTTGTATCTCCATTTACCTCCTGCAGTACTTTATCTATAGTAGGTATTTCATTCCTAAAGAAGAATTCATGCACTTTCCTCCTAACCGCATGCTTATCAGCTTCATCCAATGATTTAACAATACTTTTGCGATGTTTACTGGTCATTGGCTCAGAAAAGGTGTGATTTTTTTTGTATTGTCTTAACACATTAAACACTGATGCGCGACACACCCCAACTTTGTGAGAAACCTTCACAACAATTTCTTTGATGGTTGATGCCTCGTTCTCCTCGCGCTCGATCTTATATATATTCAAAATGACCTCTTTCATTTCTGCACTCAGGTGTCTTTTTTTAGAGCGTTTTCTAGGTGGACTACAGGAGTTTACAACTTCATCGGCAGAATCTGTACTACTGGGCATTTTGCGCAAGCAGTTGATAACAATAACAATCAATAACAAGGTATAACAATAACAACGACAAACTCAACAACTTAATAAGATAACAAACGAAAACGTCCAAAGAAATATCAAATTGCAATGATGCACACGACATACGTAACACGTCTGAACCTGAATGTGACTCTGCCTTGATACGACTGCTCTGCCGCTCGGCATAGGCATTTAATTGCGAATTGACCAATGAGGGCTCCTGTTTTACGTCAGGACGGCGGCGTTAGCGTGAAAATCACCCGAACCTTTTGTTTACATCCGGTCTATCTCTTATCTGAATATACTGTAAGGCTAGACGCGTATAAGTATACAAGCAGCTGAAAATAGAGATGTACCATTCCCCACCCCTACCAAATTTTTTGTTTGGTAATGATCAGGAGATTCTGAAACGCAAAAGAACTAAGTTTAAGCGCGATTGTTTTTCACCATTTTTTCCCGTTTACAAAGATTACAAGGCTTTTCTCTTCAAGACATACCAGTAATCTTAAGTGAGAATTTTCTCAAAGTCCGAACGGTACTTTTCGAGCTATGGAGAGTTCAAGGATTAGCGCACGGATACACGTACAGGGCTGGCTTGTGAATCTGGGCCTTCTGGTAGCCGATATGTCAAGAAACACTCAATGTGGGTGTTATAAATCTGTGTTGAGTACCAGGCAAATATTGACGACGTGAGTGAATCTCCGCATATCGGTCATTTACCTGGCCTCTGAGACACATTTATCTAAGCCAGAAGAGCTTATAGCAGTCCCAAGAACCGAATACCGAAAGAGGATTGGACTGTCCTAGTGGATTGTTACACTTCGGCGATGATGATTGCTTCTTCCAACTTGAAAAGTACAGGGTTATTTTTTAGTTAGTTTTTTAGTTCATTGTGATCCTCTGTTCGCAATCTGCTGCCCAGCGTTTTGGAAATACGAGGGTATGAGAGAAAACCGCGATACCGTTTGCGGCAGAAAATATAACACCAGTCATCCTAACGATTTTCTCTCAAACCCATACGTCAGTATGGAAACAGCTTACGGAATTCTGCAATGCAGAAAAATACGAGCTTTTGGAAACTACAAGTTTAAAGCAACTAAACCTAGTCCTGAAAGATTGGGCGTGGAATACGAAGAAAGAAAACGCTGAAAATTACAAAGAACTAGTCGTGAAGACAATGTTCAAAAAAAAAACGAAAGAGATGCATTTTATGTAGTTGAAAATAATTGTTGATCCATTGAAAGATATTATTCTAGTAAGGAAGCTAGTAATGCGAGACGAAGGAATTTGCAAAAAATGTTTCATCATGTATTAAGTTTTGTAAGCTATGTGTCTGCGGTTACGCATGAAATAGTCTAGCCAAATACCATCCTGGCATCTAATTTATTCTTGTGAAAAAAATCGAAAAAATATAATGTAATATAATACTTTATTAACAATATTACTTAGTAACGTGTCTTTTCGATTTTTTCCCGAAAAATTGGATGCCCTTATGATATTACTTAAAATTGAAAACCCTGTCAAAAGTCATTATTTTTGAAGTTGCCAAGTATCTAAACTAAAAAATTTTAGTGAAAAGCTTCGAGGACTCCACGACTTATTGAAAAAACATAACGTCGATGAAACCAGAAAAATGTGTATCTCCTCTAACACTGATTTTACAGGAGACCAATAAAACATTGTGTTTCTGAACCGGTTATTAAAAATTAGTTATTATTGTGTTTGTTGTTGGCGATTAGACATAACATTTATATAAAATACATAGTTTTTTATTTTTTTTGTGCTTTGACATTTTTCTTGGAGATTCACATATTTCTATTTAATAAATGACACAAAATATGAGATACACAAGTTGCATGGCATTAACTCATAGTGAACAGATAAATTGTTAAAAGTTACAAACAAAACTCTGATACAGATTAGAAAAACATGTTATTGAAAATAATATAGCTTACAGATGTAAAATGTTATTTATTTACTTATTTATTTCCAACAGGTGAAACCCAATTACAGGAAACGCTGAAAAAAATAGCAATTAAAGAGACATGGTTCTTGGACTTAAATCTATAGTATCACACATTCTAAATAAGATTGGATGATCTATAACAGTTAATAATCGTTGCACAACTGTCACTGTAAATATCACACGATTCAGTAACACTGTTCATGACGCAGCACATGAAAGTAATTGGCGATTTTGTCATAACATTTGTACGGCCAGCTTGACAATAGAATGCCATTTGTTGTCGACTCCCTAGCCTTGGAACGCGGAAACATATTTTTTCAAGTAAATTTTGACAGTCAATTTTGTTGTGAATGAGGCCATACAAAAACGACAAAGCAAATATGTTTCGTCTTGTTGACAGTGAATCCAAATTGAAAGACTCTAATAGGGCACTATGGTCACAACCTCTTTCTGGATAAGAACCTGTGCATTTAAAGTGAAAATACTTTAAAGCTTTACGTTGAATGGCCTCAAGGATCACGACAGAATTTTGGTATATAGGAGACCAGATCAGAGTTGCATACTCCAACTTGCTCCTGACAAAAGTAAAAAATAAAGTTATTAATGTATCAACATTGGAGAAACCCTTCCAGTTTCTGATACAGAAACCAAGTAGTCGAGTGGCAGCCGACGAGATATTGAGTATGTGCTCAGTAAACGTTAGCTTGGTATCAAATATGACTCCAAGGTCTCTATAAGAGGTGCATCTGTCTATAACCTGACCATTGATGTTATAATTATCATAAATTAAATAGTTCACTTTTCTTGTATAAGTCATAACTTTACATTTCGAAACATTCAGACTGAGACAGTTTCGTGAACACCATGACGAAATTAGAGCTAAGTCATCTTGCAACATGACGCAATCCTCGACTGTCTTGACTGACGTGCAGATTTTGAGGTCATCAGCGAAAAACAAATGGAAACACTTCAGTTCAAAAGACAAGTCATTAATAAATATTAAAAACAATAATGGACCTAGATTTGACCCTTGAGGTACCCCAGACGTGGCCCGATAGTAACTCGACCTATGACCACCATATTCGACAAATAACCTTCTATCCCTCAAATATGAATTCATGAGCGACAGCATTGCATCAGACATACCCACTGTTTTAAGCTTATCCAGAAGTGCATAATGATCAACTTGATCAAAAGCCTTCTGAATATCTGTGTAGATGACATCAACTTGTCCCTGACCGTCCAGTACTTCAGAAATGTATTGAGTAATTAGAGCCAAGTTGGTGACCGTAGATCTGCCTCTCATAAACCCATGCTGATTAATAGAGACTGCACCCCTGACCGAGCAGTAAACCGTTTCATAAGCGATGATCTCAAACAACTTGCTGAAATTGCACAGGATTGCTATTTGGCGATAGTTGGAAATATCAGAGATATCTCCACTTTTGCGAATAGGACATATTTTAGAGGTCTTCCAGATATTTGGATATGTCTCTGATTTTAGAATTAGGTTGAATATGGAAGCCAGCGGTTTCGCTAGTATATGAATGCAATCTTTAACGAAAAAACTTGGAATACCATCACATCCAGACGTCATTTTGTTCTTTAATCTTTTCGAAGCCCTAATTACGTTTTCTTCACTTATATTTTTTAAAGAAATGATATCGGTAGAATTATTTGTTGGAGGAGATGACCCTAGTACACCAGACGGGATAAAAACTGTTGAAAAGAAGGTAGCAAAACTGTCCACTATATCCTGAGGCGTATCGCAGACATTGCCGTTAAGCGTCATCCTGGGGGGGATTCTAGATTGCTGTTTTTTGATCTGGGCAAATGACCAGAATTTGCTAGGATCATTGACAATGGCATCCTCAGCCGATTGGACGTAAGCGGAGTAGGCAACACTGATCTGGTTCTTAATGAGCTTCCTAAAATTACTGAACTGATCATAAGAAAACTTAGTACCGTCACGTTTCCAGTTCCTTCTTGCTATGTCTTTCTTCTTGATATTAAGTATAATTTCACGTGTGAACCATGGGGGATACGAAAACATTTTATTTTTACATTTAGGGACATGGACCTCAAAGATGTTATTGATAACTGAATACAAGGCGGTACAAGCGACATCAACATTAACGGCACTGATCACCTCCGTCCAATTAACATCTTGCAAGGCTGTGTACATTTCAGGAAAGTTAGCTTTGCGAAAGTTAAACCGTGGAGAATTAGCAAATGGGAATTTCGTTGGAGATCCGGATGTAATGAATTCCATGATCAGTGCAGGATGATGAACGTCCTCTTTAACAGAAGGTGTATTATCTCTGAGGACTTCTATTTCGATATTTCCTAAAATTAAATCCAGAATTCGACCATTTATATTTGGAATATTATTAAAGTTAGTTAAATCTAAAAACGAAATAAAGTTGCTCATTAATTGAGACTTCTGATCATTAACGTCACTGTTGAATGATGCGACATTAAAGTCACCAGCAACAATTATTTTACAATTACTGAATGCATTGTTAAATACTTCCAAAGCTTCAAGGTACTGACTAAACATGTCCAAATTAATTGAAGGCGGAATATAAATAGAAAAGATAACAAAATGCTCATGGTTAATAATAAGCCTAATACATGCAGTATCAATCGACGGAAAGTTTCGACTCAAAGCACTAGCGTCAATTCTAATTGCATGGAAATCGCGTTTTATGGCTATCAGGACTCCTCCGCCGGAAACTAAGCCAGATCGAATAAAGTCACGATCACACCTGAACACACAGTATTCAGCCGGAAATAATTCACTATCACTCACATTCACAGACAGCCACGTCTCAGTCAAGCAAATTAAATCAAATTCGTAGTCACTGACTGCATTGAAGAATGACACCGTCTTAGAATTGAGACCACGAACGTTCTGGTAGGAACACCTTAGCTTAAGTCTCTCATGACAATTTGGTCTATTATTGGGTTCAGTTATGCGTTTAAAGTAACAATCTTCGGAACCCCATTGAAATATTTAATTCTGAGGTTACTTTCACCTTGCGCGATCCTTTCATTCAGTTTGCTCTTTAAGTAGCGATAGAGCTCCATCTGTTTTGGAGTTTTATCAAAAGCAACCGATGTATTTTTATATTTTTCATTGTTTTTTAGGATATTAGTCTTCTTGATTATAGTATGAACCATCTCCTCTGAGTGAAAGATTGCCTTTACTATCATCATAGTAACCGTGATAATCTTTATCAAGCGAACCCTTGAGGATCTGCAGATGATCGAATTTTTCTTTTTTAATCCTCCTTCTTTGTTTGTAAAGGCTCGGTAAATCTCCGAAATTTCTAAAAATATTGTTAGGTTTTCTCACTCTAGAATCCAACGGGGTCCACTGCTGGTCACTATGCCGTAGTTTGTACTCAATGAATCCTTCAGAGTTATATTTTATAGCTGTCAGGTCAGTCACTGTTGGGTCTCCCACTTTTCGACCAGGCCTTATACATTGATAATACTTAATATTCGAGAAATCTTTAAAGAATGTGTGATGAAGATGCTGAACTTTTTATGGAACTGGGACTGTTCGTGCTTTTAGACAATGTAAAACGTAATCCGTTGGAAGGTTTATGTCCCTATTCCGTACTCTCCTTTCAATTGCGGAATGCATAGAATCTGCTTCCATCTGTGTATGTCCCTTGAAAAGATATTTTTGCATAAATTCAGTAGTGCATTAGACAGAACATTATTTCTATTTTGTCCGACGCATCCATCACTCCACGGAATAATTTTGACCGGCTTATTCACGACTTTTGGTAATACTTCAGTTTCAATAAAGGACGTTATAATTGAAGAGAATTCGTTGGCAGTTAGCCCACCTTCCCTCTCGTTCCAGAGGTAGCAATAACCTTCATGATTTTTTATATTATAAATCGTAAAGTTATGTACAGCAAGCTTTGTCTTATAGTACATGGTGGATACTTTATTAAGCGGGGCTAGTAAGACGGATTGCATGTCCATCGTGAAAACAAGATCCTCTTGGCATTTATCGGCATCCTTGGCCATCCTAGCCTCGTCCTTTAGAACTAAATGTCGTTCATATTCATCTTCTGATACAGTTTTGGTCTTGTATGCAACACAGACGTCGCATTGATCTTTTCTGGGTCTGAAGAGGGAGATGTTCATTTGAGTCATTTTTTCGCTAAGCAATGTACGTGAAACAGCGGGGAGGTTTTGTTCAATACAATATTGCTCACTATAGAACCTATACAGGTCTTGCTTGCTTTGCCATATTGACTCTAAGTATAATCTTTGGCTTGAAGCCCGACAATAGTGACTCTCCATCTTAGGAATAGAATTGAAAAAATTTACAACCCCTTGATTCAAGTCTTCGCTCACTTTTTTACGTTGTCTGCCTGATTTGCGTAAAGGTACTTCATCATCAGCTATGCCACCTAGGTCAGCCTTTATCCAGGAAAGCACGCAGTTTTCTCTAAGTCCAAGGGTGTTGTTATACATTTTTTTGCAAACTCGGTACGATTCAAAATTAACTTCTAGGTGATAGGTGATCGAAAAATTCCTCCGCGACTGATCGGCGTTTGACTTGGTGTAGTTTTGTCGAACATTTAACGTACTGTCTTCTTTCTGGCCAGGTTTTTTCCAAAAGAACTTGAAAAGTGATTGTCTTTCTTTTTCTGACAGCTTTCGGCACTCCAATTTAGTCTTTTTATCAGACAACTTGCAGTTGGAAGGATCTGATAAAAATTTACCCGGCTTATTTATTTCATAATCTCATTTGTTGGTAGTCTTTTTTTACCTTTATATGGCAATCCTAGCTGCCTTTGGACCTTATTGTGCTCATAAGAGGCATCCCTCCTGCCATTTGGGAGCTTACGTTTTTTCGATATAGATTGTGACTTAGCATCACTAAGCTGATCATTTGTATGTAGTTGTCCTTCAATAGGTCCACACGATGTATTCAAATAATTTATATTTTCTGAATCACTCTCAATAGATATGGCGATATTAGCACGGTCTTCATTCAACAACTGATCAAAACTTTGTGCTTCATCATCAGCAGGTCTTAAGCTACTTTCCAATAAGCTTTCATCCATATTATGGTAACTTGGAAACAAATCGTTATCTTGTGAATAAGATTGGCTAGCAGCCACTTGACTGCAGTCAAATATTATGTCGTGGTTAATTGCCTCAGTTAATACATCAGAAATATCTAAGTTCAAAGTTGTGCCATGTCCTGATTTAGTACTAGGACTAGAGGATTCGAAAGCAATTTCATTTCCAACAACGTTTGTATTATTTTCTGGTAAAATGGCAGCCATCGGGACATCCAGATTCAACATTTCAAGAATTTTTAATCCACGTGACATTCTGCAGCAAGAGAAATTTCTTGATTTTTAAATGTTTGCATAACATGTATCTCCAATAATACGTTAGTTCTTATTCACACAAAATTGTGTATCTCCAGATCCAAAAATCTTAAACTAAGGAATATTTATCCAATTGAACTAATTGTGGTATAAAAACGCATGATTGAGAACTTACCTTGTAGCATGTAACCACAACATCAATATTTATGGACTATTTTGTAAGAAGTGAGCACTTTTAGACGACGTCAACATAACTCTGTACACAATAGGGACAGGTGGAGATACACAATTTTCGCGCCGTTTCTGAGCAGTATGGAGTTACACAGATTCCTAATCGCGCTATTTGATCCATTTAAATTACGTTAGGAGATACACGGCTTTTACTGCCGATAGCAATCGACGTTCGCCAACAGATGGTGCTAAAACCTCGATTTCGATAAAAATGGAGTTACACGGTTTTCTGGTTTCATCGACGATAAGCATGACGAATATCTAAGGAAACTGCATCTGGCAGAAAAGAAAGCCCACAAAAAGCTCATTATCAATTCAATGCGGGAATATATTAGTAATAAAATTGAACGCGCCGATAACATGCCGAAAACAGACTGAGAGATAGTCAACTCTGAGCTGGGACGCAAAAAACAATACTCACCTATTTCTCTTACCAACGAGAACGACACAGTGATTGACACTCCATCATGTGTATCGGAGGAATTTGGTAAACACTTTTCCACACTTGCAGAAAACAAACTAACGAAAATGTATCCAGGTGCTCCAACATCAGCCAGGCTCAAGAAACAACTTGAAAAATCAATGTTTTTAAGTGAGGTTTCTGCTAACCATTATAGCCAGTCTTCCAAACAAAAAATCAAGTGGCAGCAACGAAATTGCATATCCACTAGCTGTTCTCGTCAACATGTCTATCTATTAGGGCGTATTTCCTGATTTCTTGAAATTAGCTATAGTTATACCTGTGTTCCAGAAAGGCGATCCTCAGCTAATCGACAACTACCGATCGATCTCTATTCTATCAGTATTTTCTAAAATTTTTGAGATAATAATGCACACCAGAATAATAAATAATAATTAATTTACTAAATAATTGTCAGCATGGCTTTAGAAGGTCCAGATCTGTAGAGACGGCGGCATTTGAATTTGTCAGAAATATCAACAAAGAGTTAGACCACGGCAAATATGTAGCTGGTATATTTTTTGGTTTATCAAAAGCCTTCGATATTATCAGCATATTAGAGGAAAAGCTGTACAGCGTGGGAATCGTTTTTTTTTCTATTGAATTGGGTCTTGTCTTTTTTATCTGAGAGGCAGTTGCAAGTTAAGGTGATCGGTACAGTTTCAAAATAGAACAACATAATTATTGTTGCTGCTCCAGGATCGGTATTGGCACCTTTGTAATTCATTTTATTTGTCAATGACTTGAGCCTATCTGGCTTCGTAATAAGCTACGCTGATGATACCTCAGTTGTAGTAAGTGTGTACTACATGTGAGGAACCTGTTCGTAACATCACCCTACTGGAAAATGAAATGCAGCTTTGGTGCCAAAAGCATCGTTTGGTTTTAAATACCGACAAGACTGTTACCGTTCACATTAATACTTGTAGGTCACAGCTTCACGACGTCGGCACTGACTTGGGAACTTTTCTGGGAATAATTATGGATTCCAAGCTCACTTGGCAAATGCATATTGACTCAATATGTAAAACTCTCAACAAGGTATACTAAGTGACATATAAATCCGAACACCCAGTTTAAATGGTTGTATTTTAATAAAATTTTGTATAAGTACTTAATGAAGCATAATAAGTAAATGATAAAAATTTCAAAATGACTGCACTGCTTTAAAGCCCTTTGACCTTTAATAATGTGTGGATGCACCCTGATGTGCTACGCATTCTCCAACGCGCCTAGGCATGCTTCTGATCAGGTGGTCAATGTCCTCCTGTGGTATCTCATTCCAGGCAACCACCAACTCCTCTCGAAGTGCTTCTAGAGTCTGAGGAGGACGTTGCAAATTGAGCAATCCCCTACCCATCATATTCCACACGTGCTCAATTGGAGATAAGTCGGGAGATCTTGGTGGCCATGGTAACAATGTGACATCATTATGTTGAAAGAAGTCTATTGTGACTCTTGCAACATGTGGTCGGGCATTATCTTGTTGGAAAGTTGGATCTGCCAGGGTGTCAAGATAGGGTAAAAGATGGGGTTCTAGAACGTCGTGGATATAACGCTGCGCGTTCATGTTACCTCTGATGACGATTAAATGTGACCTGGAACCATAAGCTATAGCACCCTAAACCATAACTCCAACAGTGTGATGAACATGTCTTTCAACAAAAAACTGTTGATTCCTCCTTTCACCACGTCGCCTTCTAACCCTGGCACGACCATCGTACATGCCTAAACAAAATCGAGACTCGTCACTGAAGACAATACTGTTCCATTCCTGATCCCAGAGTGACCGTTGTCTGCACTACTCAAGGCGATTACGTCGGTGTTCTCGAGTTAAAGGGAGGACCCAGTGTGGCCGGTATGAAAACAAGCCAAAACTTCTCATTCGTCGGTAAACACTTTGCATGCCAATAGGTCTTCGGTGTTCTGCAAACCATTCATTTGCCTGGTAGTAGAGAAACAGTCCCTTGCTCTTTGCGTACGGCCTTCTCGAAGCCATGCCTGACAACACCTAACCACAGTGTCTACACTTCTTTGCACTCTAACTGCAATTGCCCGAAAAGAAAGTCCAGCTTCCCGAAGTCGCACTATACGCCCCCTATCAAACTCACTAAGTTGACGAAATCGTACAGGTCTTCGTACTCTAGGCATCGTAACCGATCGTAAAGGATGTCAAGAACCAAAATCCGCCAACGTTGATTCTTTAATGCGGCTGAAATATACATTTTTAGAGCGTTAGTGAATTAAAAAAAAGTAGTATAAAAACCGGAATGTCCAACTGATATGGCTGAAAATTTTTTCACTTGTTATTTACAGTAAGATAAATACATTCACCAACTTTTATTAAAATAAAACCATTTAAACTGGGTGTTCGGATTTATATGTCACTTAGTCTATATTTTGCCACATTAAAATAAAAGCACTGTGTAACTCAAGCAGTATTGCTTAATGTTTACTATGCGATGGTACACTCTCATCTGTCATAATAGTTTGGGGACAGGACCGTATTGTGATTGTCATAATCAAAAGAGAATAGTGAGATTAATTTCTAACATACCTAGGCGTGAATCTTGTAGGTCTGCATTCAAGAGTAATAATCTACTAACACTTCCAGCAGTCTACATCTTTAACTGCGCTCTATATGCATTCCACAATAAATGTAGGTTTGTTAAAAATAAAGACGTAGATGTTCGTTACAACACAAGAGCTGGCATGTATTTGAGCATACCATGGCATGCATTAACAATGTTTGAAAAGTCACCTGAGTATGCCTGTATAAAAATCTATAATAAGCTTCCCTGTGAGCTTACAGGACTTCAGAATGTGATAATAATTAAAAAACGCCTGAGGAGGTATCTTGTGGAGCTGTGGCCCTCTCAATAACACACTATTTATGCGTCCGTTATTCATTCTTTATTATATATATCATGTATACTGTATTTTTAACGTGTCGATTGTTTCAATGTGCTATTTATTTAACAATGTTCTGTACCGTTTTTACGTACTCGTCGAATGTAATAAGCATCTAGAGTATTACATAAACAAAGTTTTGTGTAAAATGCCAATAAACAAGTATGACTATAAACTAAAGCTAACCCCTCCCCCTTCAAAAACGTGAAGAGTATGTCAAGATTCGTTTATTTTAAAACTATTTTTAGCATTTGTTATGCCAAATTTGGCGACTTTTTGGTTTTCGCTTATTGTACATTGTCGCTCAGAAGTGGAAAATATATCATTTTCAGTCAGTCTTTGGTAAATTTTTCTATGCGTTACTGATTGCAAGGAATAAAGCGTCGTTTCTCGGGCAGCTGTAAGAATAGCGTGCTGAGTTAGCTTGCAGAAGAACTGACCTCCCGATCCGACTGCAAAGCGTAGGGTTATCATCCTTGTCACCAAAAACCGCCCAGTTCGTCGACAGACAAAGACCCAAAATCCGACGTTGGAGTCTGCGAGCTGTGGCCCTGCCCGAAGCGTCACGACGGCGAACGTGGCCGGCGTCGCCGTCAGTTGGTGCGCGATCGTCCGCTGTTTTCGGCTGTGCGTCTGCTGCCAAACTGGTCCAGCGCTCACGCGATCTTTCGGAAGAAGTTGCGCCCGGTAGCGTCTCGTGATGAGGATTTGATGGCTTTTGGATATTTTTGTTTTTGAAATTAGTTGCTGTTAGCGCCTGAGTTTCGGAGGTTGTTATTGGAAGGTAATTAATAATAATGTCTTTGTTTATGCTATGCAAGCATTTTAAGGAGCAACATCAAATATTTTGATTTGCAATGTACTAGTATATAGAAGAGGTAAAAGAAAAAGAAAATAAATTAAAAAATTATCTGTTTCATAATATGCAAACATCAGTATTACAGTAAGCAGTCCAATAAGATTCATCTTACTTCTTTCTTGAAATGGAAGTATGACAAACGTTTAACAAAAGGCGGAAGAGCACTATAAATCTTAGCGGCTGAACTGGGAAAGAGAAAAATCCAGTAAACCAGAACTCTTATGTCTGGGAATATTTAAGGTACAGGGTACGTCATCTATTACTTTTATTCTTGTGTTAGTTGGATTTTGTATGGATGGAGGTGTAAATCAATGTGTAAAATCCGGCATAAAGTGGTCTCACTGATTCAAAATTGTTGCGAACGGTGCCGAGTCGAGGTGGGTGGATCTGCTCGCACACTTTCACTCACTGCGGCTATGTTTCAACGAGCAAGAGCTGGACGAGCATGTTGGTATGGTCCACGACCTTCAGCTGAATCAGTTTCCTCAAAACTATTAACAATCCAACAAGTTCCAGGTTCTGTAGGGCGTCCATGACGGCCAAAACTAGTGCAAAGTTTGCAAAAAGTATTTTTTATATTGCGACAGTTTTCGTAATAAGTTTGGATAACCAAAATGCGTTGTTGTGTTGTAAACGAATCCATGACTATAAATGGCATACCTTTGACAGTTCATTTATGCATACCACATGACTTTTGACTCACGTGGTAACACATAAACGTTTGATTTGTTCCAATTTCTTTGTCAAGTTTCTCCCACTTCATTTTCGGAGTTTCTTTCGTTAGGTTTGTCATATTATTGTTGTTAAGTTTGTCCCACTTATTTCGTTAGGTATATCCCACGTCATTTCGTTAGCTTAGTCCCACTTTTTCGTTAGGCCTGCCTCACTTTTTTCGTTAGGTTTGTCCCACTTTCTTCCGATCCCACCTTTTTTTGTTAGGCTTGTCCATTTTTCTTGTTAGTATTGTCGTACTCTTTTTCGTTAGGTTTGTCCCACTTCTTTTCGTTAGATTTACCTCAATTTTTTCGTTTGGTTTGTCCTACTTTTTTCGTCAGGTTCATCCCACTTCATTTCGTTGGGTTTACCTCACTTTTTTGTTAGGTTTGTCATATTACTTTCGTCAAGTTTGTCCCACTTATTTCGTTAGGTTTGTCCCACTTCTTTTCGATAGGCTTGTCACACTTTTTTGTTGTTAGATTTGTGTTACTTTCTTTTCATTAGGTTTGCCCCACCCTTCCGCTAGGTTTGTCTGACTTTTTTCGTTAGGCTTGTCTCACCTTTTTCGTTAGGGTTGTCTCACTTATTTTCGTTAGGTTTGTCACACTTTTCCATTAGACTTTTCTCACCTTTTTCGTTAAGCTTGTCCCGATTTTTCGTTAGGTTTGTCCCTTTTTCTGTCAGATTTGTCCTAATTCGTTGCATTATGTTTATCTCACTTTTTTGTTAGGCTTGTCCCTGTTTTTCGTTAGACTTGTCTCAATTTTTTCGTTTGATTGGTCCTACTTTTTTCGTTAGGTTCCTCCCACTTCATTTCGTCAGTTTTGTCCCACTTCTTTCCATTAGGTTTGTCCCAATTTTTCGTTAGGTTCGTCTCACTTTTTCGTTAGGTATGTCCAACTTTAAAAAAAGTAATAGAAGGCGATCTACAAATCTTGGGCTAACATCATGCAGTTAGGGATAGCTTTTTGCTGAGACATACGGGCGTTTTATTATCAGCAACCGAATGTTTGTCAAATGAGCAGGCCACCTCTACCTCATGTTTAGCCAATTTAGGCTCTTAATATGAGATGGAATGCTCTGATGAATGGAAATGGAAATCGAACGTATGAATTCTGTAATTCCTGAATTTTCTATGATTCGCTTTAGTTAAGCACGGAACATATGTGTACATATGATCAGCAGACTCGATTTTGCTCAATATCAAATACACTGCCATGCAAAATTAACCGGACAAACAAAATGTTGTTCAAATTAAATTTTAAATAACTTTTTAACTTTTTCATCAATTTCGCTTATTTATTCGTCAAGTTGTAGGTAATTTCATTGTTATCACTATAAACTCTCGATCTTGCAAAAAAATTGAAAATATTTCTTGTTATACAGTGTAACTAAAAGATGCATTTTGCTCTAAATTTCCGAGCAGCCTGTGGAAACACTGGATGACTGAATAATGGGTCTTTGCACGAGAATTTTAAGCTTTAACTTTTCTCACCAGTTCTTTTTTAGATTCATGTCAATATCTCAATGACTGAAGAATAAATGGTGTTTTGAAGAAAATCATACGAATCATAGCCATAAACAAGAAATTGTTTCAAGCAGGCTTTGCCGGGTAAGAAGTTGTTTCAAGTAGGCTGTGTCTGTAAGCATTTTCATGGCATGTCAAAAAGATTCTTGTCAAGTTGTTATTCAAGACCGGGGAGGAAATTTTTGTTTTTGATAACAATTTTTAATTACCAATGATGTCACTGCTATTTTTAAAGCTAAATTGTTTATGGTTATGATTCGTATAGTTTTCTTACCAATGTTGTCACTGTAATTTTTTAAATTAAATTGTCTATGGCTATGATTTTATTCAAAACAGCATATATTCTTCAATAATTTAAATGTTGACATGAATAAAAAGAAACTGTTGAGAAAAGCTGACGCTTAAAATTCTCATACGAAGACATATTATTATTCAGTAATCCAATGTTTCCACAGGGTGTTCAGAAATTTAGGGCAAAATGCACCTTTAGTTACACAATGTATAACAACAAACATTTTCAATTTTTTTGAAAGATCGGCAATCGATAATGATGACAACGAAATTACTTCTAACTTGACGAAAAAATTAACTAAATTGATGCAAAGTTAAAAAGTTATTCGAAATTTAATTTGACCAAAATTTTGTTTGTTCGGTTAATTTTGCGTAGCAGTGTAGTTTGTGTACATGCATTTAGTGGAGTAGATGATGTTTTTCTAAGACTTTTAGATTACTGTAAGATGTTTGAACTAGCTCTGTTACTTGATTGTAAAAGGTAAGTTTTTCATCAAAATCACACCCAAATTGAGTAATTTGCCGTATGTGTCAACGTCTCCCCATTAGGTGACAATCGAATGTTAGTACAAGCTTTGGATCAAAAATTTAACTATATTATTATATTTTTACATTAGTAGGTAGTTCGTGATTGGTACAAAGTATTTCGAGAAAAAGTATCATTTGATAACTCATTTTTTGCTTGCTGAAAATCATTAGGGTCTTGGGACCAATATGTATGCTCTGCGTAAGTATGCACAGAACAGTATTTATTATTTAACTTGAGACGTGGTCATTGTCGTCTAGACCAGTTAGGTGAAGATTAAAGCTTCCGCCTTTTGTTGGGTACTTCGACAAAATTTAAGCAACTCTTAAGGACTCTTTATACTTTTTTATTCTCTCTAGCTTTCAATGGACTTTGCCATGATCATCAGGAGCTGCAATTACATTGATAACAGTAGCAACAATAGTGTAAAATGAATTTAAATTAACTTAACTTACAGTAGTATGTGAGGATGTTGCTAATTGTTGTTTACGTTTAGGATGAGGGAAACACCCAGTAACATGGTGAAAGCTGGATAGATGGTACAATGGTCAAAATTATATAAAATACACACAAATGTGTGACAAGAACAAGTTAAAAACAGATTAAAAATTTTTAGAACATGAAAGCATTACATCGTGAAGCCACTTGATGATTGCACAAAATGGTGGTCATGGAATAATGAGTGAGATGAACCCTTTGACAGAAGGCCGAAGGTTGTCAATGTCTGTGTAGAAAGATGGAACGAATTGTGGGCGTGTGCCACGTTGCCAAATCACTTGAGATGATGTGATTTTCAGAATGTTATGTAAGAAATTGTTAAACCGACCAGAGGCAGTTGAATTAACTATATTTTAATTAATGGGAAATTAAATTAACAATTATTACTAAATCGTGAGGAGAAGATTATTAGAATTTCAGTGGAATAAAGTTTATTGGTGGAATCGATCAAGAAACAGATTCCATTTATGGTTGTGAAGAGTAAAAATTTGGGGAGATATGTAAGTTCTCCAATTTTTCGCAGTTTAGCAAATATGAGTAAATGACACTCAGTTGCTTAACATGTGTCTTTTTGTTGATACAGTTGTTATTCATGAAAATGTGGGACATTTCCAGGAATAAACGTTTGGATACGTGTTTTTCTTTATCAAGAACTTTGATACTTGTGTAATTCATAGAGTGCCCTGTTGTGTTAACATGAGATGCTAGAGTGCATCTTTCAGGATGAAGCCTAGAATCACTTTTGTGTGATGTAATCCTTCCTTTAAGAGATCTGGAGGTCTGACCTATGTATATTTGGTTGCAGTTGTTGCAATTGATGGAGTAGACTGTGTTGGTTAAGCCAAGGAACTTCTCAGCACTGGACAAATAACCCAAGAACAAAAAAGAACTTTGACTACTTATAACTCTGTCCCTCCAAAATTCTATGCACGTCCGAAAATTCAAAAACCTGTACTCTCAGTAAGACCTATAGTTGCATCAATAGGTTCAGCCACTCAGGCTTTGTCTTCATTAATATCGGCAACACTAAAATCAGCACATGGAGATAATGATTACTACATCAAAGACTCATTTGAAGTCTCTCGTCAGTTCAACAGATTGCCAATACCAGCCGATCACATTATCGCCAGTCTTGATGTGGTGTCGCTATTCAGCACTATCTATCTGGATGCATGTACAAGAACTATAAATAAACACTGGAATGAGATAAGTCAACACTGCAACATATCTCTAGAATCGTTCACCAACATTATAACATTCCTCTTTCATAACAATTATTTCTCTTTCAACAACAAAATATATTCTCAAACACATGGTTGTCCTATGGGATCTGTTCTATCACCAATTTTGGCAGAATATGTCACTGATGATCTGCTTGATACTGTTATTCCGACACTACCCTATAACCTCTTCTTCATAAAAAAATACGTAGATGACATTATTTTATGCCTCCCCTCCATAGGTCTGGATGGTATTGTCAGAGAATTCAACAGCTATGACCCCTACATCCAATTTACCATTGAAAAAGAAGATGAGAACCTGTCTTTCCCCTTTCTAGACACAAGACTCATCCGCACCAACAACAATAGTTTATTGGTAGACTGGTACCAGAAACCTATGGCCTCAGGTCGGTTTCTCAATTTTAGGTCATACCATAAGCTAGGGATTAAAATCAACTTGGTGAAACAGATGGAAACAAGGGTAGTCAGCATCTCAGACAATACTTTCCACACCTCAAATTTACGTAAACTATCAAAACTGTTCATCAATAATGGTTATCCGAAGTGTCTGATTAACAAGATCTTATTTAGTTCACCTTCCAATATTTTGCCAAACTCTAATGATACAAGTAATAGTCGCACAACCCCTAATAACAGAACTGATAGAATTCCCAACAATAACATCAATTCAAACAGTACAAGCACCAACCCAAACTCCAGACCTGGTTTTGCTGTCCTACCCTATATCAAGGAACTGACCCTAAGCTGATTAGATTGTGCAGTCCTTTGAACTTTCGAATTGCTTGCAAATCCGTCCTCACTATAAACTGCATTTTTTCTAAAATAAAAGACAGAGTCCCGCTGCTTGGCTTAACCAACACAGTCTACTCCATCAATTGCAACAACTGCAACCAAATATACATAGGTCAGACCTCCAGATCTCTTAAAGGAAGGATTACATCACATAAAAGTGATTCTAGGCTTTATCCTGAAAGATGCGCTTTAGCATCTCATGTTAACACAACAGGGCACTCTATGAATTACACAAGTATCAAAGTTCTTGATAAAGAAAAACACCTATCCAACCGTTTATTCCTGGAAATGTCCCACATTCTCATGAATAACAACTGTATCAACAAAAAGACAGATGTTAAGCAACTGAGTGTCATTTACTCATATTTGCTAAACTGCGAAAAATTGGAGAACTTACATATCTCCCCAAATTTTGACTCTTCACAACCATAAATGGAATCTGTTTCTTGGTCGATTCCACCAATAAACTTCATTCCACTCAAATTCTAATAATCTTCTCCTCACGATTTAATAATAATTGTTAATTTAATTTCCCATCAATTAAAATATAGTTAATTCAACTGCCTCTGGTCGGTTTAACAATGTCTTACATAACATTCTGAAAATCACATCATCTGAAGTGATTTGGCAACGTGGCACACGGCCACAATTCGTTCCATCTTTTTACACAGACATTGACAACCTTCGGCCTTCTGTCAAAGGGTTCATCTCACTCATTATTCCATGACCACCATTTTGTGCAATCATCAAGTGGCTTCACGATGTAATGCTTTCATGTTCTAAAAAATTTTAATCTGTTTTTAACTTGTTCTTGTCACACATTTGTGTGTATTTTATATAATTTGTATAATTGTACCATCTATCCAGCTTTCACCATGTTACTGGGTGTTTCCCTCATCCTGAACGTAAACAACAATTAGCAACATCCTCACATACTACTGTAAGTTAAGTCAATTTAAATTCATTTTACACTATTGTTGCTACTGTTATCAATGTAATTGCAGCTCCTGATGATGATGGCAAAGTCCATTGAAAGCTAGAGAGAATTAATAAAAAAAAGTATAAAGAGTCCTCTTTGCTTAAATTTTGTCGAAGTACCCAACAAAAGGCGGAAGCTTAATTTATATATATATATATACACGAGTTATATATATATATATATGTAATGTTCACACATAAATATATAACAAACGAAAACCTCTAGAGAAAAGCGTAAAAAAGTCAAAGATGTGAACGTAAAGCACTTCGTAATTCCTGAAATCCACTTAAGAAGATATCACAAAAACTCACAATCCTATTCGCATTATTGCACATAAAGTTTATTGGTGCTTTAGACAGAAGATTTGTCTGCGCCCTCTTGCAGAAAAGGGAAACTTTATGTTTAGACGTCAATCTAGGTACCAGGAAATAAATTTGCGATAGCAAAACAGGACAGCCGATGTTACCATGCAGTATTTTGTATAAAAAAAAGATGGATATAGGTAATAAATCAGTCGTGTAACTTCAAATTAATGTTGAGATAAACAATATCTGCTTATATTTTAAAAGTATTAAACACTTACAATAATATATTCTCATAAAAAAATGCTCAATGAAAATAACTTGAATGCCATCGTAAATTAAATCATGTATTTGTAAGTTTTTCAAAATAAATTATATTTATATTTTACCACTATGGCCCATTTGATGATCTAGTAGAGAGTATCGCGAAATCAGAAAAATTGAAAAACATCAAATCATTCTTGAAAGCTCTGGTCTCTACTGGACAATCTGTCTGAATCTTTTTATTTGGACGCAAATATTCCTATAGTTTATTTATCTTATCTTCAACTGAGTTTCAATACCAGAAAAATGTATAGCAAATGCAGTTTTAGGAACTGCTAAATATACAAGTCGTTTCATTTATATTTACTTAATGCTCACATTATTCGTGTTAAAAAATACTTACCCTAGTTGAAGTGTCACAAAAGAAAATATATATGGTAATAGAATCTGTATTGTGCTGCATGCTAGGATCATAATTCTAACGTCGACGACAGATTTCAACAAATCAAGGGACCGCAATGATAAAGTAACGAGTAGAAGGCATTTGCTATGAAATAGCAATACCCACCCACCATATTTAGCATTACAGTTCGCAAGGAATGGAGGCACGTGTATTAACTCCGTATCAAATTTATAATATCTAAGACCAGAACGTCCTTGCAATAGCTCAAATAAAGTAAAAAGATGAATTACACATCTACAGTATATTCAGATAAGAGATAGACCGGATGTAAACAAAAGGTTCGGGTGATTTTCACGCTAACGCCGCCGTCTCGACGTAAAACAGGAGCCCTCATTGGTCAATTCGCAATTAAATGCCTATGCCGAGCGGCAGAGCAGTCGTATCAAGGCAGAGTCACATTCAGGTTCAGACGTGTTACGTATGTCGTGTGCATCATTGCAATTTGATATTTCTTTGGACGTTTTCGTTTGTTATCTTATTAAGTTGTTGAGTTTGTCGTTGTTATTGTTATACCTTGTTATTGATTGTTATTGTTATCAACTGCTTGCGCAAAATGCCCAGTAGTACAGATACTGCCGATGAGTTGTAAACTCCTGTAGTCCACCTAGGAAACGCTCTAAAAAAAGACACCTGAGTGCAGAAATGAAAGAGGTCATTTTCAATATATATAAGATCGAGCGCGAGGAGAACGAGGCATCAACCATCAAAGAAATTGTTGTGAAGGTTTCTCACAAAGTTGGGGTGTGTCGCGCATCAGTGTTTAATGTGTTAAGACAATACAAAAAAAATCACACCTTTTCTGAGCCAATGACCAGTAAACATCGCAAAAGTATTGTTAAATCAATGGATGAAGCTGATAAGCATGCGATTAGGAGGAAAGTGCATGAATTCTTCTTTAGGAATGAAATACCTACTATAGATAAAGTACTGCAGGAGGTAAATGGAGATACAACGTTGCCAAATTTCAAACGATCAACTTTCCATGCGTTACTGAAGCATTTAAATTTCAAATGGAAAACACGGGGTCGTAATGGTTTACTACTGGATAGAGAAGAAATTGTGCTATGGAGGAGGGATTATTTAACAAAAATTGCGAAATATAGAAATCAAAACAGGAAGATTTATTACCTTGATGAAACGTGGGTAAACGCAGGACACACTACAAGTAAAGTATGGGTTGATGATTCTGTAACTTCATCCAGGAGGGCCTTTCTAGATGGACTGTCCACCGGATTAAAAAATCCAGCAGGTAAATACGAGTAATAGACAACAATTGGATGTTTTTCAAACCTTGGGAACAAGGTTCTAAACATTAATTCCAGGGGGCAGATAAAACATATTACAAGTAACAAAACTTTTATAACTTTCGATAAAATGCGTGGATGATTTATTGTCATTTTCATTTGTTAGAACTTTTTTAAGCCATGTTTTTACGTGTTTTCGGTATTTCAATAATTTTTTAATATAATCTTAAAATATGTCGAATATTATAAACTTAAAAAAAGTTACTAAGTTTTATATTGTGTACCGTTCCTAATATTTCTAATCATTTTAATTCATACTTTAAGCTTTATAAAGTTATAATTTGTTAATATTGATATTTGCGCGTATTTCAGGTTCCTGATCATTCATTTTTTAAAGGTTAATAACTTTAAATTAAGTTGTGAAGCGCTGAGTAATCATACGACGTTCAATATTCTTTCTTTCAATATGACTAAATAATCCCAATTATAGCAATCTGATACTCATGTCTCAATGTTTTTTCGCTGAATGTGATGAAAACATTTGAAAAAGGTTCGCTTATTGAAATAAATCTACACCAGTTAGTACTTCGATTTCCAGGTAAAGGGAAAAGGCTCATTATCTGCCATATTGGCAGTGAGGATGGATTTGTTGTTGACGGTCTGTGGTGCTTTGAGTCTAAGAAAACTGGAGATTACCACGAGGAAATGAATGGCGAATCGTTTGAACAGTGGTTTTCAAAAATTTTACCGAACTTAGAGGAAAACGCAGTAATTGTGTTGGATAATGCGCCTTATCATTCTCGAAGAATGGAGAAGGTCCCAACAACGGCTTCAAGGAAAGTTGATGTTCAAAATTGGCTCCGCTCGAAAAATATCAACTTTGAAGAAGCAATGCTGAAAGTACAATTATTAAGAATTGTCAAGGATCACAAGGCGGAATATCAAAAATACGCCATTGACGAAATGGCAGCAAGTCAAAATAAAACTGTGCTCCGTTTACCTCCATACCATTGCGAGCTCAATCCCATTGAGCTCATATGGGCAGAGGTTAAAAATTATATAGCTAAGCACAATACAACTTTTAAATTTTGTGACCTCAAAGGACTTTTCAAAGAAGCACTAGAATTAATAACAGCGCAAAAATGGGAAAACTATATTAAGCACGTGAAAGACAAAGTTGAAAAGAGAATGTGGGAACTGGACAATATTTTAGAGGAACCAGTCGAGCCATTCATTATTGACGTTGGTGCTTCAGGCAGTAGCGATGATGAAAGCTCATCAAGCTCATCTTTCCAATAAAAGATGTCGTTCATCAAATTCGGTAAGTTATAAGTAATTATAAAGCTACTGTATTTTTTAATTAATTATTGACATTTTTGAACCCATTTTGGCAAAACCTATTCAAGAATCTACTTTCTGACAATGTTCAACCATGCACATTTTTTTACGTTTTGAACGTTTTAAGTTGGTTACATATTTACCTAGAAATCAAAAAATATACTAATCAATATTCTAAAAGCAATTTTAAGAGATATACGATTATTTTTAATTCAGGCTAATTTAAACGCCATTTTGAGATTATATTCGACTGTATTTCACCTAACATCAGGCGGCATCCGAAGCTGGAAATCGAAGCGAAAATTTTGAAACCCTTATGTATATTTACATCATCATATATTTCTTACCCCACCCCCACATGATCCTATATCCATCACCAATCGTATACACATCGAATTGTGCTAATTTACTACAAAGTTACGCAAAGCAGCATCTACTATCTAAATATGTACTGCGTGACTCTTAATACGTCCCTGCCGAATGTTACAGCGTTCGATGATCACGTGGTCTTGTTTATGTCCGGTCTATCTCTTATCTGAATATACTGTAGAGAATGATTCAGAACAGCATGGGAATATCTCTAGAGTAGAAAGTAGATCAAAAAATAACAAAAAATCTTAGTATCATATTCATACGCCACTGATGAGACTGAATAAGGAAAACACATGAATATTGCCCTAATAATAGTATGGTGAGACAGGATTATTCTCCCTTCAGAATACTACATAAACTTTTCAATTTTAGACTTCACCAACTTTAGCGTATGTTCACAGTAGAACGAGTCGAAGCTTTTTATCAAGATATTTCCTCGAATATTCAAACTAATTTTTCTAAAAAGGGAATTACATGTCAAACTTTACTCAAAACAGGCGAATCATTTAATCATTTATACCTTATTCAAAAATCCTAAAGGTGTATGAGAAAGGTCAGGGGTCTGTAGGTGATCAAATTATCCAATTTGTATGTAAAGGATATTCTATTAGTAGCACATGCCCAGGATACTGAGTCAATATCTTTTTTCTCTATGATATTACATATTGCTCAACCATAGCGCACTATCACCCAAAAAATGAGTATGATTCAGATCGTCGGCTTTCTCACGAAGTGTCCTAACCAACGATTAGTGAATTTTACAGGAGAGCAAGAAAACGAAATCAGCGTGTTGTTGATTGAGCATTGTATGTAAAGGTTAGATATTTCCGAATTGAAAATTCACGTGTATTAGCCTACATTCATTGTGAATCATATGCCGTTTCAATATTTGCGGTAGCTTATCAAGCTATTTTGGAAAAAAAAGGAAAACGCACGTAGGTCACTTCGTGAGAATTTTCAGAAGATTTTTGTCAGACAGAGCTAAAATATATTTTCATTGAAGTTCTTGTTATTATAATTTTTTAAGATATATAGAATTTGTTTCATTTACTTATAAGCAAAAAATCATATTTCCAGCCAAGGGGGCGATTATCTCAGAAAATTTGTTGATTGTTAAATTTTTTAAGTAATCGTTGGTCTGCTGATAGCAAAGTTTATGTAAAAAAGTTCAGATCGACTTTTGAAGTTTGGCTACCCCCTAAAATATTTTCCTCAATGCCCATGCCTAAAATTGATGTAGATTAAGACAAAAATATTACGTGATTAGATGGAGAAAACAACTCTAAACGTCAAACCAATTTTTATTGAAATAAAAACTAAAAGAAAAGCAACTGACTTAAATATTATATTTTGACATATTACCAGCAAATGTTGATGTGTTGTGATACACAAAAAAGGCAAAATTATCAATAATTCATTCCGTTTCATGGGCCAAATTTTGTAAAAGTTTTGGAATTCTGGTAAGCGTACAACTAACTGGGGTTTTTCGGATTTTACATAACTAAATTAAGTCGGAGTACTTCTTTTTTGTTATTTTTAAGTTGTTCTAGTTTAATATCATTTATATTATTACTATTTCTCATCAGCCTTTTTAACTCAATACTGTCATAACTAGTATCGTGGTCACTAGACTTAAAAAATATTTTGGTGGGCGTGTCTTTTATTACAATGAACTCCGTTTAATATTTTGCCCCTCCTCAGTTTGCCATGTGGACAATATTCTTAAATCTTTTGAAAGTTTCTTGACGTCAAAAATTCATTGGGAATTACTAAACAAGGTTGACGTTTTCTGGCGAATCAAAAAACCGGATAGAGTTATCAGGGTTTAAAAAGATCTCCAACTCCCGTTATTGCCGTATGAATGCACTGTGAGCAGATTCTCCCTCACTTTGGCCATGATTCCATCACCGAGGAACGTATACTAACAAGGATTAGGGACTTATCTTCATTTAGGTCTCTTCGTGGGAATCATAAATTTACCTTTGCAGATAAGACACCCAGGGGCTAACGGTGTGTTGCCCACACTAATAGATACATATATAGTTATGCTTCTTCGTCAGATTAACCAGCATGGAATAATACACCTATATGCGGGTTCTCTCAATTTTTGGTATTTTGTCAGTTAGAACACTTCGTGAGAAAGGCGACGAGATGTTCATTTTATATCTTTGGACCTATCTGTGGAGTTACTAATATTTATGAAACTAGGCAAAGAGGCATGGCTCTATGGGAGAGTAGAAGTTGCAGTTACAAATAATCATCCATTACTGAAAAAATATACCCTACCATAGGATGGTGCTGGGTAAAGCAATAGTTAATCATTGTGATTAGATTGGCGTCTGGATGTGTTTCTATATTAAAATCTACTGATCTATAAAACGTGTAAAATTCAGAAATAGGCTTTCACGGTGTAATCCTCTCGATACTTCAGGAATTTCTTTCGAGTATCTTGTACGCTTACTTATTATTTTTAATGAGGATACTGAGATGAAAACCCCAGTTTCTCCTAATTGACACCATCTTTTACCGGTCCTGGTATGAAGTGTGGAAGCACAAAAATAAAAAGCTAAATTTACATAGGCGGTCAATGATCCGTAGGAATTTGTTTCACTATGTATACAGGTGGCTGAGTTGGCCTTGATCCAATAAATGATCTGAAAAATATTTGGCAGAGGTATTTCCTAGAATGTCTGAATCCAGAATTAGATTTATCCGGATATATCGTCGTGTTCGATCTAAAATGCAGTTGCCGATTTTGAGCTCGCCTGACGGCTACGAAATCATCCATATTGCGTTAGAAAGACCAGGTTAATCCTGGGAATTTGCAATATTCATATGTACACTGTTCATCAGTGTGAGAGGCTTTACATCGCCTGTTAACGAAGTATTACCGATTTTTATTTTCTGAACAGCATACTCAATTGATATACTAAGTGACATATAAATCCGAACACCCAGTTTAAATGGTTTTATTTTAATAAAATTTTGTATAAGTACTTAATGAAGCATAATAAGTAAATGATAAAAATTTCAAAATGATAGTATAGTTTGTTGGGAACAGCGGCACCCTGGCATGCATGCAATATTAAAAAGTACCAGTAACATAGTTACCTTTAGATGTCGAAGTACTATTTCTCGCGTTTTAGATACATGAACAATGCACATGCAGCATTTGCAGTCGAAGATTGCATTAACCAGTGTGTTGCGTAAATAGTTTTGGGTGGGCTTTCGCCATACAGTGGCACTAAAATGACCTCGATTCTGTCTAAATTATCAATACACCAGTGGGCTTTTCATGTAAGAAATTCCTGGAATTGCAGCAATGACAGTATTATTGTTGGAGCTGAAGCTGATTATGGTAATCTGATCTGAAGTGCACCAGGCTTGAATATCATACCTGATGCAAGAATCTCCAAACATGTACTGAAGAGCGTAACTTTCTGCCCTAACGATTGATGTTGTAGTAGTCAAGGCTTGTACTAACTCTTTTTCTGTGTACATTTGCAATGTCTACATACCACCTGATAAGCCCATTGCTGAATATGAGCAATTTTATGATGCTCTCTTGTCATCGCACGTCCCATTTGATTAGAATTTAGTTATAACAGGGGATTTCAACATAGCTAACTACGCTTCGTATGTTAATAGTCATGGACGCAACGCAAAATTGGTATCGTTGAACAACTTTTCCGAGGGTCTTGCTGTTAATCAGTTTAACAACCTTTAAAATTCTATGGACCATTTCCTTGATTTAGTTTTCTGTAGTGGTTTGTGTGAGACTGAACATTCGTGGGATCCGCTGCTAGATAAAGACGCGTATCAGCCTGCCCTGAATATATGTTGTAATGTCAACAGCAGTTTCAATATTAAGCATAATCTTCCTGTTTCACTTATAAATCCTTGTAATTTCCGCAAAGCCAAATTCCCCCAATTATATAGTTTAATTTTAGACATGGATTGGGCTGCTTTAGATGGCTTTCATGACGCGAATGAAGCTTGTGAGTTCTTATATAATAAACTGTACAATACTTTTGATACCGGTGTTCCAAAATATGTCCGAGCAACGAAACGTAAATACCCACCCTGGTTCAATTCAGCAATAATTAAGCTTATCAAACGCAAGGAGAAGATTCACCGATCTTACAGACGCAACAAAGATCCTGAACCGTATCAGACATTCAGGGAAAATTAGGATAGATTCAGGTCAAGCATACAAAATATATGTCAGACATTTTGGGGCTTCTTAAATTCCAAGCGATCATCAACAAACATACCAAGTAGGAAGATTTACAATGGTAATGAACTTTTGGAACTGAACGACATATTAAATGCTTTTGCGGATAACTTCTCCAAATACTACTCGTCTTCATCAACCACCGAAGAAACTGATGACCTTTTAATGAACAATGAACTACTACTCAATATTACTAGATTTGAGGAGGATGAAGTTGTCTTAGCCTTGAAGCAAATAAAACCTAAGATGACTACCGGACCGGATAATGCACCAGTCTTTATTTTGCGTGACTGCGCCTCTGTGTTGGCGTGTCCTTTGACCGTTTTGTTCAACTTGTGTCTTACCACCTGCACAATTCCAGAATTATGCAATTTGTCTAAAGTATGTCCAATACACAAAAACGGCAGTAGGAGTAATGCATTAAATTTTAGACCTATATCAATATTGTGCAATTTTTCAAAAGTTCTATTAGAGATATTAATATATCACAAATCTGATGAACTTCACACGGACCATAGCAGAAAACATTGACAGAGAATTACAAACAGATGTGATCCACACAGACTTATCCAAAGCTTTCGACAGAGTTGATCACAGGATGCTATTGCATAAGCTGAAATCTCATGGATTATCCGAGTTTTTAATACAACTGTTTAAGTCCTACCTCACTGGAAAAAATGAATTTGTGTTGTTTAATGGCATCAGATCGTCGGAGTATGTAGCCAATTCCGGAGTGCCACAAGGCAGTAACCTAGGGCCTTTATTGTTCGTCATATTTGTGAATGACATAGCTAATGCTGTTGGAGAGAATTGTATACTTTACGCTGATGATCTGAAGATATTTTGTCGTGTAGCTAATGAATCAGTCTGTGACCAACTTTTGGAAAATTCGGTTAGGTTGGGTGCTTGGTGCTCACATAACACTCTACCATTAAACATCAATAAATTTTACGTAATGTCTTACACATTGAAGAAAAATCCTCTGTTATTTGACTATACTCTGTCAGGTACCTCTGTCAGAGAACTTCAAGTTTATATGACTTAGGCGTGATATTTGACGCCCAACTAACATTCGTCAAACACACAGCAAAATTCCGGAGGCAAACCGCATGTACGGCTTTATTGTAAGAAACTGCCGTGACTTCACTCAGAGTACCACCTTGAAGTTGCTGTATTATGCATATGCTACGTCGAAGCTTGAGTATGCATCGCTAATTTGGAATCCGCATCATATTATTCATATAATAGGCTTGAATGTGTTGAAAGACGTTTCTTAAAATACTTGTCACTGAAAGTAGATGGTGTTTACCCGCCCATAGGTATACCTCATGATTCCTTACTTGAAAATCAGCAGTCTTGAAGCAAGGCGCACTTGCCAGTCAGTGATTTTTCTGTTTAATTTGATCAATCATAATAATAATAATAATAATAATAAATGGCCTTTATTCGTCACACGATTACAAAATAATTGGTTTAAAAGGAACAGTGACGAAAAGGTGGAGTGTCAGCTTATGCTGTTTTTCAACCCGACCTGGAAAACATTGACACAAACTATAGAGAGAGAGAAAAAAAACTTAGAATATATCACTTATCAGAGAAAGGAAACAATCAATTACCTGTGGATATGCATAAAGTAAAATTTTAGCCATCCGACTGCTTTAAACTCATCTTTAACCTTTTTTTAAGATTGCTTAGGCTATATTCTTTATACTCACTTGATAAGCAGTTATATAGTTTGGGTGCCCAGTACGAGAAACTGCGTGTGAACAATGCTGTCGAATGGCGCAGGATAAGTAAGATGAGTTTATTCCTAGAGGATCTTTGATCGTACTGGCAGAGGAGGCTTAGTTTTGTATAAAGATAATATGGCGCTTTAAGGATAAGGGTCTTAAGGAACCAGAGATAGGCAATGCAGTTTCCTCAATTTGTTCATCTTAAACCATCCCGATTGGTCAAAAGCGCTATTAATATGATCAAATTTACGGATTCCATAAGAAAATCTGATGCATGAGTTTTGTATCATCTGAATCCGCTCGGCATCACGTTGTAAAAGAGCAGGTCCATAAACAGAGTCACCGTAAGATAATTTTGACAGGATAAGGGACTCGCAGAGTTTAAGCTTGAGCTGTGTCGTCAGGACACTTCGACTCGGGTATAACTGACGAAGCACATTATAGGACGCATTGCATAGTTGGTTAACATGTTTAGTGAAGCGTAGCTTGCAGTCAAACCAGATACCAAGGTTTTTGTATTCGTTTACGAAGGACATGTCTTCATTATTCACCATAATATTAATGCGATATTGATTTATTTCACGATTCTTTTTGGACCCAAATAAAATGCAGCATGATTTGCCAGGATTTAGTTTTAGATTGTGAGCACTAGATATGTCAAAAATAGACTGCAGATCTTGATTGATTTGATGTTGGCCAAGCATATATTCATCAGGATCGAAGCAGTTATAAAGGTATCATCGGCGTAATGATGAACGATTGAGTTGCTGGCGGTTTCATGAAAATCACATATATAAAGAGCAAATAAAAGGGGACTCAAAATAGATCCTCGAGGGACACCAAAATTTCTGAATAAAGAAGTTGATATATTGTTTTCATATATGACAGACTGTGAGCGATCAGTTAAAATGCTCTTAATCAGCGTGCAAGCCGATGATGACAGGCCAAAGTATCTAAGCTTTTTACAGAGAATATTTGGGTCAACCGTATCGAAGGCCTTGCTAAAATCAAGAAGAACTAAGCAGGACAGCTTTCCTTGATCAGCCGCGCTATAAATATTATCCGATATAGACAGGAGCGCAGTGGTGGTGCTATGTAATGGTCTGAAGCCAGATTGGGAGGTGGTCAGTAAATTATTTTGACAAACAAATGTGTGCAGCTGCTCATGTAGAGCCATTTCCAAAAGCTTAGATAAACTTGGTAAAATGCTTATAGGACGAAGATCAGAAAAACTTGAAGGATAATTAGATTTAGGCAGAGGGAGAACAAGAGCATTCTTCCAGGAAGAGGGATAAAGATTATTTGTTATACAAAAGTTAATAATGAAGGTAATATACTTGAGCAAATGCTTATGTATTATACGGATCATATCAATTGTGATGCCATCTGAGCCTTTAGCATGACTTTTGATGCGATTGATCAGTTTCTCTACAGTGGCTGTCGTAAACAGAAAAGTACCACTATTCTTGACGTTTTCATATTTGTCTAAAAGGTTCAATTGAGTTAATGATTTGGTTGTTTGAGGTACGTTTAAAAAAGCACTATTTAATGAATCGAGATCCTGAAGATGTGGAGGTAGACTTATGGAGTTATGTTTAACGATATTCAAAGATCTAAGTATATTCCATGTAGTCTTCGAATTTTTATGTCTCATAACATAATCGAGGTAGGCTTTTTTCTCTCGCCTAATAGCACTACAAACGTAATTTCTGATTTTCTTATAGAATTCCCAGGCAGCAATCGTTCCTGTACGTTTAAATTTTTTATATGCGTCACTTTTTGTTCGCATCATGAGTTTTATGTTGAATGTTCGCCAAGGAGCTGGTGGCTTGGTAACTCGAATGTTTCTGACAGGAGCATGCAAGTTGAAGGTGCACAAGATATTAGAGCTCAGGAAGTCAATCATTTGATCCACATCTCTCAACGTATATATAAAATCCCAGTTTATTAAAAGTAAATCATGGTAGAAATTGTCTAGGCTAAAGGTAGAGTAACCACGATATGTCCTCAGTTTACATAGGTTGCCTATCTCCGATGCATCTACATAAAATATTAGGGCTAGATGGTCAGATATTCCATCTACGTCGACAGCTTCATAACCACTTGTTATATCAGCAGAGCTAACCATTAGCAAGTCTTTAGCTGTCTGGCTATTGGAAGTTATACGTGTGGGCTCTTTCACTAACTGAGACAGATCAAAAGACTCAAGAAAACAGTTCAGCATCTCGGATCGGCCGTCGTTCACTAAAACATTAATATTAAAATCGCCCAATAATGCTAGTGATTTAGCTTTCTTGGGTCAGTTATCATTTAACGTACCTAGGCTGACATCCCGCCAAAACGTTACATATTATCTACCTGCGGCACGACAAATTATATAAATTATTCCCCTTTGCATGTGATGCGACCGGATTGATATATTTAACTGCAGAATTGCAGACATAAAATATAGCATTAAGTAACCGGCATGTATCTTTTACACTTTGTAGTCTATTACTTATTATTGTCTGTTATATCTATGTTATGTTCTGTGTTTCCTCACTCCGTAATTGGTATTTACTGTACGGTATTGTGATGAATAACATAAAAATTAAAATAAAATAAAATAATTGTAACCTTAATTGATTATCCCCCACCAACAGACCAAACAGACCATAAAACATCACTAAAATAAGCATTAGCTTTCAATTCGACAGTAAAACACAAATAGCAAGGCTTAACAAGAGGCAGACGGTTAACGGTGCATTTCCTTTATTTTCTTTTAAAGTCCGGGTAGCCGAAACGGGCGCTCCCGGAAGAATGTCGCCATTAACAGGCAGTTAATCCTTCGACGGTTCATTATGGTCCAGCGGAACATTCCAGCCGGTTTTCCCGAAAGGCCGGGAGTCCTCTTACAAGGTGCTAAGCCGACCTAATGCAGTACGGTTTACGCAAATCTGTTTATCTGACTACGGAGGATGTTGCTTTGTGGTTTTTCAGATAAGAGGGTAGAGTAGATCGCCATTGCAAAAGTTCGGAAAGGTGAGTCACAGTTGCTAGTTTGGTAGTTTCCCGATATAATAAATTCCTTGCTGACGGTGCATGAATTGCTTATTCCCTTCAGCATACCTGTGTATTAACGTCCAATATTGACAAACTCACATGCAGTACATCAGTTATACAGGCTGTAAACGTTATGGTAGTCATTACCGAAATGGGTAAAACTAGTCAAAAAGTTCATATGACCCATGGTCCAAAAGTCAATAGATTTTGTCTAAATGGCTTTATAGTTTACAACTTTAAGTTCTTTTTATCGACCACAATCTTACTAATTTTTATAATCTAATCTAAAACGTTTCTAAATTGGGTAATTAACATATAAATGGTATTCAGTTTTTCTGACTTAAGCCAAAATTTGTAGTCAGTAAGTAAGTAGGATTTTTTTTAAAACATTCTAGCGGCGGACGAATGTACTTTTACGCGAGACGGGACATTAAATTTCCATAATACTCACACGTGGGCCCAAGAAAATCCTCATACCATTCGTGAAGGTCATTTCCAACAACGTTTTAAAATAAATATTTGGGCGGGTATTCTTGACGATCAGGTAATTGGCCCTTTGGAGTTACCCCCAAAGTTGTTAGGAGAAGGATACCTTAGATTTCTCGCCAATAACCTACTAGAACTTTTGGAACAGACCTTAGACAACATGCCATTACAACGGAGACAGAATTTATGTTTTCTTCATGATGGGGCACCACCACACATTTTTAGAGGGGTCATTCAGCATTTGAATGAATATTATCTAAATCGCTGGATCGGTCGAAATACTCCTGATCCTCGAAAATGGCCAGCAAGATCTCCTGACCTCAATCCGAAGGATTTCTGGTATCGGTGAGAACTTAAAGGGATGGCTTGTGGGCCTGGTCCAATAACAACTGAAGCACAACTTCGCGAAAAAAAATTCAATGCGGCTGAAATAATAAATGTTACAACTTCCAGGATCTAGAGTAAGAAGAAACCGGGTTCGTCGTAACGAAGCTTGTGTGGAAAGTGGAGAACGATATTTTGAACACCTTCTTTAAATACAAAAACAGTGCAGTGTGGGTTTTAAAAAGAAAAACAACGTATGTATCAAAAGTGTGTTCCCTATTTATAAGTGGATTTCTTTAATAAGTTCAATAAACTTTCACACCTGAAGCGCTGAGACAGTTAGTGGTAAGTCGGTTTTTTTAATTGTTTGCAATTTACGAGTACATTATCAAATAACGAAATAATACCTAAGAGTCAAAAATAACAAACTCCATCTTTATTTATACTAAGTGACATATAAATCCGAACACCCAGTTTAAATGGTTTTATTTTAATAAAATTTTGTATAAGTACTTAATGAAGCATAATAAGTAATTGATAAAAATTTCAAATTGATTACACTGCTTTAAAGCCCTTTGACCTTTAATAATGTGTGGATGCACCCTGATGTGCTACGCATTCTCCAACGCGCCTAGGCATGCTTCTGATCAGGTGGTCAATGTCCTCCTGTGGTATCTCATTCCAGACAACCACCAACTCCTCTCGAAGTGCTTCTAGAGTCTGAGGAGGACGTTGCAAATTGAGCAATCTCCTACCCATCATATCCCACACGTGCTCAATTGGGGATAAGTCGGGAGATTTTGGTGGCCATGGTAACAATGTGACATCATTATGTTGAAAGAAGTCTATTGTGACTCTTGCAACATGTGGTCGGGCATTATCTTGTTGGAAAGTTGGATCTGCCAGGGTGTCAAGATAGGGTAAAAGATGGGGTTCTAGAACTTCGTGGATATAACGCTGCGCGTTCCTGTTACCTCTGATGAAGATTGAAGGTGATCTGGAACCATAAGCTATAGCACCCCAAACCATAACTCCAATAGTGTGATGGACATGTCTTTCAACAAAAAACTGTGGATTCCTACTTTCACCACGTCGCCTTCTAACCCTAGCACGACCATCGTGCATGCCTAAACAAAATCGAGACTCGTCACTAAAGACAATACTGTTCTATTCCTGATCCCAGAGTGACCGTTGTCTGCACCACTCAAGGCGATTCCGTGGGTGTTCTCGAGTTAAAGGGAGGACCCAGTGTTGCCGGTATGAAAACAAGCCAAAACTTCCCATTCGTCGGTAAACACTTCGCATGCCAATAGGTCTTCCATGTTCTGCAAACCATTCATTTGCAATGGACCTGGTAGTGGAGAAACGGTCCCTTAAGGCCAATAATCTTAGGCGGCGATCTTCACGGTCTGTTGTTCTACGGCGGCATCCAGTGCCTGACAACACCTAACCACAGTGTCTAAACTTCTTTGCACTCGAACTGCAATTGCCCGAAAAGAAAGTCCAGCTTCCCGAAGTCCCACTATACGGCCCCTATCAAACTCACTAAGTTGACGAAATCGTACAGGTCTCCGTACTCTAGGCATCGTAACCGATCGTAAAGGATGTCAAGAACCAAAATCCGCCAACGTTGATTCTTTGCTGCGGCTGAAATATTCATTTTAGAGCGTTAGTGAATTAAAAAGAAAGCAGTATAAAAACCGGAATGTCCAACTGATAAGGCTGAAAATTTTTTCACTTGTTATTTACAGTAAGATAAATACATTCACCAACTTTTATTAAAATAAAACCATTTAAACTGGGTGTTCGGATTTATATGTCACTGTGTTCCGTCGTAAATTGCGTCTGGCATTGCGGCGTTGTCAGATTTTATTTTACTTTAAAGTCGCTTTTCTCTAAGCAAATCCCGTTTTGACCATGGGTCATATGAACTTTTTGACTTGTTTTGACCTCCCTATCACCTATTTAAGCAACGACTATCCTACGTTTACACCCTGTATTATTATATGTATGAGCTGTTGTGAATAAAACATGGCGTCAAGATATAATCGTCTTTTCTGTGCGAGCGCAGACAAGGTGGTACATTCACAATGTAGCCCGGAACTAGGTTTTTGGTAGTTCGGAGGTAGGCACGAGGATCAAAGATAGGGGGGGATGTGACAAAAGTTGGAAATAGCATGACGAGAGGTAAAAATACATTAGAATTCATCACACTTTATTGACTTATCTTTGCAGCTTCCAGTGTTTATGGAAGCTGTAGGCTGAGGTTGGAGTAACAGGTCCTGGGTGAGGCAAAAGCAAGCTCTCACTTAGGACTGAGGCGTAAGTAACGCAAGAGAAGCTTTAAGTAAGGTGTAGAACAGGCTTCAGGTAGGCGAATCCTGAATAAGGGCCAAGATGAGTCAAGGTTGAAGCTTAAGGCAGAGGTATGTCGTAAAATCCAAGTGAAGATTGACAAATAGGTCCAAAAAAGTAAGCCAATTCCAAGGCTGAGTCTGAGGAGCTTTCCAAAGAAGGTATCCCCCAATCATTTTACTTAATTAGACACGCACATAATTAATTTTAGCTCGTTGTTGGAAGATGCGTCTTATCTGTATGGTGTTTCAAACGAGGAAGTTAGAGCGGCTATCAAGGTTAATTTACTGGAGATATTCGAATTTCATGGACGGTGGGACTGTTACAAAGAGTAGTAGTATTAGCAACCAACTTTGCCTTTGCAATTGCTCCTAGTGGAATTTTCAATGTAGCGCAATGCACAGTAGCATCAAAAATACATAGTTTCTGTCTGAATCCTTAATGCACAGTTGGCTTTTCATATCAGAAATTGCTCAGAACACAGCAATCATCGTGTCCTTACATGGCAGCATTATTTCATTGGAGCTGAAGTGTAACACTGTTTGTCATCGATGCTTGATAATATTGATTAGGATAGCTGTTGGTACATACTTTCGTGCAAAACCACTAGCTGTCATATCGTATGACCATAAATAATCAACGCAGACTCAATTAGTGATCATCGGCTCACATACTGTGATATTTCCGTTTGTCATAAAAAAATAGAGCCTAAATTTGTAACAAATAGAAATCTTAATAGCATTGATATTCAAAGTTTTAAGACGCAGATTGCATCAATGCAGCTTAATGACATTTATTTCGTGAATGATGTGGATATTAAAGTCTCTATTTTTACTGGCCGTCTTCTTTATCTATTCGATCTCTACGCTCCGCTACGTACAGTACGTGTCACAAAACCTGCTGCGCCCTGGCTCACTCCTAACTTGAAAATGATTTTTCAACTCAGAGATGAGGCATTCGCTGTCTATCAGCATAACAGATCTGATCAGAATTGGGCCAGCTACAAAGATTTGAGAAATTATGCCCTTGCATCGCTTAGAAGACAGAAAAAAGCATATATGTCACGTTTCCGGAATCTTAACTCTAGTCAAGCTTGGAAACACCTGAGGAGGATGAATGTGGTAGCCCAGAAACATGTCGCGATACCTCCCAGTCTCCTTGAGCCTAACATTTTAAATAATTATTTTTTTTCAATTTTCCAGACAGCTGCAGCTGATACAAATTTGATTGATAGTGTCTCTAACTCTTATAGCGATAGACGTCATACACCGGATGCACCTCTGTTTGCTTTTAAAGTCCTTACTCAGCAAGACATCGTCAATATAAGCTCTCACATTAAGTCTACGGCATGTGGCTCTGATGGCCTAACTTTAAATATGGTTTGCTTATGTTTGCCTGATACCATAACTCACATTATTAATGTCTGTCTCGAAACAGGTTACTTTCCTGCCAGTTGGAAAAATGGTATTATTATTATTATTTATATAAAACTAATCATCCAGAACAATATTCGGATCTCAGGCCAATTACCTTATTATGCTTTCTATCAAAAATACTCGAAAGAGCTGTCTACTCACAACTAGTGGAGTTTTTCGAACAAAACCACTTATTTCCTCTACATCAGTCAGGTTTCAGAGCTGGTTACAGCACTACTTCGTCTTCATTACATCTTACTGATTCCATCATTCACAATTTAGATAATCACATCAACACCGACTTGGTACTGTTAGATTTCTCGAAAGCCTTTGATATGGTCAATCACCAGATACTACTGAGTAAGTTATCTCATTATGGAATGTCAGATATAGTTCTAAGGTTCTTTGAGTCATACTTGCTAAATGGTCAAAAAACAAACAGTGAAAACTGATCAGGGAATTTCCTCCTCTGAGCCAGTTCCTTCAGGAGTTCCTCATGGCTCAGTATTAGGTCCCTTACTATATCTGATTTATACGATCGATCTGCAAGACTGTTTAGTCCACTGTAGTATGCAAAGTTATGCAGATGATACTCAGTTAGTGTTTGGTTTCGATCCATCAAAGGTTGATGAAGTTTCTTTTAAAGTTAATTTAGATTTGGCTAACATCGGTGATTACTGTAACAAACACTGCTTGAAGATCAATCCTAATAAAACTACTGCAATGTTGTACTGTTCGAAGAACTCCTACCGTGAAATGAAGCAGAGGATTTGTGTTTTTTTGGATGAGACACTCATCCCTTTTGTGGATTACGCTACGAATCTCGGTGTTACCCTTGACTTAAATATGAGATTCGATCGGCATGTCTCTTTCTTATCTAGAGTAACGTATTTGCGTTTGAAACTCCTCTATTCTAATCGATACATCTTGAATTTTAAAACCCGAAAAAAGCTTGCTGAAAGTCTTGTGTTGTCTGTCATTTCTTACTCTCGTGTTCTGTATTACCCATGTTTAGACTACGTCCACAAAAGGAAACTCCAGAAAATTCAGAACAGCTGTTGTAGGTTTATTTTTGGATTGCGCAAGTTTAGTCGCGTCTCAGATAAAATCAAAGAACTCAACTTGTTGCGAATTGATAAGTTAATTTTATATCTTTTGACCGTCTTCACGCATAAAGTTCTATTATCTAACAGACCAGGTTACCTCGCTAGAAAATTAGTTCACCGAGGTAGTTTTGTTACCAGAGCTCTTAGATTTGATGCTAATTTTAACATGCCTCCTCACAATACCTCGGTCTTTGAAAGAAGTTACACCTATAATGCTGTCAAGCATTACAATGCAGTCAACAGTGGCTATCGATCCAAACAGGTTGTTTCTTTTAAGAAATTAATGAAAAGTCAGCTGCTGGAGTCCATTTAGTTCAGTTTTTCTTGTGCTCATGTGATTTTTTTTTTGTTTGACTGTTTTCTACTATTTTTGTTTCAAATTTAAAACTCTCGCAATGCTATCTGCATTTATCTCGTGCAATCATTGTTGTCATTCTTATGAATTGTATTTTTTTTTGGTATGTTATTATTTTGTTTATGTGTGTAAGTATTCTTTTTTGCCTGTTGTGGGGTTGAGTGTAAGAGTAGCCGTCTGGCTAAACTTCGCCTCACTGCAGTTAATAAAGGCATTATTATTATTATTATTATTATTATATACAACGTAATCTCATAGTTTTTAGCAATCATCAGTACGGTATAAGTCTAGTCACTGGAGATAGCAAAACGGAAAGCAAACAAGCGAAGATAGAACTACACTTCCACCTAGCAACGCGCGATATTATCAACCACAACTTCGGCAGCGCGACATTACATTTGACAGTCTGATTCAATGAACCGGACACGCAGGCAGAAGCTCAAAAAGTACTCCTTAGTACTGAGCAAATAGACTGGCTATTTCCCTGCAGCTGTCGGCATTGACGAGACGTGTTCGTGCCAGATCAAGTTCTCGGTGATCTGGACTCCGATCAGCAGATATTTTAGTAAGCACTTCCGCTTTAGCCTTTGAGTCGGTTTCGGTTGTTCCATATTGGCATGTAGGTGGTGAAAGTGTAACGGTTTCACCGTCCGATCGTATTTATTAAATCACTTCTCGATTATCATTTCATTAATCCCATCTCTAGCTTTTCTACTTGGAAAATTTTCCGCTTGGAGCGCTTGATGCGGAGTTCCTGATCTGCGATCTTCCTCGCGCTTCCTTTTGACTTGAGCCGCCGATCGAACAACAGCTAAAAATTTTCTTCTCTGTAGCACAAGGTCATATAGCACCATGTGCTAGAATTTTGTAGAATGTGTGTCCGTATAGGACAAAATGATTGGGGCCACCCTCTTTCTTTTTCTCTTTCCCTTTCTCTTTCCCTTTCTCTTTCCCTTTCCCTTTGCCTTAGTCTTTGAGTTTGCCTTGCTTGGCCAATATTTTCACCCATGCATGTGCCTTGGCAGCGCCATCGCCTTTAACTTCGCCTACAACTGGTTATGAAGCCACTATATGTGAGGTCACCCCTCACAACTGGGACCTCCCCTTCAAGCACCTGGCCATCCTGGCTTCAGTCGAGTCAAAATGGACCAGCGAAAGATAAGTTGATAGCTTTATAGCAGCGCCAAAGATGTAAAATGTATTTTGTTCTTTAAAACTTTAAAATTGTAATGTAATGGAAATGTTTTTTTTTTTGTTAAATAAAATCTGTTAAATTTTTGTGTTCTGTTTGTTCTTCTATCCTCTAGCCATGCCATGGTCGACACACAGCTACACGCCTGTAGATGTCCTCATGCCACCGACTGAGCTACCGGAAGCTAATTGTAACCCCCTTTCTGCGATTGTGCAGAAAAGTTGGAATCTTCATTGCATTCCATCTTTTCTGGACTTTTTGCGGAAAGGAAGCGTTACAACAGGCTACTATGTGAAAAGTCCCTTTCATGTATAGTCAGCCCCAACATGTATCGCCCTGTATAGCACAAGATGAACTGCAATAACTGACCGCAAAACTTCGAACAGTTTCTTCGTCGATGCGAACTCCAAGTAAACGTTTTACGGTTTTGTTTGTACTGATTAATATCACCTAAAGTTTGCTTTTCTGCTTTTGTCTAACTTTATACTGCTTTGTCTGTTAGTTTGTAAAGTTTAATAAAGTGCTTCTAGATGTGCCATTCTATGTTTGCTTTCGCATGTGTACACAGGTTTGGCTCTTAGCTTCGCGTTGTAGTGTTTATTTAATTTCAAATCGGCAAGCAATTAGTATTTGAAAGTATATGGCAGCCAAAATTTTTGGTTCTGCAGCCATTAGTCGTCACGTCAGAGAGCTGTCATATGTTTCAATAAACAGGTGAGAGACTTTGTCTAAAGTAACAAATTATTTGTCGACTTGGCATTTATATGTGCAGAAAGCAGTACTTAAAGCTAAAAAGGGACGAAGGTGTAATCAACAAATTTTAGCAACCAATAGCTATGAAATGTTGAAAACAAAATACTGTCAAAGTATGAGATGACAGCTTGTCATTGAAACATCACCAGCTTATTATTAAGTAATTACGGTACATGTAATTCAGTCAAAATTTAAAGAAATGTTGGATTTTTGAATAAAAATCATGTTTTAATTACCATTGTTGATTTTGTATTCATGTTTATATTATTTTCTTCAATTGATATGTGATACTGGGTGTTTTTTCCTATAAACCTCCTGGAGATAGCCATTAAGCACCTACTTGGTGACAGGCTCTACCAAAAGATATTGCTCGTTTCCAAACATTCATTCATTTAGTTGCGGTTCATCAGAACCATTATGGCACCTTAGATTGATATTCCCACAAAACCATTCAGGTTTTTTGATATCCATGGCATCCATAAAGTTGAATGTTTTTCGTTGTTCAGGAACACTATATTCACAGCGATTAAGAAATTCCCAAATATATGCCTTAAAGCTACCAGCAAACCTAAAACCTGCAAAAAAAAACTACAAATTTGGCATATTTTTCTTTTTTCACGAGTACACATTCTAGGTTATATTTATATTAGACATTATTTGAATTCAACTCTTGGTACCAGTCACAAAACATATACTCTGAAGGTTCAATTCCATGCTATTCAATGACAACACGGTGACTTGTGTGGTTGTCAGCGGCCATTTTGTGAGGATGCGACAGGGTTGCCAGATTATGCATTAATATCCCGTTTCACCCTCCTGGTCCCAGTGGAGTAAGTTCTGCCAACTGTTGAAATATACTACTATACTTTATAAGACCATTCGTGACATTTTTCCCAAAATCGTTGCACAACACTTGAGAAAATGCAAATGAAAATTTAGAATTATTTCCATGACGCCGCAAAACAGCTCCGTCGGTACCTTGACAGTAGGAATGTTCGATACGATCCTATATTTATAAGTATCAATATATTTCACGAGTATCGTCATCTTTCGATCCGGACTGTGTCAGAAAGAGTGACTGCCATTTGGCTGCGACATTACCCTGCCAAATCAGACACATATTTCATCATTTTCAAAGAAATTGTACAAAATCTTCAAATTTGTGAAGTTAGCGAGTATCACTTCATACGTTGTTATCAGACATGCCCAAATCATCAGTTGCTGCTGTCATATTCATCCTGACCACTGCATCTCCATGGCTAGCCGATCTGTATGTTAAATTTGTATTGATAGGGCAGCGGGTTATGCTATAAATCATATGTCACAGTGTTTGTGCACTGATTGCAACGGTTAGATGATACCAAAAATATTTTCATAAATAGGACATCTTTCCCATTCCGGATCGAACAATCTACCAAAGATGCTTATAATCATGATACCTAGTAAATTTTCACGAAAAAATTCAAAATCAGCAAATGTAAAAGATTCATTTCGCACCCTCCACCACGGGACGTGATCGTCGCTAGACTTGGCAACACTAACTAACTAATATTTATGATTTTTGGACTTAAAAGACATTATTTGTGAAATATTTTTCATAATTTTTTGTCCATGTCCATAGTAATTGCATTACGCATCAGGGAGATGTAGGGATTGACACGTCTTAGACATATTATCTATGTTTTAAGATGGAGAGGACATAATGTTTTTATTAATTTGAAGAAATTCATCAACCCATAAATTAATAAATGATTACTATTACGACGTAAAGGAAGATGAGGAATTGGATGGAATGTATTTTATATTCTATTTTCTTGCAAAATGCAGACAAATCCACACTATTCATCAGGTATGTAATGATAACTCTCAGAATATTGAAAAATCTGCTGCCAAATTTAACAGCTAGAAAATCGACCCATTATTTGCCGCATTCCCATTCGCTGAGGGGGATAACGGATTGTTAAATGTAAACCTATAACATATATCAAAATACATGAAAGTTGTCCTGTTTTTTCTGTACAAAGGCATCATCTCGGAATCAAAAAGTGGTCTTGTTTATAATACAGTCGAATTTTCACGATTTCAATAGAAATCACTAATATTCAGAGATCTTTGACAGCTTCTGTCAAATTGCATTTCGATAAGGTATTTTCCCATTGGTCCATAATATTGTAATAATGTTGGTGAAATCGGCCCTACATGTTTTAAATGGGATTTAGGAGCACGTTGGGCTACTTTAGAGTAACAAAATCAAAATGAAAATGGAGCAAGTTACCCAGATTATGAGCTGAAGCGTTTACTTCCGGTTTTGCATTTCTTTCAAATTTCAACATTTAATAAAGCCGTATGAAAATAAATATATTTAAAATGATTATTAGAGATAAGACGGAGCAAAGTGCCATCTATCACACCAAAATCGACCACTGTGGAAAGTGCACAGCTGCACAGTTGAAACTGTCACCAATAGCAGTTATACGCTTTCCGCAGTGGTCCATTTTGGTGTGATAGATGGCGCTTTGCGCTGTCTTATTTCGATATCTCCTACCTCCGGTATAGAGGGTGGTTGCGTTGCTTTCGTTTGTTCGTCCAGAGATGAGAAACAAAGCCTAGATCATGCTGATGAGTAGTCAAGAAGCACTAAACAGCTGTCCATGGCTTAGTTTATGATTTTTAGAAATTATTAGAAAAATGCTCAAAATGTAGCATATTAGTGCCATGTTTCGGAAACCAGTTGACCTAAACAACGTCATATTCATGTATGTACATAAAAATGCGTAGCTCCTTAATTAATGCCCATACCATGTCAAAGCTTCTGATGTATTTTAAACACACTTTTGGGACATATCTAAAGCCATTCCTACAATTTTAGGATGCCTTTATGGTCTTCTTGATTGTCGTAGTATTTTCTCTCTTTCAGAAAGGCTGGGGTGTTTCTAGATTTCTACTGGTCCGTGTCATGTTTTCTTTTTGAATTGTAGGAAATTTTTATTTAATTAACAGATGATACAAATCGAAACCATGAATAGACTAAGTGACATATAAATCCGAACACCCAGTTTAAATGGTTTTATTTTAATAAAATTTTTTGAATGTATTTATCTTACTGTAAATAAAAGGTGAAAACATGTTCAGCCTTATCAGTTGGACATTCCGGTTTTTATACTGCTTTTTTTTAATTCACTAACGCTCTAGGAATGAATATTTCAGCCGCAGCAAAGAATCAAGGTTGGCGGATTTTGGTTCTTGACATCCTTTACGATCCGTTACGATGCCTAGAGTACGGAGACCTGTACGATTTCGTCAACTTAGTGAGTTTGATAGGGGCCGTATAGTGGGACTTCGGGAAGCTGGACTTTCTTTTTGGGCAATTGCAGTTAGAGTGCAAAGAAGTGTAGACACTGTGGTTAGGTGTTCTCAGGCATGGCTTCGAGAAGGCCGTACGCAAAGAGCAAGGGGCACTGGACGCCGCCGTAGAACAACAGACCGTGAAGATCGCCGCCTAAGATTATTGGCTTTAAGGACCGTTTCTCCACTACCAGGTCCATTGCAAATGAATAGTTTTCAGAACACGGAAGACCTATTGGCATGCGAAGTGTTTACCGACGAATGAGAAGTTTTGGCTTGTTTTCATACCGGCCACACTGGGTCCTCCCTTTAACTCGAGAACACCGACGTAATCGCCTTGAGTGGTGCAGACAACGGTCACTCTGGGATCAGGAATGAAACAGTATTGTCTTTAGTGACGAGTCTCGATTTTGTTTAGGCATGCACGATGGTCGTGCCAGGGTTAGAAGGCGACGTGGTGAAAGGAGGAATCCACAGTTTTTTGTTGAAAGACATGTTCATCACACTGTTGGAGTTATGATTTGGGGGTGCTATAGCTTATGGTTCCAGGTCACCTTTAATCTTCATCAGAGGTAACATGAACGCGCAGCGTTATATCCACGAAGTTCTAGAACCCCATCTTTTACCCTGTCTTGACACCCTGGCAGATCCAACTTTCCAACAAGATAATGCCCGACCACATGTTGCAAGAGTCACAATAGACTTCTTTCAACATAATGATGTCACATTGTTACCATGGCCACCAAAATCTTACGACTTATCCCCAATTGAGCACGTGTGGGATATGATGGGTAGGAGATTGCTCAATTTGCAACGTCCTCCTCAGACTCTAGAAGCACTTCGCGAGGAGTTGGTGGTTGCCTGGAATGAGATACCACAGGAGGACATTGACCACCTGATCAGAAGCATGCCTAGGCGCGTTGGAGAATGCGTAGCACATCAGGGTGCATCCACACATTATTAAAGGTCAAAGGGCTTTAAAGCAGTGCAATCATTTTGAAATTTTTATCATTTACTTATTATGCTTCGTTAAGTATTTATACAAAATTTTATTAAAATAAAACCATTTAAACTGGGTGTTCGGATTTATATGTCACTTAGGATAATTTGATGCAAATAGATATTTGTGACATAATCTCAAAATAGAGCGCTGACACGGAGCAATAGGAAACTATGAAAATGAAGGAGCCCACAAAGGCGCCCTACAGTTATTGTAGGAACGACTAACGACACTGCTTTTAGGCTATATTTTGGAGTGAAAAAATCTATAATAAAAAGTTGCCAAAATTTTTGTTTGGAATGCTTACTACCGGCTTTAGCACTTTAAGTTTTTCTTTGATATCAAATTTGATTTTTGCATCAAAAAGTACAGAAAGTTCCTTATACAAAACGTTGTATATCATAGCCCTATTATGATACTTTTCAATTAGCAAAAATATCATATACGGCTTAGCCCGTAAATTAGCAAATAAACGAAAAAACCGCGTTTTCTTTTTTACACCAAATATGAACGAATTTTGAAACCTCACTTCTTGTTGCTGTCCGCTTCACGTGGAATGCTCCAATAGCCACGTTTATCAAAATATCGGGTGGGCAGTATGAGTAGCGCTACCTTCTGATCAATGTGGACAATGTGTCGCTTCGATGTTATCAGGTTGGAAATCATATATTTAGGATCAACATAATTTTAATCATCAGCACCTGGTGCAGTCGTGCTCTGATTAATATAAGCATCCTCTAATCAATTCGACCATAGAAACAGCATGCACGTACAACGTCCTCATCTAGTGGGCGATGTTCCGCTGTTGTTCGAGATGTTATTGACAAATGTCGCTGTTATTAATTGTCCCGAATTTGTGTTTGAGTAGCAACCAGCTCACCGCAGCTACAAATCTACATTAATTAGGTTCGGTACTAACGAGAAACTATTCACTTCACTCTAACCTAAGGGAGGATTTCAGAATATAGGTAGGGAAACATAAACTTTTTCTAAAACTGCAAAGATTCTATAATGGATAAAAATTTGGGTTCAGGTAACTGAAATACTCTTCTTGGGTATCTTGAAAAGTGACATTATGTCGATTTTTTTTGACATTATATTGATTTGTATGTGACATTACGTTGGTTTTTCTACAAGATGTTAACTTAACACTAGCTGATGGAAACGTTGTGAACTCCTTTTGTAGTTGTACGTGTTGCTTCAGCGTCATGAGGCTTCAGTTATGAATGTTTGGCTATGATGTGATGTAAAATCTATAACGGCAATGCATAGTGAGGATTTGTGTACAAATAATTTATGTATTGATGATAATTCCGTTCAACTCTAGAAATTAGCTGCGCATCCACTGTTGCTTATCCATTCTGGAAATTATATATGCTAACAGTAATTACACACAATGCGAGCGCGGTAGTCATTTCAAGTAGTTCTTTCTCCTCAAAGCCTTTTGAGACACAATAAAACGTAAAAAATCGTAATTTATAACTTTGAACAGAAACGACAATATATACAGTACCTAGCAAAAGTGAAGAAACATTTTACTTTCTTAAATATTTTGTTAAACTATTAAAGTAAGCTACACACTTATGTTTTATTATAACTTAAAACCCTTAACCGGAAAGGTGCCGTCTGTGAGACTGCGGCGTTTCTATACCTGAGCGTATCTTTTTTTATTGCACCTCTAACAGACGTAAAAACCCATCTAATCCATAAGCTATTAGTGACCATCGCCCACCCCCATTCACACGAGTCTAGCCAAAACGTGCCTTAAAATATGGACCAATTTTAGTTTGTTGCAGTCTGTCAGACGGCACGTTTCCGTTCCCGTTTGCTATTTGTGTTGCATAGGTGCGTTTGCGAGTATGGCGGGACCTTCTAAACGTGTACGATACGATGATCCGGAGTTCGAAGAAACCGTTCTAAAATGGTTTGAGGATGAAGGAAGTGACTTTAGTGATATAGACAGTGCCTCAGAAGACGAATACATGGAATCAGATCATACAAGTGATAGTGAGTTATCAGAAGACGGAGCCGAAGGAAATGAAGAGGATTTACCAGCTCAGAATTATTTCTATGGAAAAAATCGTCATAGGTGGAATATTTCGGAAGTTGTACCATCATCACGTACAAGGAAGCACAATATAGTCATTAAAGTACCAACTCTAAGAGGAAAAGCTCATGAATATGGAGAAGAAGCAGCTCCGTTGACGGTTTGGCAGCTTTTGTTCACTGACGACATGTTGGTACATATCGTTAAGTGGACCAATCACAAGCTCAAAGAAATGCGAAAGAGATACAAAAATCAAACCAGCAACCTAAACGACACTGATTTAGTCGAAATAAAGGCACTATTGGGTCTCTTAGTATATACATCGGTGTTCAACAGCAACCACGAGAACATTGAAACACTTTTTGCCACCGATGGCTCTGGAAGAGATATATTCAGAGCTGTCATGAACATAAAACGATTTGGTATTCTCCTGTCAGCCTTAAGGTTTGATAACCCAGATGACAGGAATGAAAGAAAGAAGCTAGATCCAGTAGCACCAATATCTTTCATTTTTAATAGTTTTATAAAGAACTGTCAAGATGTGTACGGAGTTGGCCAGTCTGTCACTGTCGATGAAATGCTCGTGAGTTTCAGAGGAAGATGTCGATTTAAAATGTATATGCCTGCGAAACCTTGCAAATATGGCATAAAAATTATGGCATTGACGGATGCAAGGAATAGCTACCTCTATAACACATATATATACTGCGGTAAAGATTCCGATAGTTTCGAACTTCCTGAGGAACACAAGCGGTATTCCAAACCCACACAATCAGTTCTACGTCTCGCGAAGCCTCTGTTTGGAACTAATCGCAACATTACAGCGGACAACTGGTTTACGTCAATAGAATTAATGGATGTCCTATTGAAGAACAAACTGACCTATGTGGGTACAATGAAGAAAAATAAAGAGAAATTCCTCCGGCATTTTTACCCAACAAATCAAGAGAAGTCGGATCAACAATGTACGGATTTCGAGAAGATTCCACTATTGTGTCTCATGTAAGCAAAAAAAATAAAGCCACAATACTCATATCTTCTATGCACCACAGAAAATATTGTGATCCGGAAACACAGAAACCGGAAATAATAGCCTATTACAATGCTAATAAAGGTGGAGTTGATTCTCTTGATGAAAAATGTTCGAAGAGTACCTCAAGTCGCCGTTCGCGTAGGTGGCCACTGGTTATTTTCTACCGACTATTGGATATATCGGTAGTGAACTCGTATATTTTACACCAGTGCTATAAGAAAAATGAATTGCAGAAGGAAAAATCGGTATTTGCTAAGATGTTGGCCGCTAACCTGGTCCGTGAGCATATGGAAAAGCGACTAGAGAGTCCCCGTTTACCTCGGGATTTGCGACTTACGATAAATCGCATCCTTGGCAAATGTGAACATCCAGCAACAGAAGCTGAAAATTTGGTTTTGGAAAAAAGGAAAGCCTGCTTTTTATGTCACCGAACGACCCATCGGATGACCAAATTTTTGTGTGTACAATGTAGGAAGCCTGTATGTCTTCAATGCTCCAAACCCAAATGTATTAGCTGCATAAATATAGGCAATGTTTGAGACTTGCAGTGAATTTTGATTGTGTTCTTTTTGTATTTATTGACTATAATATACTTTCCTTGTTCATTACTTAACTAGAAAATAGAAAAATATTGAGACTTTTCCATAGTTTTAATTTAGTTTCTGAATGTTGCAACAACAGCGTTATTTTTGTATGGTTTTAGCATAGTTAATAAAAATGTTTCTTTTATGTTCTTGTATCATTTTGAAATGAGCATTTTACGTATTAAACACATAAAATAAACATCCAGTATCAGTTTCAGCGAAGTTATTGCTTGCTTTTCGCCTTACTCTAATTTTTTGAACATCTTGAAGTTCGCAGTCTGAGAGACGGCATGTTTCCTTTTGTGTTCCAAAAATTCACGTTTCCTGTTAAGGGTTAATGTAACATATAATTCAAAGCCAATATGAAAATAAAATTTCTGCTGTAATAAAACTATGCTAACAATTATTATTAGGAAATACAGAGAGCAAAAATAGAGAAACATAATATACAAAGCAATTGTCGTATACAATTTTGTTTATTTGGAATAGAATTCCAGGTGACTTCGATTGTTTCAAATAGTTTGCCACTATTTTTGAAATTTTCTCAATGTTCAGTCCGAATCTTTTTATCAACTAAATCCGATAGGTTCTCTATAGGGTTAAGGTCTGGACTTTGAGCTGGCCATTAATATTGTGACCTGCAGAAAATGTTTATTTTCGGTGTGCTTGAGGTCATTGGCGAGCTGGACCCGCCAGCGTAGAGGCATGTTTTCTTCTGCGTAAGGTAGCATGGTATCAGTTAAGATTTCAATGTATTTGTACCGGTCCATAATTCCTTCAATTTTGACGATGGGACCCATTTGAAGACCAGAGAAGCAACCCTACACTTGAACATTCCCGTCTCCGTGTTTGATTGTGCCCAAAGTGTACTTAGGATCAATACGCTTGTTTTTGGGACGTCTCACCCATAAAATGCCATCCTATGAAAAATTAAATTTACTTTCATCAGAAAATAATATAGAATTCCGCCTTGTTTCTGACCAGTTCAAATGATCGTAAGCAAACTGAAGACGGGCGGTCCGATTTTTTTTTGGAAATAAAGGGTTTTTTAGATGGTATCCTTGCTAGTAAATCACTCTCCCATAAACGTCTTCGAACAGTGCGGATACCAATATTTACTTCTACAAGTTGAGCTTTCATGTCGACAACAGTAGTAAATGGATTTTTAAGAGCAAGTGTTTTAATTTTCCTATCAATCCTAGGTGTGGTTTTGTGCGATCTACCAGTCTTAGGAGGGCTTACCAACGATTTTCTGAGGAAAAACAGCTTAATAGTTTTGCAAATTACCGATCGGTTTAAATTCAGCTGTTTGGCTATGGTTGCTTGTTTAATGCCTGGTCGATATTTTGAAATAATCAATGCTTTTATTCGAAAATTCAATGTAATTCCTCTGGCAATGTTTTTGAACTATACCAGATACACTCAAAAATGACATCTATCCTAATTAACGACTAAATATAAACTAAATATTTACAAATGTTTGTCTACTTTTGCTCCTTGAACAAAAAGCGGCCATATTATATTGAAAAAAAAAGAATGTATACAAAGATAAGCATTTCATTATCTTGCGGGAGTCTTAAATAAAACACTAGTGTACAGTTTTAGGTTAGAGTAAATCTTTCTGGATTTTTATTTGTAATGTGGTTCGTTTCTCTACCTTTGCTCGGTACTGTAAATGACCCGTAGGGCACAGCTAATAGATATACACAATTGGCTGCATATTCAGTAATAATTCTCTCACTCGGCAAATATCAACGATTTTATATGAATGCATGCAGACCAATACACATAATCATCCAGATGCGATCTTGCTATTCAAACAACTTTCTTCTCAGGGATTAAAACTACAGACTACTCGGCTTCACAAAACATATGCAACCAACAATGCGTGAAGTTGAGTTATTCCGCCATAGATGGACACTCACAACGATCCTAGTTTGCGCCCCATAAACTACCTAGTCTGCTGAAAAACTTTTTGGTTTCGGAATTACATTATCTTTAGAGAAATATCGTTTCAAGACAATTTGGCATCGCTTAATGCCATTGAAATATTATTTTTGAGTTGCCACTGGGAGGAGCTGGACATGCAACAATATCAGTATGAGCGAGAGAGGTATACAGGGTGTAAGCGTTATGGTAGTCATTATTGAAATGGGTAATAGGGGAGGTCAAAACAAATCAAAAAGTTCATATGACTCATGGTCCAAAAGTCAATAGACTTTTGTCTAAATGGCTTTATAGTTTACAAAGTGCTTTATATCGACCTCAATCACCATAATCTTACTCATTTTTATAATCTAATCTAAAACTTTTTTTAAATTGGGTAATTAACAAATAAATGGCATTAAGTTTTTCTAAGTTAAGCCAAAATTTGTAGTCAGTAAGTAAGTTTTATTAAATTAAATATTTAAACTACACATGACAACAGCGCGTCGGTCATTCATCACTCTTATCGAACCGGCAATCGATCGGAAACGGTAACAGTGGTTAGTTATCGTTTTGCATAGATAAACTATTTTATCGTTTTCTCGAGCAGAGCATCGGGCGTGTTGTTTTGTTTTTGTTCGCGTACGTCGTCGTGTTTATTTACAATGTTCTCGAATCAAGAGTTCGCGGACATGTTGTTAGGTTACGGAGAAGCTCGTCAGAATTCAATTCTTGCATAACATTCGTGAAGGTCATTTCCAACAACGTTTTAAAATAAATATTTGGGCGGGTATTCTAGACGATCAGGTAGTTGGCCCTTTCGAGTTACCCTCAAAGTTGTCAGAAGAGGGATACCCTAGCTTTCTAGCCAATAACCTACCAGAACTGTTCTTCTTTTCTGAAAATGTTTTTTATTTGGAAAAAACCATTGGCGTACCATTTTTTTCTTAAAACATATCGAGGTTCCGTACGCACGCCACTGTTGAAGCTAAACATTCTTTTTGCATTTAAATATATGCAACTTAATTAACTTTCACTACGCCCTAAATATCAGTGAAATATCTGAAGCGGCTCTGAAGATATTAATTAATTTCCATCCGTTTTCCCTAAAACTTCAACACCCCGAGTTTTTGTAAGGAAGCATTTTTGGACCATAGTTTATGAAGCAAACTAACATTAATTTTTATGTAGATTCACACCCTTAAATATTCGCATATCATTAAGGCACACCCTGTATATGCCATATAATACCCAAAAAAACATAAAATCGCATTTTTCTCGGTTACATTACTTCATCGACCAGTGGCGTAGGAAGTAAAATGAGAATCGAAAAACCTGATGAACAACTTTAAAACGACTATATCATCGAGTGTCGCACATCATATTGCTTAGATTACCGTATTGGCTGCCAGCAAACACGCTGGCTGCATGTGAATATAACGCAGCCATGACAAAATACGGGGAAATAAAGAATTCAATTTCAGTGAGAAATCAAATTATGTTGACTACAGTCGCTCGCGGCGACTTTGTTCTTTATATCGTCATTTCATCCGACACTCCGGCACGGGCGTGCTACGCTCGGCAAAAGGGACGAGAAGAAGATGAAATATTCAAACATTTAGCAAGGGGAGCATCTCAAGATCATTGCGGTATCCGAGTTATGGAAACTTAAAAAAGATCAAGGAACTAGAAGTCGTCCATTGTCGTAAGATTTTTTAGTAACTTTTTTACCCTTCTCCTCTGGTGCATAGACCATCCAAAAAGGTTGCAAAAAGTCAAAAACCGAAGTTAAAATGGATGAAATTTATCAAATATTTGAAAGCCTATACTTTGAATAATTAGTTGGTCATGAAAACCAAACCTTGTTTATACTACCTTCGCTATGACATATCGTCAAACTTGAAGTTTGTGGTAGGTAGCTTTACTTTTCTTGTGGTGAAATAGGCGATGTTCTACATCATTAATGATCAAAAAATGCAAATTAATAGAGTGCCCAACATAAAATACCTTGGAGTAGTCTTGGATCCTCACTTACGATGGGACATACATGTCAATTATATTTTAAAGAAAGTTAGATTTGTATTCTACAAAATTAAATACCTTGGGAATATATTGACAGAAAAATATCTTCGAACATTATACCATGCACTGATTGAGCCTCATCTCACATATGGTATATTAGCATGGGGAGCTGCATGTTCCTCACATATCTATAATTTAGATGTTTTTCAAAAAAGTATTCTAAAAATGATATTTAAAAACCCGAAACTTTATCCCACTGAAAAATTATACGCAGATGTTCGAATGTATGATATAAGACAGCTTTATTTCTTACACAGGATCACTCACTACCATAAATTTGTAAACACCGACCAAAAAATTAAACATAATCGTTATACCAGGTACAAAATGCGTGGCACAGTAGTTCCTCAACCGCATAAATCTATAATGCAGCGATCATATCTCTATTTAGCGCCTAAATTTTATGAAATTATACCTAAAGACTTAAAAGATTTACGTTTCGGAAATTGTTTCAAAAGAAATTTAAAAAAGTGGCTACATTCTATATCTAGGACTGAAATTCATAAACTCATAAATACGAACATCAACTAAATACATAATCTACTGTAGCTAATTTTTGTCCTTTTTTGTCATTTGCATTCTACAGTTTAAACTTAAATTTATTGGTCCATGTACAGGCGATGCCTTCCATTGGGCCTGTTTTGATTTTATATTTATTTACTCATATTGTTTGTTATCTTTGTACATTGAGTGAATAAATATTATTATTATTATTATTATTATTATCCACCGGGTTAGGTTTAGAAGTATCCAAGATATCTCAATATGGATTCTGTTAAACCAGCTAAGAAATAGTAAATATGTTTCCTTATTGTTGTATCCAGTCACCCCGTGAGTTTGAATGTATCAATACTTTTCTTTCACTTTTTCTATTACTATTATTTATAAGGATTTTAACAAGGTTCCGAACTGAATCCTATTGATGTTAATTATGTCTGAAAGCCTTGAAAGTAATGCCAGAAAACTTAGAATCAGATTTTGCCATCTTTCTACTTTCACAACTTTTACTTTTTCTGGAAATCTGGCTCTAATCAATGGAAAGCAACTATAGTAAATGATTTAATTGAGCCTTCACATTCTATTACTGTCAGATTCGGACTCAATCTTCACATATGTTGATTTGTTCGAAATGCTGCATGATTTTCGATAAAAGCATCTACTCGTAGATACGATGTTTCCTGAATTATTGCAAGCCAAAATTTTGAAACAAACAGGTCAAGGGAGGTTTTGTGATACCGATGTATCATGTAGGATTTATATCAGAGTTCAATTTAAGTGGCTGGAGGTCTCCTTTTTTTAATCAGATACAAAGGTTGCCTCTAGGTAGATACACCACTATTTTCCAGGCTGAAATCTTTGCGATTCTGCCTTGTGTATCTCGCATTCTGGAGGAGGGTGAGCCTAGGAGAAGAATAACAATCTTATCCGACAGCCAGACTGCAATGAAGGCACTAAGTGCCTGTATGATTTCTTGGAGTCTTGTATTGCAATGCATGGAGGCTCTGGATTGCCTCGCAGTGAGGCATCCGGCATCGTTAATGTGGGTACAGGGGCACGCTGGGATAAGGGGCAATGAGACGGCGGACGCTCTGGCGAAGACAGGATAAGCCAGCAAGCTCGTTGGTCCTGAGCCAGCTTTAGGGGTGACCGCGCATAGAGCTAGGAGAAAAATGGAGACGTGTATTGCACGACAACACTCTCAGAAATGGTATCTCCAGACATCTCCGTCAGGTACGGGAACCGATTGAAGGGCCCAGTGCCAAGGATGGACGTTTCCGCTTATCTCTGAATAGAGCCAACCTAAGGTTACTGGTGGGACTGTTGTCTGGCCATAAGACGTTAAGGCGCCACCTGCACGTGATGGGGGTGGCTGAGGATCTCTTGTGTGAGCGCTGCGGGGTAGAGGAAGAGATCTCGGCGCACGTTTTGTCCGCTGTGGAGCTCTGAGCTACTATAGGCAGACTATACTGGGGTCCATTACTTTGGACGTCAAGCATCTTGGACTCAAGGCGATTCTCATCTTCGCTAAAAGGGCGAGGCTTGTGATCTAAGGATTGTAGAGGTGCATAAGGGCCCGTTTAAGCGGCTTATGCATTGGCTCCTTATGGTGGCCGGAATGCATCTTATTTGACGATTCGTTCATTCAAGGTAGGCAACGACATTTACAAGGAAGTCAACCTAAGAAAATCAATCACTAAAGGCCGACCATAGTCTAGTTTCGCTGATTAAAAACTAACAAACTATGAACTAGCACGAGCGTTCAAGATTGGATGTATGCAACCCAAATGAAATTAAGACCAGACGGAAACGTGAAAGCTACAAAATTAATCAAAGATGTATTTAACCACCGAATCGTTATTTCTGACATCAATTTTTATGAAGTTTTCAAGTAGTGTTATATTGTGTCTTCTTGTTTGTTGCTTGAAATCTAATATTCTAAATTCTATGCATATCACACGGTAGGTGATGTCGAATCAGTAAAATCGCACATTAATTGAAGAAAGTAATATAAACATGAATATACAGTCGACAATATTAAATAAAAACATGAATTATATTCAAAAATCCAATGACAATGACATACTTTAACAGTATTTTGTTTTCAACATTTCATAGCTATTGATTGCTCAAATTTGTTGATTGGAACTTGAAGCTCATGCGCTATATTTGACGGACTGTTACCCTATAGTTGGAGGATAGCGAACTGTTGATTTGACAATCCTGGTGAAATGCACCCTTAATCTCACAAAATCAAACTAATTTAAAAAACCTAAGTCACAGTATCAATAGCCAAGAGAAAAACTCTGGCGACCACTACTACACTCTGCGCTTCCTGTCCTAATCCAGGTTGCTGCCTTACGTACTCCACTGTGTACATCGGCGCGTTGTAGAATCGCCCAATGTCAGCAATGTCGACGGCGGTATCCTCTACGGAAAGTAAAATAAAATTCCAGAAAGGCTTCTGTCGTCCTCGGAACGTTTCCGGGCGTCCACCACCCGGGACATATGCGCTGCTAGATGCAATTTGTAGATTGGAAGCCAGTCTAAGTGTATAAGTAGAAGCTGCAGGGAAAAAAGACCGCCAAAGTCTCCGTGGAGGGATCCAAGGCTGCATACCGCTGAGCCAACGGCAGGGTAGAAAGGAATGTTTTATTTGAATGTTGCGGCATCATTGCTTTTGAGGAAAAGCTAGAGGACGGAAGAGAAACATTTTGTACGTGTGCCATGTTAGAAGGTCAAAGTAATTGGCCGATTCCTGCCGCTATTGATAGGAGCGGTTTATATAACAATTGTGATATTTTGACAGATTTATCTTGAAGTAGATTTCGTTATAGTGTCCTAATCAAGTTATTGAAGGGACGGTGGGAGGGGCGATCGTACCGACAATTCCTAGGTGCTTACCCAACTAACAATTATCACTCCTACTAGAGTTGCAAGAATGATTATACAGTATTCCTTAAACAGCATTGTATACTGTAAGAACATTGGCAAAACCCTCTTAGAACTGCTACACAAGCAGAATGGGCACATTTAAGAGGTCGTATAAGGGCTGCAGGTAACAGTTATACAACAAAAGTGTAAGCCTCTTGCAGCCGCTATAGGACATTTGCGTCAGTGCAAGATTCAGTTTTTGTCAACTATACAACTATTCTGTTACGTGATTCTACTTTATTGCAACCAAACTATTTCTTATGTATTGTATAGACGAAGAAGAATATATAACTAAGACATTACAGTCATCTTGTTTACTTACATATCGGCCATTGTGAATTTCATACACAGGTATATGATAAACTTCTACACTGTGATATAGGGCTATTGAATTACTTGTGCAGCTAATTTTATTGTGATTATCGTGCAAATTAGTTACGCAATTTCTAGGGGCCTCGTATTTGATTCATATTTTGATAATGATCAAAAGTATGTCTAGATTTTTAAGATGGAAAACTGAACTTATCTGCGTTAAATCTTCCACAAATCCTATATTTAGACTCAATTACACGAATGTTTATCACTTTATATCTGTAATTTCGAACTGAAACATAGTTATTTAATATTAAATAGAAGAATAAATGTTTGCCCAATATGGCGGGTCGTTGTGTATAATCATGGCATCGTCCATGTTGTCTTTAGGTTATTAGAATATTTTGGTGTTGCCTGCAGGTGTTATACAACAATTGACAAATGTCTGAAATGAAATACCGATAGAGTCGAATTATTTACCCAGAATTTGTACCAGATCTATATCTTCTGTTTGAGCAGCTGATAAAACATTTTGAACCAATATGCATGCGTTGGTTGTCTTTGGTTATGGCATTTTAACAGAAATATGACTGCAGAAAGTTAGGTTATGGTGAAGTTGTATACCAACATATTTAGCATATGTACAGCCTTTGACAGTTACTAAACAACAGTTGTATAAGTGCTTCCGTTGGGAGCAATTTGTTGGCTAAAGTAGTAAATTGCACAGCAAAGTAACAAGGCTCGGGTTTGTTTTATAAACGTTACCATGGATGCCACAACACAACCATTTTGACTAACGTGCAAATATGCCGTATAAAATAGTTGTATAAACGCTTATCCAACAGTTAAAAATTTGCCCTATAAGGTGTTGTATAACTATGCTATAAGAATATTTTAAACACCTCACTTTAGGGCAAATATGTTGCACAAAGCAAATTTGCATTCCACACAACATTAAGGCAGCATTCTGGTGTTCAGGCAACAACAATAAAGAGCTTTTATGGCTGAACGGTTCTTTTACCAAAAGCTTATACCACTACTTTGCTAGTTGGGTAGGGCGTGACTGAGTTGGAATGTGAAGCAAAATTTTGGGTGGTAGATCTAAAATAATTGTTTGCCAGACTTTGGGCTTTATATGGAAGTAGGTTTAAGGTTTTGAATTTTTTGAATATCATAAATGTATCAATTGACGTTTACCATCTCCAGAAGAGAATAAGTTCCTCTCACAAGTGTGCAACGTAAGAGGGTCTCAAGTGATGTGTCTAGAAGTATTGTATCCATTATTTATTCTTAGAAACTAATTCGTTTGGGAAATACAAGCTAACAAATGCTTTGATGATAGTAGTTTCCTTTGGCAATAATCACATGTATTTTCTTGGTCTACATTTCAAGATGTCCATCTCCTTGCAGAGCTTTCACTGAAGCTGCCAGTCAACTCTTGTCAGTATAGGAAATAACATACATAGCTTAAAACCGAAGATGTGGAGGAGCAAAGTTAGGTTCCCCTCGATTTACTCCATCTCCTTTGTTGTTGAAAGGTGCAGGTATTACGTTGTAAAATTTTCGAATAATCAAGATCCGCGAATGTCATTTTTATGAGGCTTCTTATTACGCGAAATTTGAATAATTTGAAGAATCATCCCCTTTGCTCCACATTATGGAAACGGCAGGTATAGTAAAGTCTAACTCCTGGATTTTGTTTAATAGCCCACGAAGCATCCTTGCATTTGTTTTGAAAAATATCATGTTTTCTTATCAAAAAGACACACACGGTTCTGCATGTCGCCTGCCACATTTGAACAATTTTCTTAACAATTTAAAGAAAATGTTTCTTTCGCTCCAACACTTTTCCTACTTTTTGCGTAATTCTGAACAAGAAAGGTTGTTATGCTCGCGTATGAGGACGCCTTTGATTAACAACCAAAGAACAGAGCCTCTTTGATGGATGCTTGAAGAATATTTAGGAACTTTTCGTTTCTTCATATTGTTTTCCGGGGTCAAAAATGGCACATGTCAACTTCAGAGGAACCTTCTTGACAACATAAAGAAAATAGAAACTTCGGAACTTGTTTAATAATATGTTCAAGAATCACTATTGATTCTGTCACGGTACGGTGGCAAGAAGTCAAGTGTGATATCGTAGATGAGTCACACAGTAAGGTGGAAGGACCACGTACGGTCAGGCTAACAAATAAATTATTCATCTATGTGCTTGATAAATGAAACAACGAAATTATTAAGCAACACCTTGTTTTATTTATTTTGTGACTAATATAACCTGTTACTTTATTCCAGAGTCAACCATTATTTATACGATTCAAGTATTATTAAGCTCTTCCGAACCGCCTTTCTGGGAACAGGACCCCATACAGTGCCCATTTTAGAAATCATCATCGCTTAATTTAAACTTAAGGTTCTGATCAAAATATCTGCTTATATTATTCAAACTACATATGAAGGGTTTTCATTATAATGGAATAATAAATACTTAGATACTATATTCTCATAGAAAGTACTCAACGAACATTATTGGACCGAACCAAGAATGGGATATATCGATATCAAACGAGTTGCCATTAACTTGCATAATTTGATTGAAGGGCAATCCAAACTGGCTCAAATGACCTTCCTATGTAAGACCAAAATGTATCAGATGGCGTTAATAATCTATAATCAAAAAATATAATGAAAATAATAGTGTGCTTACGTTTTGCTGCACAACTTTAACATCAACGACCGATGTTAACAAAGCGAATAACCACATCGCCAAAATAGTGAGTTCGATGTTTCTAACTTTAAGTAGAAGGAATTTCTTATCGGGTGGCAATAACTACGACTTTTTCATAATTAGCTTCAAACTGAGCATGGCCTTCCATGGTTACGCCAGCCTTAGATGGTTACACAATTCTTTCCTGTTCAAATTTACCCCAAACCATCAATGCAGCTCCCCTGAGAAATATATCAGGAACACGCCTCTGATATACCGCATTCCTCAGCCTTAAAAATAGCCCCCGGGGCTATCCGTGACACATCTCCGTTTTCAAATCTTCCATATTTCAAGTTCTCGACTATGCCAAGGTTTACGCTTAGATTTATGCGGGTCTATAACTTGCAGGCTATGACGTGGTGTGGAGCAATATTGGCGATTCCCTGCATGTGCCTTACAGGGTGATTCAGAAAACAGTGGCAATGTTTCGAGGGTAGAAAATACATTTGAGGACAATATAAAAAATGGCGTCAAGTAGGTTGACTCCGCACTGCCCACACATTGTAGGAAAAACAGTCAAGTATTAACATGCACACTGGCGTTCAAAAGTATTTGGACACCTAGAAAACAAGGAAAATGATGGAAATTGTTAAAGAAAACAACTATATGAAACATTTATTTTCTTAATTCTTAACAACATACAACTATTTGTAATCAAAATCACCATATTTTTGACTCATCAATATGTCCTCCTCTACTTTTAATTACAGCAATATTGGCAATCATCTATATGTATCTTTGTATGTATATGTGAGGAGCTTGGCCGATACACTTTCTAGTGTCCCATATAGGGCAGATTTATTGACATACGTGGATTTGCCACTGGATGGTCATTCGGAAATCTGCCATTTCACTACACTTACTAGAAGGCCGAAGCTGTTGGATCATCCTCGTGTTTTGATATTACTATGCTGGATTGAAAACTGTCCTGCTTATTGCGAATATTCAACCGACTACCATTTTCGTACATTATGATTGAGAAGAGACTTTATTCATTCGTAGCAAGGAAATATCTTGGAAGATGTCGCAAAACATTGTGTATGTCCTTTATTTAAAACAAAATCTTTACGCTAACCTAACAACAAAAGTGCGTACCAAAACAGAACCGCAGAGTGTATTTTATGTATGTTTTTATTTGTGTATTTATAATGTACGCTTTATCTGTTTTTGAGTATGTATCTATCAGCTTTTAATATATTCTATTACTGTGGCAAATAGTTAAAAGGGCATAAGTCATTTTTTTCGACTTACGACATTTTGACGTATTCGTTGAGAGGACGGCTATAAGAACACTTCAGTAAAATTGTATAAGTAGATATATGAAAGAATCGCCATAAAAGTCAAAATAAAAATTGAAGCTAGCACCAGATTCATCTAGTCTGGTTGGTAACAAGGGCTCAAGTTGATTTATGTATATATGAAGTTATTTATACATTTACTAACAAAGGAGTAAGTATACATACTATGTGGAGAAAATCCATACAACGGCATAAGTCAACGTCACCCGTTTCAATTAAATATCGAATGAAGAATTTTTCAAACTAAAAGGGCATATGTCTACCTAGACCATCCAGGTATTAGGCACAATAATACTTATGCCTTTCTTATTATAAGAAATACAGTTATAAGTTTACTTATGCCCTTCTAACTGGCTAAACGGATAGTTCCCGCGCTTTTCAGTTAGACGTAACCTTAAAACAAAGTGTAGGATGTTTACATTTTTCACAAGTAATTATTTATTCAGTTATTACGTTTTATAACACTATAATATAAGTTAAAATTGATTAAGGGCTGTTAAAAATGGTTAAATGTCGTGGTGGGCGAAATCAAAGAATGCTAGATGTGTGTAGACGGCAGATTGAGTCAAGTAAGTGTACAGGTTACGGCGGCGCAGATCTAGTGAGACAAAATACCTATCTGATTTCAGGCAATGACAGTTACGATCCTCACAATTCTCAAACGAAGAATCGCAATTTGAAAATGACCGAAAAAACTTATCAGAATCGTTAATCGGACAATCAGGTAAGTCACATTTGTTGACAGAGATATTCGATTGTATACTTCATAGCTTCAATTGGAATCGTGCTAATCGTTCCAAGTTTAAGTTATTGATGAAAATGAAATATATAGGATGTTTTATTATTTTTCCAGAAAAAAGAGTCAAGTTGAGTATTGATGAGATGTTGAGCAATCCACCTGTATCTAATGAGCATGAAACATATTTCGACTCGCTGGATTTCCAAGGCCTCAATTTTCCTTGTGTTGATGAATCTCTGGTAGTATCCGTAGCAATTGATGATCTGGTAACGGAGGGTAAGTTTTTTTGATTCTGTTCGTATAAATTCGTTACTTGAAATATTGTATTTGAAGGAATATATCTACAAGATCAAGAACTGCCATTGATTACAAACAATTGCATCAAGGATGCAGAAACTAATCAACAGGATAACGAAATTCTTCAAGCTGGAAACGAAAATATAGAAAGAGCAAATGAGAGTGGAGATAGTAGCCAATGGTTGATAATATAGATGATGATGTACAGGTAACTCAAAACGGAAGTAACGTCAAACCATTTGCAGTTAAGAAAGTTAAAGAGCGCAAAAGTAAACGTAATTTAGGAATAAGTTATTGTACTATAAAGGGCAAAATTATTGAATCCAGGAGACTTAAGCCCTTGAGGGACAACTGTAGAAATAGCTGTAAAGATATTTTAACGGAAGATATGGGGAAACAAATTTTTGACGAGTATTGGTCGTTGGGAAGTCATGACCGTAGGGTGGCTTTTATTGCAGGATTGATAAAAGTCCAGGAAAAAAATGTGACAAGACGAAAAATTGAAGGCAGAGCAACAAAAAATAGGAATAACACATACAAGTATAAATTATTTGTAAGAGGTGACGAAAAAAGTGTCTGTAAAGTGTGCTTTTGTAGTACCCTAGGCGAGACCGAAAAATTCCTAAGGTGTGCTGTGGAAAACAAGCTGTCTTCAACTAGCGGAATCACCCACGAGGACCTGAGAGGGAAAAACTCACCTCCCCACAAGACGCCAATATCGAAAATCAATGAAGTTAAGAAACATATAAGTTCCTTCCCAGCCTACAAAAGTCACTATGCCAGGAGACATTCAGATCAGAAATATTTACCATCTGATCTAAATATCAGTATCATGTACAATTTGTATTGTGAACAGCACCCTGGAAAATCTGTATCTTTTACTATCTATAGAAATCTGTTCCATACCATGAATTTAAGGTTTAAAAGACCCAAGATTGATACATGCACAAAATATGATACACTTAACGCTAAACTTAAGTATACGATTTCTAACAAGGAAAATGAAAAGAAGCAAATAGCAGAATTACTAGAAAAACATCAAAACGAGGCAGAAAATGCGTATAAATCTAAATCATTGGACAAAGGAAAATACAAACTCAATGAAAAATGTGTGACCTACGCTTTTGATCTTCAGCAAGTCTTACCTACACCTTATTTAACATCGAATAAGATGTTCTATCTAAGACAGCTATCAACTTATAATTTAACCATACATAATTGTTCAGATGGAAAATCGAGTCACTTTATGTGGCCCGAGAGCACGGGTGCTAGAGGAGCAAATGAAATTTCATCTTGCATTTATAGATTCATCAAGTCAATCCCGGAGAGAACAGATCACTTAATTTTCTATTCCGATACATGCGGTGGACAAAATAAAATTTTTATTGTTATGAACATGTTTCAGTACGTTGTTCATACTCATGCAACCGTTAATAGGATTGACCATAAGTTTTTGGTTCCTGAGCATACGCATTTAGAGTGTGATATCGATCACTCGGTGATTGAGCGAGCCAAGAAAAAGACTTCAATTAGTATTCACGTTCCAAGAGATTGGTACCAATTAGTGAGAACTGCGAGCAAAAAAGATAAATTTTCTGTTTTTCCTATGGAAATTGACCATTTTTTGGCTTTTTCGGAATTATCCACAAAAGGACCTCTCCAGAAAAAAAAATTCAAAATAAGAGATATTCGTTGGTTAAGGTACACTAAGAATGCCACAGTGGCCTACAAGAATAGTTTGAACGAAGAGGAACCATTCATAGAGGTTAATTTATTCAGAAAGGGGCATAACCCTTCAAGTCTAAAGGATACTCAATTAAAAAAAGTTTATAATGGCCCACGGCCTATCAGCAGCTTGAAGAAACAAAATCTGGTAGAAATTGTTTCTGCTTTAGACAAAGAGGTTCAATCATACTACAATGAGTTGAAAACTGATAAAAAAATTGAGGAACATACAGATCCAGATGTAGATAGGTATCTAACTGATGATGAGGAATGCATTCATATATATTTTATTCTTATTTGCTTAGTTCTATCTCGTACCTGATACGGAGAAAGCATTGTCTCTTAATTTCAATTTATTTCATTATTATATGTTTAGTTTTTTCTTGTACTTGATAAAATTACTATTACTAAGAAAGTTGATTTTATTATAAAGTTTACCTATTTTGAGTTATGTTCATAAAAACGGATGTCAATGCTAATAAAACTTATTATATCCATATCAAAACATGTTTACTTATACCCAAAATACCCAATTACTGCAAAAAAGCTGAGTAGCATGTTCACTTGAGCTACTTTAACTGAAAGAAATAGCAGAAATTGAATGAAAATATATAGACTTATGCCCTTCTCACCATAACAGATATTATGGCATGTCTTGTACTATAGTCAACGCCAAACAAAGTGGCGTGCACGTCATCACGATAAAAATTCCCCGACCTAATGCCTAGGTTTCTATCACAAACAATTGCTCTATTGCAGTTTCATATTAATGTGATATATAAATTGTAAAATGGTCATTACTCTCTTATTATGGTTAATAGTCATATAAACATTGTTATTAAAATATCACATAAGTTGCTTTCTGATAAATTTAGACGCATTATGCGAAATAAAATGTTTTGCAAACGCTCCAATCACTTATCGACATGTAAACACACTAAACCGATTTCGCAGCGTTGACACATTGTCACCTTGAAACTTATTTAAACTGGGAACTGACATTTGTATTAATTTTGACACTGAATCAATTTGTGGCATTTCAAATCTTTATAAATCCTTTGGCCCCGCATACTGTAAATCAACAACTGTTTGTTTCAAACAAAATTATTCATTTTACGAGTAGATAAAGGCAATTTTGGTATATACAAACAGTTAAATAGTCGGTGTAAGGAACTCGTGGCCTCGTTAATGCACTACTTTGAGCAAGAAAGGGACAACAACGGGCCTTTGTTGCCTTTAAATGCTGTTCAAGAGGTAGGTTACTAATAATTATATGTAATGTATATTAATAATAGTGAAATTTTATTTCATTTTTTGTAGCGTGTTGCTGCTGCTTTAAAAATTAGTTTAAGGACAGTTAGTCGTATTTCCGAGGGTGTGAAAAGTGATGCAAATTTAGAATCGCCCAAGAAAAAGCGGAGTTATATTAAACGTGTAACCAACACAGCGACATTGGATACAAGTGCCATTCGAGAAGTGATCTATAATATGTATCACAAAAGTAAGATCTTATTATAATAACTTATCAGAAATTTGCATTAATTTGTTAACTAAATTATAATGTCATATTACACATGGTTTCAGAAGAACAAGTTACGATACAAACTTTATGGTCTCGATTAAGAGATAGGGCATTATTTGATGGTAGTGCCACGTCTTTAAGGCGGTTGCTTAGAGAACTTGGATTTAAGTGGCTTAAGGACAATCCGCGACGAGGGCTCATGGAACTACCAAGTATAGCTTTGAAAAGGGTGGAATTTCTAAGGCAATACAATCAAGCCAAGGTTGAGGCCTTATACCAGTTTGTCTTCCTCGATGAAACTTGGATATTTCAAAATGGGACCATAGGTCGCTCTTGGCAAAATGGAAACCAAAAAAGCGTGAAAGCTATTAAAACAGATGGTAAAAGGTATGTACTTTTACACAATTTGCACTATAAAATTTAAAACTAATATATTTTAGATACATTATATTACATGCTGGAAATGAAAATGGGTTTATTGAGGGTAGTGAAGCGATATTTTCTTCGAAAACAAAATTGAGCGATTGCCATGGAGAGATGAACCAGGACAATTTTTTGAAATGGTTTCAACATCAGTTATTAGAAAAATTGGAGAGTCCATCTATGATTATACTGGATAACGCCCCTTATCACAGCATGATATTGAACAAAGTGCCCAACAATGCATGGACAAAAAAAAATATCCAAGACTGGTTGACAAATCAAAACATACCATTTTTAAACACAATGTTTAAAACAGAGCTATTGAGTATTGTTGCTCGGTACATAATGCTTCTTAATTATATATATTTTGGTCGACAGTTTATATTTCTTTTGTTTATTCCTATTCTTAAAATAACTGCTTTTTTAGAAACAAACCACCTAAAATATACGTGATTGATGAATTGGCGGAACAACATGGGCACAAAGTTCTTCGTCTGCCTCCTTACCATTGTATATTTAACCCTATTGAGTTAATTTGGGGCATAGCAAAAGGTTACTATAACAGACATATTGGTAGAGATGGTAACAGTGAAAAAGACTGTTTGGATATGTGGAACGAGGCTCTACAAACGGTTACCCCAGACATGTGGAAAAATAGTGTTCGACATACTGAGCAAGAAATTTTTAAATGGTATGAAAGAGAACGAATTTTTGATCGACCAGACATCGAACGTTTAATAATCAACTTTGAGAGTGATGAAGATTCAGATTCAGACAGCGCTGAAGAAAGAAACTCCGACTAACTTTATTGTACAGAAAAAGCTTACACCAGTACCTTACCTAATTTTAGAATGCATTTTTCTGTATGAATTATGTAAAATAAATACCATGCATAAAATTTGGAGGACCCCATTTGGATTTTTATTCAGTACCTTTAAGCTATCAATTAAATATGGTAGTTTCATAGTGTCATCTGATCAATAATTGTCATACTTAATGATTATGCAAGTACAGATCTATAATTTTATTATACTATTATTTTTGTTCTCATTTGAGGTTAATATTGCTTATAAACCTAGATATGTAAATAATAAATTTTATTATTTTACAAAAAGTTTGGCAACAATGTAAATTTTTCAACACACCCACCTTGATGACGTGCACGCCACTTTGTTTGGCGTTGACTATAGGTCGACTTATATCCCTTGGATCATTTTTTCTATGAATATGTTGTTTCATGCCGTTTAAACCATAACAAATTCAATTACCCTATTTGACAAAAAAGGCATATCTAATAATTTTATCATTCATCTTTCATATCTGTATATTTTCTTATACTATATGGTTCAGGATTTAATGACAGAGAATTAATAAAACAGGTTTTGTACCATTTTTCCTAGCCACGCCAAAACTAAATCAATATAAAACCTGTCAAAACTTTGCCGCCATTTTACCGAAAACAACAAACATATACATAAGCCCTCTCAACTATTTACCACAGAATACATATGTTTCTTCTTCTGATGAGCCCCATACAAGGTGTTTTTGTCTGACGGATAATAATCTTTGTTTCAGTGCCCCTGTGTCAAAGTCGACTTGAGGTGCTATAATCATCGAACCATGGTGCTGAGACAGTGGTGTGTGCTTGTTTTGGGACAACTCCTTTTAGAAGCTCTCTCGACTGCTAAAGGTGAGTCTGTTATTTATTATATTTGCCTTGGATACTTCTCTCTTCACGGTAAAGAGCAATGCATTTTTCTGTTCAACAATAATCGCTCCTTGGAAATTGGTTTCTACAGGGTGACATTAAAACAACTATGTGGAATATTCAGTATGATGTAACAACTATACCTGATGGAAGAACATCCTAGGATAGTTTATTAATCTAAGTAGTTTGGAGTTTGTAACCCGAGGAACGGCAATAAAATTATTCTCTAGGCGCTGAAGAAAGAAACTAAACCCAAACAAATACACGCATATTGCTCGTGAGTGAGTGTTTAGGCGCAGGAGACATTACAGGACCGCATCAAGATATTATGGGTAGTCATCAAAAATTTCATACAAGATAATTATTATCTTTTACAGTAAATTTCAGTTAGAGATTCACAAATGAGTTAACTACACTTTTTAGTTATTAGTAAGTAAGCTGCGCGCACTCATTCAGAAGAGGAACTTGAATCTTCTGAATCGTTTAAATGAATTATTAGAGGTTCAATTTGGGTATCGATGACATTGTCCAAATCCCACAGTTTGACCTCAACCTTCTCCCGAACGTGGCGGATACAGTTTTTCCATTCCTCTGCCGTAACTCTATTGACTGCGATGTGAAAGAGATTTTTAACATCAGAAAATTTATAAGTATTAGTATTCGACGCCACGTATTGCTTTATGTTGGCCCAAATCAGCTCAATAGGGTTCAGCTCACAATGGTAGGGTGGCAGTCTCAAGACAGTTTTATTTTGTTTTTTGGCCATTTCGTCGATCATTTTAAAATCGTATTTGTATTTATGTCTATTGACTATACTTATCAATTCACCCTTGACCATTGTTTCATCAAAATCGATCTGTTTTGAGGCCAGCCATTGTTGTATGTTTGCTTTTTTAGTTGCCATTGTGGGAGTTTTTTCTATTTTTCTAGAATGGTACGGGGCATTATCCAGTACAATAACAGCGTTATTCTCCAGCTTTAGTAACATTTTGGAGAACCAATTTTCAAAGGAATTGCCGTCCATCTCCTCATGATAGTCCCCTGTCTTTTTTGATTCAAAGGCCCACAGTGCTTCGGGAACAAAGCCGTCTTCACTACCTACGTGACAAATGATCAGCCGTTTGCCTTTTCCTGGAAATAAATTATTCCTTACACTATGGATTGATTAAATTTGAAGGAATGAGGCAATTGAGTTCATTTAGCTGAATTTAAGAGTCACGGAATGCTGACCAAAAACTGTAAAACGTAGAAAATTGAAGTTTGCAACTTCTCAAAACCCATTCAAAGCAAATTGACTGCACCCAAAAATGATAATAAATTTCAAAATAACGCTTAAAAGAGGGTCAAAGTTTTTTTCCTAATGACTACACTGCGAATGCACCATTTTTTGGAGAATATCACACATTATCTGCTATCACAGCATATTATTTGCCCGAATTTATCAAAATTAAATTGCCGGATAGAAGAAGGAGCTTACCTGCAGGATTTTTCAATCCAGCCGAAAGACCGTCTAGAAAAGCCTGCCTTGATGATGTTACTGATTTGTCGACCCAAACTTTCACTTGAGTATGTCCAGCATTCACCCACGTTTCGTCCAAATAGTAAATTTTTCTTTTTTCATCGCGAAACTTCCGAATCTTCCTAAGGTATTCCCTTCTCCACACAACAATTTCTTCTTTCTCTATTAACATACTGTTTCTTCCCCGTTTCAAGAATCGAAAATTAAGTTCCTTCAAAAGTTTTCGGAATGTGGTTCTTTTAAATGATGGAAGATCCTCATCAGCATTAACTAATCTTAATATCTTATCTACTGTAGGTATCTCATTTCGGAAGAAAAAATTATGCACTTTCCTCCTGATGGCAGTTCTGTCAAAGTCATCTACTCCGTCCGTTATCCTTTTTCTTGCATGATACGGTTTTGGCTCAGAAAGTGAGTGAGTGCTCCTATATTCCTTAATGATCCTATAAACACTGGACCGACATACTCCAGAAATATGTGCTACCTTACATATAACTTCGTCCACGACCAAATCGGGTTTTTCTTGAATTTGGTTTTTGTATATATTTAATATTATTTGTTTTTCATTTGCACTTGAATGTAGCTTCTTAGCCCTTTTTTTGGGTGGGGTTGCGCTGATGTCAACCACTTCGTCGGCTGTATCTGTGTCAGACATCGTATCTTAGGCAATATATAAACAAAACGTTCCACTCGCGAAAAACGAGTATACGCTACTGAATGCGTAATGCGTATGCAATGCAATCCTGTGCGTGAATTAACTGTTAGATGCCTGTCGTGTCATCTACAATCACGTTTACAAGTCCAAACATGTGCAGATTCGTAGAGCGCCGACGACTGCTAGTGACCTTGAATTTGTCTGTAGATCGATGTTACTCCAGTCAATTTAGGTTCAAAGTGGATGGTTTCTAAACCAATTTGTTGTTCCTACATCAAAAATATATCGATGATGTTTTGTACTGGGAGCTCATGAAAGATCAAGGTAACTTATTTTAACAGTCATCCTTTTTCTAGTCTCAAGATGACACGAAAAAGGGTCTGTGGATTCACTAGAAATACACTGCCAAAGGATGTTTAGACCTAAAGTGACTGGTGTATATCCGTGGATGCTTTCGAGGGATCTGTTCACATGCTGATCACTGTTTACGTTTAATGTCTTTCTTCAGCGCCCAGAGTATAGCTGATGCATTTTCTTCCAAATTCTGAAATTTCAACAGTTTCGGTTTTCGATCTAGCTACGTGCTGCACAGGTGACCACCCACGTATCCTTTATAAACCCCGAGCTGTACGTGAACTCAATAAATCCTAATTCAAAGTAACCCACGTTTGCTCTACCGTTTAAAAGCACGACATCGAATATTGAATTAGTAACTTTTCGAGTGGACTAATTGGATTAGCTCAACATGCTTCTGATTAGTCGACATTAAAGGGAGTATATTTCCTCGTTAGGCCGGCATTACACTGTAGAAGTTCTTTGACAAAGATATCTGATAAAAGAAGTTGTAAAAGAAATGCGACAGTGTAATAGGAAACTTTTATAAAAGTTCTTTTATGATATTTAGCCTCTTCATCCTATATTTGATAAAAGATTTTTCGTAGTTGTGTCAAGATGGGGGAAGACAGATGGTGTGTGGCGTGCCGATGGCTAGAAATCGCAATGTTACCAGTGCTGATGGGGTTTCGTAAATGCGTCTTGCCCATCCATTCTCAAAAAGTTAACAAAACTTCTGATCTTTCACTGCCAGCTCTTGGACCAAGTTATCGTAGATCAACTCACGGCCGGCGATCCTCGGTTTTACTCACAGTCGCTTCTTTTTCGTTGTTAAAGCCACTACACTGGCTGCCGACGTAGAACTAGCTATGGCAGGAACCTGAACGTCGTCGTTCATAACTGTATTTGAACTACCTTCTTAAAATAGTTCATAAAATCTTTAACGCAGTGTAATAGGCTGTATGGCAACCATAATATTTCTTTTATGTACCTATAACTTTTGTAAAAGTAATTTATAAAAGATCTTTGTCAATGAACTTTTATAGTGTAATGCTGGCCTTAGATGAGGAATTCTAATAAAGTTAGTCAGATTTTTAAAAATCACAGGTACAAAGCGAGGTAGAATCATGCTCAGCTGAAGTTATATGCAAAAAATGTCGTCAAGTAGGTTGGCTCTGCTCTTAGATATGCTGACCTCGGTTCATTGTCTGCGAATGACGTTTCGTATAATGTGAACCAATCCGAATGATAATTAACCTATGACCAAAACATCCTTCTCAAAACTATGGAAATGTGCTAAAATTTGCCTAAATCTGAAGACACATCCAAAATTCGTAACTATAGGCGGGTATCGCTATTATGTGAGTATTTGAGATTATTTTGTACCAAATAATGGAGAAGCACATCGACATAAATAATCTAATTTTGCACCTTAATAATTTAAATTCATATGCCTAATAGCGCAAAATGTATCAATACACCTATTTATTAACAAAATAATTTTCTTGCTTATTAAATAAAATTTTCCGAAGAAAAACAGACAAACAAAATCCCTCACACAACTGGCGACGTCGTACACCGCCTGCACTGCGTGTATCATCGCGTGTTGTGATTACTAATATACTTAGTGACATATAAATCCGTACACCCAGTTTAAATGGTTTTATTTTAATAAAAGTTGGTGAATGTATTTATCTTACTGTAAATAACAAGTGAAAAAATGTTCAGCCTTATCAGTTGGACATTCTGGTTTTTATACTGTTTTTTTTAAATTCACTAACGCTCTAAAAATGAATATTTCAGCCACAGTACAGAATCAACGTTGGCGGATTTTGGTTCTTGACATCCTTTACGATCGGTTACGATGCCTAGAGTACGGAGACCTGTACGATTTCGTCAACTTAGTGAGTTTGATAGGGGCCGTATAGTGGGACTTCGGGAAGCTGGACTTTCTTTTCGGGCAATTGCAGGTAGAGTGCAAAGAAGTGTAGACACTGTGGTTAGGTGTTGTCAGGCATGGCTTCGAGAAGGCCGTACGCAAAGAGCAAGGGGCACTGGACGCCGCCGTAGAACAACAGACCGTGAAGATCGCCGCCTAAGATTATTGGCCTTAAGGGACCGTTTCTCCACTACCAGGTCCATTGCAAATGAATGGTTTGCAGAACACGGAAGACCTATTGGCATACGAAGTGTTTACCGACGAATGAGAAGTTTTGGCTTGTTTTCATACCGGCCACACTGGGTCCTCCCTTTAACTCGAGAACACCGACGTAATCGCCTTGAGTGGTGCAGACAACGGACACTCTGGGATCAGGAATGGAACAGTATTGTCTTTAGTGGCGAGTCTCGATTTTGTTTAGGCATGCACGATGGTCGTGCCAGGGTTAGAAGGCGACGTGGTGAAAGGAGGAATCCACAGTTTTTTGTTGAAAGACATGTTCATCACACTGTGGGAGTTATGGTTTGGGGTGCTATAGCTTATGGTTCCAGGTCACCTTTAATCTTCATCAGAGGTAACATGAACGCGCAGCGTTATATCCACGAAGTTCTAGAACCCCATCTTTACCCTATCTTGACACCCTGGCAGATCCAACTTTCCAACAAGATAATGCCCGGCCACATGTTGCAAGAGACTCAATAGACTTCTTTCAACATAATGATGTTACATTGTTATCATGGCCACCAAGATCTCCCGACTTATCCCCAATTGAGCACGTGTGGGATATGATGGGTAGGAGATTACTCAATTTGCAACGTCCTCCTCAGACTCTAGAAGCACTTCGAGAGGAGTTGGTGGTTGCTTGGAATGAGATACCACAGGAGGGCATTGACCACCTGATCAGAAGCATGCCTAGGCGCGTAGAACATCAGGGTACATCCACACATTATTAAAGGTAGAAGGGCTTTAAAGCAGTGCAATCATTTTGAAATTTTTATCATTTACTTATTATGCTTCATTAAGTACTTATACAAAATTTTATTAAAATAGAACCATTTAAACTGGGTGTTCGGATTTATATGTCACTTAGTATATATTTAACTGTAACTTTATGTGATTTATGGATGTTTTTTTTTTCTTTTTTCGTGCATCGCATCGTTTCAAATAAGCGACTGATAATCGTGGGAATTATTGGTGTATATCGCTACATAGGGGTAAGTTCTGTCATTTTTTTAAGTAAATGTACTGTACTGGAAGCTTTATTAAATAAAAAATATTAGCCACAAAAAACTGCGTAAAAGTATTCAATAATTCAAGGCATATTTTCAACAAAAATATCATACAAACGTAAACAACTCGATGAATCACTTGCGGTCGCGGTTTGCGATGCAGCGTTGCCAAATGTTTGAGAAAATCTAATTGTTTACGACTCACTTTCCTCGAAAACGATTGATTTTCGAACATAAGTTATAATGAACTTTTTTGCTTAGAATAATGAAAGGAATCACCTCTTAAAGTTACGAACATTAATTCCGTAACACTCAGTATATTGCTCATACTAGAGTTCCGCAATGATCAAGCTGACTTATCCTTTATTTACTGTATACGTGAATGATTTATATTGTTTATAATTTTACTCTGAAAATGTATTTCAATGCCAACTTTCCATTTAACGCACTTTCGTTACCTCTTTTGGCGAGAAAGATATTAGGTTCCACGATAATGTGGCTGCGAAGGTATTTTCATTATAATAATAACATCTTTATACTGTTTGACTTTAAAAATATCAGATAATTGTCAAAGAACGTGGAATGGAAAAATACTGTTCCAGTCAACACTAAAGTCAAAGCTACAATAAATTAAATAATGCAAACAAAGTGTACACAAAATAACATCATAAAGACTAAAGATATGTGAATAACTAACAAATAAACAATTAAATGGCAGACGAACATGTTGAAGACACATTAAAGATAAATTGTAGGCAATAATACAATTCACAAGTCTGATGTTAAGTATTTGTCAATGCTGTAAAAGATGTTTACCGTAAATGACAGCTCTGATAATAATTGGCAACTTATTGAACAATCTGATAGGCATTATGAGGGGACCCTTTGCTAATAAAGCGAGGCTATGTTGAGAGGTACGCACACAGTATGTATTCTGTAGATTGTAACCACTCTCCACATTGCTGCACGACTCATATTTTGCAAAGTTTTTCGAACATGACATACACAGTTAAAGTTGTGAGTATATCTTCATGATGTGGAGAGTTTTAGTAGCTCTCGGCAAGTAGCAAATCCGACGTATGTGAGCCGCAAACGATACAGTAATTCATAGCGGAGTTTACGTGAGTAAAATAGTACATCCTAAGCACTTCAGTACTTATAAACTAATTTTTATTTGGCAAAAAACCATTGGCGTACGATTTTTTTTTTCAAAAAAAATATCGAAGTACGCACGCCACTGTTGAAGCTAAATATTATTTTTGCATTGAAAAATGTGCAACTTATTAACTTCCACTACGTACTAAATATCAGTGAAATATCTGAAGCGGTTCTGAAAATATTAATTAATTTCCAATTTTTTTCCTAAAACTTCAAGTCCCCGAGTTTTTAAGGAAACATTTTTGGACCATAGTTTATAAAACAAACTAAGATTAATTTTTCATGTAGATTCACATGCTTGGATATTCGCATATCATTAAGGAACACCCTGTATATGGTCGAACATCGTTAAGTGGTGCTGCATCCTAAATTTAGTGCAGGGTTTCCCAGTTCTCTTGTAGCCGAAAGTTGCTTCAGCTGTCGCGTTGAGGATTTAATCTTGTGCGATGTGGCAAATTGTTTTCTAAATTTACACTAGCAGCCTTCGGGCAGGTCGTTCTTCTTGAGCTATAAATATAAACATTGCAATAGCACCTGTTCTAGGACTATATTTGAGCTCAAAGGAGTGAGAAAAGACTGATTGAGCCATTAACTAGTAATATAGCTTTCGTACGTCTGACGGCCAATCATGGACAGTTGTTTCGTGCTAGTTGGCATTCTTCAGCATAGTATAGGCTTAGTCTCGGTGGAAAACGAACAATAGCTGAGCAACTCAAACGTATTCAGAGTATAAGAAGAAATCAGGCAGCACAAAGTACCATCTACAATCAGAATCGACCAGTACTAAATAGAATATCTGGTTAAAAGTTTTAGACAGATCATGAGACTTATTAATGAATTGCTTCATATTTAATCACATATCCAGATATGCGTCGCCAAAAGAAGAAGAATGATACACCATAGTAGAGTTTTGATGATTTGTTGTTGCGACTCAATGTACAAAAACGCTCAACTTGGATAGCCTCCCAGTTCGTTATTCTTAAAGGCAACGTTTTTAAATTCTAGCGTCATGAAGTACTCATAAGGAGGTGTCACACCGCTACTCATTCTATTTAAAAAATGTTTTAGACTGGCTTAAATAACTGGCAGTATTTACGCATCAATTTATGTACTCAGAATTCTTGGTAACTTGTTCATTCATAAAATAAGTAGTGGGGGGACTTCTTTGATGACTAGTAACACTGGATATACTCAAGTTTTCCTGTATTATTGATCGAGAAACCTAGCCATTTTGTACTGTTTTTTAGATTGGCATACACTCGTTTTTCGCTAATGAAATAGTATTCTTTACGAATGTTTATTTTAGCTCCGACTTGATAGACTTCAAATTGAATTTTTGATGAATGTGTAGGAACCACCATAAGCAATGTGCAAGCACCCTCTTTTAACAAGCATCTTAGGCCACTTTTCCAGGAAACAAAATATGTGTACACATCCATACCGCGATAATGCTGGCGTCTCCGTAACTGTACGTTACTAAAACAAACAGCAAACACAGCTTTAGTATAATAGCGGAGTCGGTGATGCAGTTCGCTCAAGCAAGCATATTCTGTAGCTGTTACAGTACACCTCCAAAGTATACTGGCTACAAAAAGTAAGGTCCTTCGCGGCCTACTGGGATGACCACTAACTCATAGTCAACGATAATTACGGGTCATCTGTGATTTAGGCTTTCTATCAACAATTAAACACCGAATTTCATCAAATAAGGATGTGAGTTGATTCCCTATTTGAAGCTGACAATGTTACAATTCAAGGTCTGTAAATTAAGTGATGAGACTGGTTTTAATTTTTTTTGTTCAAACATAATTAATTACAATTTGATATTGTGACCCTCATAATAATTACCTTCTGAAGCCAAACATCGCTGGAGACTGTTCTGCCACTCCTGATAGCAGCTTTCAGCTGGTGGGTTAGAGCCGTTTGAATGTTTTCAACTCTCTCAAAATGAGTTCCCTTGAGGGGTTTTCGCAACTTCGGGAACAGAAAAAGTCACAAGGACTCAAATCAGGTGAATTAGGAGGCTGAGGAGCCACAGGAATGTTTCTGCTGCAACACTCAATTTTTTCCCTACCATTCTGACTGTCAGCCGATGATCTGAACACACAAGATCCCGGATTCGGTCGATATTTTCACCGGTTTTGCCGCATCCTGGTTCATCTTCAATCGACTCTATCTCCTCTGACAATATCTTAAACCACTGAAAAACCTGGGCATCTGACAAAACGCTGTTTCCGTAGGCCTGTTTAGACTCCGTTGCTCTGTAACTAAATCTGAAGTACACCGTTGCTCGAACTTGATGACACTCATTTTTAGAACACACATTCCCGGTAACTGATTATATTAGATCAGCCAGCTCCACCAATGCAATGCACCTGTTGATGTTGTACCAATACAGGGTGTCCGCAAAGTTGGGGTTTTCCTTTACACGACGTGTAGATCTTGAAAACATAAGCAATTTTTCTTAGTACCATATACACCAATGTCTTAAGGGAACCGAGATAAAGGGCTCTGCAACATCAAAAATATCTGAATACCATCCTGTAGCCGCGACCCGCGACATCACCGAGTGGTATAAGGTCACTGGCTCAACCCGACGACAGAACTGGGTCGGGGTCAGTGTGTCAGGTCAATATGCAACCTTCAACCGACGGTTACGGTCACGCGTGTAGAGGTAATCGCGTAGACGAGAATCCCTCAACAAGCACTAGAGACGTGGCTAGAGAACTGCAAGTATCAAAAACTAAAGTGTGGCAAACGCTGCGTGAAGAGGGGCTGTATCCGTTTCACGTCCAAAGTGTACAAGCCCTTCAACCTGACGATTTTCCAGCAAGAGTGCGGTTTTGTGAGTGGTTGTTGCATCATGACCATAATCCGGACTTTTTGAAGTGCATATTGGTGACAGACGAATCTACGTTCACGCGTAATGGGGTGAATAACTTTCGCAACACTCATGTTTGGTCAGTAGAAAATCCGCACGCTGTCCGTCGGGCACATTTTCAACAAAAATTTTCGGTGAATGTTTGGGCTGGCATGGTGAACGGTATGCTCATTGGACCATTTATTCTCCCAAATCGTTTCTACGGGATGCAATACCTAGACTTTTTACGCAACATTTCGCCTTCATTGTTTGCCTGCGTCTGCTCGGTAGCGCATCAGCTGATTTCATTTTCTGTTGGAGCGGTATGATTTTGGGCAGAGACGTACTTAGCCCTTCTCGTCAACTGGAGAGTGAGTACTTTTTCCTTTATTTTTTTTTACTTGGTCGCCCTCGTTTCACTACATATTACCTTTGTTATTTCAAGGGTAGTTGTTTCTGAAAAGGAAAACCCCAACTTTGCGGACACCCTGTATACGAATATACAGCACGTTACAACGAGCATTACAGCATTAGTGTTGCCTGATGAGGATACGTTAATCAACAATGTTACTGGTTTAATTGGTGTCTGATTTGAGTAATTTAGGGGGGGTTAGACGAGAAGTCGATCCTCAATAAGCAGGCATCTTCAAGCCAGTGTTGGGCATCGATGCTACTACGATAACTGGCTGTGTAATGCCGCTGTACGAGTTCAACATATTTATAATATAAAGTGAGCGACTTCGTGAAGAAAAGATACATTTGGCCGCAAAGGCTTAACCTCCGCAGAAACTAGATGCTCTTTTAGCCTCTGACATGTTCTGCGAAACCCTTCTAGTTACTGTTTATAGCTACTCAGTACTCACGCATCGCACGCCACTGTTAATGTGGAAAGCACCAGTCGAATTTTAATCAAATTTCCACACAAGATTACTATTGTGTCAAGGACGGAATGCGTTGTAGTTTTTGAAAATCAAACCAGTGGTGCCGGAGATACGGGCAAAAAATACTGATCGTTTAAGTTTTTTTTGACGTTCCAGACATTACTGCTTATTTTTTGAATTTTTCTATGGGGTAAGAAATTGGGGGTTGCAGGGATTTATACGAGGGATGTCTTTTAAGTTTTGCATATAGATACATAGTAGGCCGCGCGGATCGAACGTCAGTACTGAATCTTAACCTCGCTCTCTAGTAAACTTAAATTCAAAGTTTCACAACAATACGTGCAGTGTTCTCACTACAGTGAATTTTTAAGTGTCACCAAGTCTTAGGAAAAATGGAACTCAACCGAGAACATTTTCGCGCCATAATTTATTACAACTTTCAGACACAATTATCGGCAAAGAAGCGCCACATCAGTCGACAATCTTCCGTTGGTATGAAGAATTCAAACGTGGACGGGTGAGTATTAGCGACGATCCCAGGGTGGATGCACCCAGGACAACGTCGATGCTGTGCGCAAACTCATCATTGAATATAGACATGTGACATATCGCGAGATTGAGGCATCCTTGAAGATCTCAAAGAACTCAATTCAAAGAATTTTACATAAAAAGGATTATGAGTAAGAAAATTAGTTTCTCGTTGGATACCCCACCTGTTGACTGAAGAGCAGAAAGCAGCCAGGGTTAATTGGTGTCAAAAAGCGCTTGACCGTTTCACTTCCGGAAACTCAAAAAATGTGTACAGCATTGTTAGTGGTGATGAATCGTGGATTTACTGTTATGAACGAGAAAATTAACGGCAGTCGGCTGTTTGGGTGTTCCAAGGTGAACAAAAGTCATCACCAAGTCATTTAAAACTACCTACCGTGTTGTTTTATTTCCATGTGCAAAACTTAAAAGACATCCCTCGTATATTTAAGCGTGTTTAGTCACGTTAATTATACGCATCTTACAGACATTTTCCACACAAAGACTTTTCCGTACATTTACCTTCACCACCTGCGAGCAAAATGATCGAAATATTTTCGATAGGGAGGTAGCCGCTGGCAGTTTACTCATCGCAACATTACCGTTGCTTGTCAAATGGGTTGGGACTGGAAGCTAATTGAAGCGACATACTTGATCGACGATCTATTTATTTAATTTGTTATGCATGTTTTTGGTTATTTTAGACGGGGCTAACCTGTGCCTAACAGAGTCTTTCGCTTGGAAAGCGCAGAGTTAACCTACATGATGCCATGTTTGTACTTGACTACAGTTGACGTCTTACTGCGAGCAGAATGAAGAATAATGATTCTAAGCTGGAAGCAAATTAAACATTGGGCAAACCGATATTGAATGCAGCTGCTCTTACAGTTGCTCTTGGACCATTGTTTCCATTCACTTTCTCAAAATGCTCCAATAAGTAATTTGGGCAAAAAATATCGATATTTTCTGTTAGTTGTAATGGGTGATTTTTTTGCTATTATCTTTTTGGCAACACTGTTTTTGACAGATGACGCGTGAATCGTGTCTTGTGTCATTGTCAAACTTGTTCAGTTTGGTCTATAATTTAACCATGAATCGACTTACGAACGAACAACGCTTGCAAATTATTGAATTTTACTATCCAAATTCATGCTCGGTTAAGAGAGTGCATCGAGCACTGCTTCCAATTTATGGGCAATTTGGTCGGCCTACTGAGGGAGCTATTCGGAAGCTTGTGACTAAATTTCGAACCCAGTTTACATTATTGGACATTAAACCACCAACACGCAGACGTAGAGTGAGCACTGAAGAAAATATTGCGGCTGTATCCGCCAGTGTTAGTGATGACCGTGAAATGTCGATTCGCCGCCGTTCGCAGCAATTGAGCCTCTGTTACTCCACTACGTGGAAAATTTTGCGACAGGATTTGGGTGTAAAACCTTATAAGATACAGCTGGTGCAAGAATTGAAGCCACACGACCTCCAACAACGTTTCCAATTTGGTGAATGGGCGCTGGCAAAGTTGGAGGAAGATCCACATTTTTATCGAAAAATTGTGCTCAGCGACGAAGCTCATTTCTGGTTGAATGGGTACGTTAACCAGCCAGAAGCATTGCAAGAACTACCAATGCATCCCGAAAAAATCACTGTTTGGTGTGGATTATGGGCCGGTGGCATCATAGGGCCGTATTTCTTCAAAGACGACAATGACCGGAACGTAACTGTGAATGGCGAGCGCTACCGTGCGATGATAACAAACTTTTTTTTGCCCAAAATGGAAGAGCTGGACTTGGCTGGCATGTGGTTTCAACAAGGCGGTGCCACATGCCACACCGCATACGAAACAATGGCCCTATTGAGAGGCGAGTTCGGGGAACAGTTTATCTCACGTTTGGGGCCCGTCAATTGGCCGCCTAGATCGTGTGATTTAACGCCGTTTGACTATTTCTTGTGGAACCATGTTAAGGCTAATGTCTACAGGGATAAACCAGCAACGATTGACGCACTGGAAGCCAATATTGAAGCATTTATTCGTGAGATACCGGCCGATACGTTGGAGAGAGTGTGTCAAAATTGGACCTTGCGCATGGGCCATCTAAAGCGGAGCCGCGGCCAACATTTACATGAAATAATCTTTAAACATTAAATTATATCGACCGTTCTATCAACTCAAATAAAGATTTAATCGTTTTTTCAAATTTTTTGTGTTTTTTTTTGAAAATCGAATCCTATACCTCTTAAAAAATCACCCGTTATTTTTATGTACTGCGATGTTTTTTATTACGAAGGTAGATAAATCGTAAGCTCAAAATGGTATGCCCATGTCAAGTGAGTTGTCACAAAGACTAGATTAGAAAGACTCTTACGTTGGCGAGAACATTTTCAAGGTGGCGGACGAAGCTAAAGGTCGTATGTCTGAGCCTACAAACGTTCGCGCACACAAGCAGATTACATATGTACATCTGAGGAAGATGGATGCATAAAAGTGACGTCGTTAGATTTGGGTCCGTATAGTCAGTCATTTCTACACTTGTAGGACGTCTTGATGACCTTATTGATAGTTCCATGTCAGCGCTGTATTTTGAGGTCATGTTACAAATACCTACTTGAACCAAATTGTTCATGCTTTTCCTACAATTCAAAAAGAAAACATAGCTTCACAAAGGGAGAGCACTGAGGCTGACACGAAACAGTACAAATCTGGAACTGTTCCAGCATATCTGAAGGAGGCCTCATTGATTTTCATAGCTTTCTAGTGCTCCGTGTCAGCGTTCTATTTTGAGGTTATGTTACAAATATCTAGCACCAACTTGTTGTTGCTTGATTTATATAATCTGTTATATTAGCCCTACAAATCAAAGAGGAAGCACAACCTCACAATAGGAGAGCGCTCACGCTGACACGGACCAGTAGAAATTTAGGAATAGTCCAGGCTTTATGGAGGAGAGAAAAGACTATGAAAATTAAGGAGGCTATAAAATCGTCCTACAATTGTAGCCCTTGATGGCCTCCTCGATTTTCATAGTTTTCTACTACTCCGTGTCAGCGTTCTATTAATGCGACTACGATTCTGATGAAAATCAGGATCTGCCTAAAAATATTATAGACATCTTAAGGAATAAACTTGCTAAACAACAAGCAATAAATGACGACATTATGCAAAAAAATGAAAATCTGTCACAAGAAATTAGAGAGCTGAAACTTATACTGTCTAGTAACAATGAGATCATAAGCACTCTTTAAAAAACGCTGGGTAATTTGTCGGTACACAAACATATGCACCATGTGTACTCACAAACTGAGCAAGATCAAACAGACGTAACATCGATAATGCTCCATGTGTAGACGCAAACTGAGCAAAATCAAACAGACGTATTATCAATGATGGAGGTGCAGGATGAAATAAAGAATGTTAAACAGAAAAATTTAAAATTAAATCAAGAAATCAATGGACATATCAAACGAATTGAGAAATACAAGAATAACGTGAAAAAACTTGAAAAAGACCTAGAAGAAAAATTGTTGACCAGTAGTAGTAGCTATCAGAAGAGTGAAAAATCATTCACAGATCAAAAGCAAAGAATGAACAAACCAAACAATATAACATCACAACATTCAGTAGTACTTTTAAATAGCGACAGCGAGATACAGGATGATAGTTTGGTATCGCCAGATGCAAGTTTACTTCGACCAATGCTACCAGAAGAAAAAGAAGCAGTGACAGAACTTAGAAGAAATAGCGTCAGTGAAGTTGTGTCTGTGCAAAAAAGTGTAATCCCTAATGCGAATAGCAAGCGCAAAGTCTTAATTATTGGTGATGAATTCGCGAAAAATAGCTCCAGCATGTTACACTCTATGTTATACACAGTCATGATGTAACCGTAGAAGGCACTGTTAAGCCTGGCTTAGAGTTTTCTGTCTTAGCTACAACACTATTCCAATGCTCACAACAGTATGGCAAACACGATCTTATAATTGTTATGGTGAGCACTATAAATATATCTAATTTTAAGAAGTTGAACTTTGCCCTTAGACATTTGCTTCCGATTTGCAAGTTGACTAATTTGTATATCATGACCAATCCCAGTAATTGTGAGGATTTCAGGATAGAAAACTATTTAAGAATGGCAGTGAACAAATTCTTGAATGAAAACAATAATATTTCACTTAGATTTAAGCTCAATGTCAGCTACCCGAAGGTAGTCCTGAAGACAGTAGCAGAGGGATTTATGCAATATACAAATAATTGTAATATAGTTTTGAAAGTTATTAACACAAACCCCTCAACAGGAGGCAAGTTTTTTCGTTAATAGGATGAATAACGTTGAATTGAAAGTAAGTAATGTTCAACATAATGCTAATTGTGGAATTCTTAAAACAGACAGTTCGAATAACTTGAAAATAATTGATCAAAACGTGCAGTGCCTCAATAAAAAACTACTTTTAGCAACTTCCTACTGTAGAAAATTTTTTCATCATGGCGGCACATATATTTATCTCAAAAATGGATTAGATTACACTAATTTGAAATTCATTGAGGATACTTCAGAAGATAAGCATTTTAAATAAATAATTTCTCTATACAGAAGTCCTGATGCCGATATTAAAATTTTCTTAGAAAAGCTTGATGAACTTTTAGATATTTTAAATCGTAAATATAAAAAATGTAATATTGTTCTTTGTGGTGATTCTAATATTAATTTTAATAAGCGTTCTTCTGATTTGAGTGGTCTGTTGGACTTACTAAATTCATATTCCCTAAAACCAGTCATTAAACAACCTACGCGAGGCTCTAATTGTATCGACAATATTTGTGTGGGAGTGGATGTACAGTGTGAAACTGCTGTGGTAAACAACAATATTAGTGATCACTTTGCTCAATTATTATCATTGAACTGCCAAAAAGAAGAGCAACCACCGAAAATATCCTACCAATACCGAGACATACACAATAAAGCTAACATCGACGTCTTTCTAGTTCTTCTAAGTCAAGAGACGTGGGATCATATTTACCATTCGACTGGAAATATAAATGAGAACTTTGATGCTTTCTTACAAACATATCAGTATTATATTGATATTGCATTTCCAGTAATTCAAAAAACTATTAGAACATGTAAAGCCAGAAAAACCATGGGTAACTAAAGGTATATTGATATCAAGAGATAAGCTGCACTACCTGTATGATCTGTCTAGGTCTGGAGACATATTTATGATGGACCATTATATGAAATATAAAAAAGTATATTCGAGAGTTTTAAAAGCAGCAAAACGTTTACACTATAACGCATTGATATTAAATTCTAATAATCAAACGAGGACCGCTCTGAATGTAATAAAACAGAATAAAAATGCATCTAGACATGAAGTAATTAAATTAAAAGTGAAAGATGAATTAATAACAGAACCAAAAGAGGTTGCCGATAAATTTATGCAACATTTTAATAGTATTACAGAACTATACGTAGATAACAAAGTGGGAAATAGTATTAATATAGATAGGAACATTCATTCATTTTATCTCAGACCTGCTGTAGCAAATGACATATCAGCTATTATAAGAAATCTTAAAGGTTCTAATTCTTTTGGCGCAGACAGAATTAGCACTAACATGTTAAAATTTTCATCTGACATCGTTTGCCATCCTCTTGCTTTTTTAATTAACTGCTCCATCGAAGAAGGAATTTTTCCCGACAAACTTAAGATTGCAAAAATTAGGCCGCTGTTTAAGTCTGGAGATAGGTTTGATATGTGTAACTTCAGACCTATCTCACTTCTTAGTCCCTTCTCGAAGGTGTTTGAGAAATATGTATCTCTGCAACTCATCAATTTCTTTGACAGATTCAAATTATTTAATAGTAATCAGTTTGGATTTAGAAAAGGCATGTCAACCAAAAATGCCGTACTTCATTTCCTAGATGATTTATATCTCAAGATGGATAAAGGAGAAAAATGCATAGGTATATCTCCTGATTTAAGCAAAGCTTTTGACCATGGTATTCTGCTAGATAAAATGGATAGATATGGAATCAGAGGGAAGCCATTTGACTGGTTCCATAGCTATCTGTCGGATAGAAAGCATCATGTCGAGGTCCAAAATGCACAGTCCAGCCAACATTTCTACCATACTGGTGTTCCACAGGGTTCCATACTTGGTCCTCTCTTATACATAATGTACGTCAATGACTTCCCCTCCGAGTAATGTATGCTGATGACACTTCTTTACTTGTTAATGGTAAAAACCTAGAATCTGTTGTAGGACTTGCCAATTCAAGCTTGACTGGTGCAGGTAAGTGGTTCAGCAATAATGGGCTCGTCTTAAATAATCAGAAATCTGTTTTCCTTAGATTTAACCTTTCCACCTCACCGATGGATCACACTTTATTAATAAAATCGCTTGGTAAATCAATAAAACAAGTGGATGCGACTAAATTTTTAGGGATATATATATCTCAAAATTGTAGATGGGATACGCATATTGAGAAAAGTAGCCAAACGATCGCCCCACTCTGTTACTGTCTGTACCAGTTAAGTTTTGTTGTGGAGAAGTGGATATTACTGATATTTTACCATGCACATATCCATTCAGTCCTAATTTATGGAATAGAAGCATGGGGAGCATCGTCCCAGCTGCAAAGACTTTTTGTGTTGCCAAAAAAGGCTGTTCGAGTAATAGCTAAAATTGGAAGGCTCACTAGCTGCAAGGATTCATTTAGAACATTAAAGATTTTAACCTTACCATCTGTATATTTATATACTCAATATACTTATCCTTGCTAAAACACAATTGAGCAAGTTCAATTCTGTAAGCACTGGTGCTTACTTTACAAGGAACAGTCAAGTATTGGAGGTGCCGTCGCATAGATTGGCGAGAACGGAGGAGAGCCCTAGATACATGGCTATTAAGTTTTTCAACAGACTCCCCAACAATTTGAAATCACAACCACTGAACACTTTTAAAAGAACAGTCAAACAGTTTTTACTGGAGAAAGCTTTTTACTCTATTGAGGAATTTTTAATGTGTGAATGTCTTGTTTGATTTTGATCAGTGTTGTTTGAATGTCATTTAATGGTTTGTCCTTTATTTCGCTTTTTTATATACTTTGAAGTTGAGTCATTAATTTTCAGATAATGATTGTAGAAGGAAGATAAACCAAAATATGTGTGTAAAAATAAAAAAAAAAATAAAAACAAATTTTTACCTTGTTTTATAAAGTATCCTCCCGACAAGTATTTCAGTGCGGACCTGTATTTGATCGTGAGGTCCCCTGTGAGGTCTTAAGTCACCTGATTCACGAGCCCGTTGTACTACATTAACAAAGACACGAGGGGTTGGTTGCACTGGATTGGGAAACCGATCCGCATAAACATGTGCCATTTTTTATTTCGTTTGAGCCACGCAACAGACACTATTCACACGCTTTACCGACTGACACTGACTGTATGTATAACTGAACTGAATAAAATAATTGTAAAAACATCGTTCCAAATTCTTTCGCTTTTTGTTTCCGATGCGATGAACCGATAAGGCGGATTATATCCGTTGTCGCCAAACACGAGCACATGATATTATTATTGAGACAGGGCGGTACTCAAACTTCCAAAGGGCTATAACTTTGTTACTTTAATTTTACCAGAAAAATGGTAAAGGAAAAAACATTTCTTTTGATCAGATCTACTCACTGCTAAAATAAATGACTCAACTTCGAAGTCACCCTGTTTACAAATATGTTTTATATTTATAAATTTTATCAATAAGCTAATTTGATTTATCTGTATCCATATTTGAAATATACCATATGTGGTACGAATATGTGTGCGTCCACACTAACATGATTTGTTATTAGCTTTTGTAGTGCTCTGACTGACTTATCCTATATCACGTCTGTGATCATACAGGACTAATAAATTATTATTCTTATTATTATTATTATTTTGAGTTTTGAGGTTATGTTACAAATATCCATTTGCGTCAAATTGTTCATGCATCTGTTATATAGCCGACAATTCGATAAAAAAATATAGCCTCATAAATGGAGAGCGCTAAGACTGACACGGAACAGTCGACATTTATACAATTATTGTAGGAACGACTGACGATACAGCCCGCCAAAAATCGTGGAATGAGCTACAAGGAGAAACTGGTTTGAACCAGGAGCGGCCATACTGTCCATACTCTGTATACCTTGCATGGTACACACCTCAAGAAGCGCATACTCATTAAGTAAGCATTAAAATATCTCAGTGTGCCCGCGACAGAGCTTTGTGGAGATTAAAGCCAACACTCAAGACGAGCGGCCGCTTGAAATTAGAGCATTACGCTCCACATTTCAGGCGCTTAAGTGTGAAGATTGGGGCATTGCTTTTTCAGGGGAGTCGATACAATGCACATTGTTAGTAAAATTAAGGTAAACTTTGTTGTTCTCGAATCTTTTGTTTAACGCTGGAAAATCAAAATGAAAAGTTGTGTCTGCGTGGCAATTCAGAGTCCGATTCATTTCTGGCAAACTGTAATATATACGGAGTGTAAAAAAAGTATAGAAACATCAAAATACACCTTGAAAAATATGGCTCCTAGTGAAAAATGTTATCTAAAAAGGGTGATCTTGAATGTGACTCAGAATTTTAAAACGGAAAATGTGAAGGGCGGGCAAGTTTATTTTCGAGCAAATCTCTGCCCAGCAGCTTGTCATGACCTTCATGGCTATTTGAGGGATCCAAAAAGTTTAAAAAGGACAAAGTCTCTCGAAAAATACGTTTCACGAAGAAAAATGTAGCAGAACTTGAACGTGAATAGGATATAGCCCCCAAGATCATTTGAAGATTGACATTTTTTTTAAACGAAAACCTCTATATTTGGCACGCTATATGTGGAAAGTAGAAAACGTATGTTCAAGTATATCACTCCGCTAATAGAATTTTGTGAAGCAGCACAGAAAAGCACCAGCAGGGAGCTAACAGTTATTACCCAGCGGCCACAAGGAGTACTCGTGATTTAAACTTAACTTATGGCTGTTATAACTAACAGATGCGTAATATTATCGGAATCTGTAGCTTCTTAATAATAGCACGCCACTGATTACACATATGAGACGCTTACATCTCCACCCAATACAACCCCTAATTGAAGGGGTCAGTGCAAAAAGTGGCTAAGTCACATTTTTTAAGTTTGGAGATATGACCATTTGAATGTTGAAAGAGTCTCCCACATCCACAAAATTTATTGATAATGACTAGTAATTTTTTTCATTTCAACTACATGTTCAATGGACATACTGACTTACACTATGATGTGAACTAGCGATTTGATTACGAGGAAAAAAAATTTGAAAATTTGGACTTAGCCACTTTATGGTCGAAAAATTAATACAAAAACATAAAACGTGAAAATTATTACTTTTATTTCACTTTATTACAGTGCTACATAACAAAAATAGTATTATTCTTGTATACCATTTATCGAAAAATAACATCGACACAAAAAAAATTCTAAATTATGATGACCACATTTCACAAAAACCAAAAAATACAACAAAACAAGGGTCTATTCATAAACATCGACATCACTTTCGATATCACCCTCAGTGTCATTGCGCCTGGGTTTAGCCTTATCAACTGCGTTAATAAGTGTTCTTCTGTAGAACTCAATATCACCGGAAGTTACTAGTTTTAGAAGTTTCGTGACAGACTGAAACTTTTTAGTTTTTATTGTCAGGTACCTATCGCCATATGCCAATTTGGGATTCGTAGATATTTTTCTGTTCATACCCACTTTATAGATGGACATATTTGTGCAATTTCCCGTCATGGATTCTCTCGTTTGAATGGATTTTCCAGTTCCAAAACTGACAAAACGAATTTTAGAAATTCCTGGGACGGAAACCTTGACAAATGGCATAATCCATCTTTTATAATCCTTTACTTGAATAACTCTATCGTCTGCAGCTAGATCTCCATTTGTTCGAAGGCTGTGTTGAATAAATACGACGTCAAATGGATTTTTTCTTCCTACAGCTCTTGATAAGCTCAATGTAAGCCTCAGGATTGTCAACCTTATCCAGCTTCAGTCTTTTTTTCTCTATTGCACCGAAGTCTCTATCTACTGGCATCATAGAATGTCCTGGAACTGGATACCATATTTCAATTTCATTGAAAGTGTTATTTTTACATAACTGATCTAGGGAAGTGAAAATAATTCGATTTTTATTTTGGCTAAATGCATTGTCACAAATATTTTTAGCTTTCTCTGTTGATGATCCTTGTTTGTCATAATATAATCATTCAAACATGTTATAACTTCATTTGGTCCTTTGCAAAGTTCTCAGTGTAAGTATACATTGTTGTTCTATGAGTTTTCAAGTTGTGAATGCCGAAAACGTGCAGCCATAACTGACTGACGTAATATTCATCTTGTGCATTAGTTACAGGTAAAGGCAGGTTCTTTTCGTAGTCAAAGCATATTATCATTTCTGAAGGATCTGCTGATTTCTGAACCTCAGCCAACTTAGTTTTGAACACCTCAGCTTTCCTGAGATGAACTTCTTTATTTACTTCCAGCGTCCGCAAAAGTTCTTGATCTGATTTCATTGCGGCTTGTTTTATATCAACTAGGAGTTTTGTGCAGGTATTGCATATATCCTTTCGCGGATGCGCAAATGATACATTAAATTCTTCGTTGAACACCTTAGCGAAAATCCCATATGATACAGTATCGTTAGGGTGTTGTGCGTTGAAATTTTCATGTAATTTAGTAATGGATAAGTTAGGGTCTAGATACTTTCTATTGCGGCTATCAGATCTTGTGTAATGTGATTCACGAGCTGGCAATTCGGAAATAAATTGTCTCACTTTCTGGAGAGATTCAGTTTTGGTTCTGTTTGGCCTGTTGGTGTGACGACCTCTATTATCTGCTGGTTCTGCCTGTGTCCTAACTTTCTTCTCTAATCTAGACTTAAAAATCCCGTGGACTGCTAAACAGGCCTTCTGGCATAAATTAATTTTACTCCTTCCGTTACTAACTTCATAGGAAAAAACTGTACGCCTTCGCGATGTTTCATCTTTACGCTGACGAGATCGGGATTTTAGCTCTTTTTTAACACAACCTTGTAAGTAAATTGTTTGCTCTGCATGGCTAGACAGACTACAATATCTTTCAAAAATGTCAATCTGCTCCAATTCACTTAGTTTACAGCCACACTTACATCTGCAGTTGCCAACATCACGACGTTTATTTTTCTCTTTGAATAGTTTTTGTTTTTACAAACTTCTTTTCCATTTTTCTGGAGAGCGAAGCTTCTTTTTACCTTTCATTACATTTTCGAGATCTTCGTCAACACGAGCTGGATTATTGCCAATATTACCTGAGTCTAAGTTATCAGATATGTGGTCATTTTCGTTGAAAGAATCTGAACCAACCATCGCCAGATTTTTCTTGCGCCCATTATCTTCGTTAGGATCATATTCGCTCCCCGAAGATACTTCTTCGCTATAACTACTTGATTCTAGAAAGAAAAAGTCGTATAATCTCAAAATCCTTGTCAGCATAACCAATACAGGCTTATTAACATCTTACAACAATATAAATCATGATAAGAGGACTTGAACTTACCATTGTCAGACATTTTAGTATGGAACTCAAACAAAAACGTGATAACAAGCAAAACTGGAGCAGCAACAAGACACTTCTCTCAAAAGTTAGGTTATAAAACCTGAACACAGATGCTAAGATGTCAAACTCAAAAAGTGGATACGTCCGTGGACTTAGCAACTTTTTGCCACTTAGTTACTTCTTGCACTGAAATGATGATTGATTGCAATATCTACAGAAGGGTTTCCATGCACTAGGACGCTTCTTTCCACAAATCTGTCATCACCAAAGTATTGTACAGGTAAATTTACACAGATGGAGACACTTAGCTCAATTTCAATAAAATGTGGACTTAGCTACTTTTTGCACTGACCCCTTCAATTGTAATACCTCCCGAACAAACAAGCAGAAAAATGAAAACGTGCAGGAGTCATCGAAACGTCAAGAAATAAAATCTCAGCGACTTCCATTTTTCCGTTTTTTCACGTAACTGGATAGTTTTTCAAAACCTATAAATCTTTTTTGTACTTGACATATTGGTAATGTTGTGTAGAAGCAATGCTTTTCAAACTAATTGTCGTTACAAGTAAGAATAGCGAAGGTTGTTGGAGCTGGTCAAAGTCATAAGGAAGAAAAATTATTAATGCTGTTATACCTTGGGGCTAAGTTTGGCCATGAACAAGTATAAGCATCTTCACTTTTGTTATTGCCTACGTCACGCTGTATTGCGAAAGCTTTTTCAACGTCTTTAAGCCTTTCAAAATGTAATAAACGGTGAGCGAATCTCCATCAGCAACCGATTGAACTGTGGGCGTTTTTTCATCCAGAATCCGTAATGCATGTTATTCCCACGAAGTCTGGAAACGGAACGGGATGTCTGTCTATCCAGCTGAATCACCCGCTAACCCCATGTTCCGCGTCCGATCACGTGCTTGTAAACAGATGACGGCTTTTTCGGTGAGGAAAACATGGAAAATTCCATTTTCCAACCATCTGCTAGCCCGACAAACACAGGCCGGTTGTTTGGTACATGGTCCGCTGATTCCGGATCAATTTTTTTGTCGAATTTATAATTTTGGGATAAACATTAGTGATAATAGCTTTTGTACTTACGTTCTATTGGCCGCGATCGTAGTTGACCTCACGAAGGTATAACTGCAGCCTGAAAACGAGACAAGAATTGTAGTAAACAATCACAAGTAAGAAAAACATAACTGACACATTCTTTAAAAAAATACCTACGCCAAAATCAATATGGATTTACAGAAGGGAAGGCTACATCGGACGCAATAACTAAAATTGTAAATCAAATACATCAAAATATTGATAACAGAATCCCTTCAATCTGCATTTTTGTTGATTTAAAGAAAGCTTTCGACACAGTTAATCACAAATTATTATTAGAATCATTGGAGAGAATTGGTTTCAGAGGAAACGCGTACTCACTGATCGAAAATTATTTGTCAAATCGCCCACAATCTGTGCAGATATCAGGATCATTTAGTAAAGAAATGTATATTAAGTGTGGGGTCCCACAAGGAACTGTCTTAGGTCCGCTGTTATTCAATATATATTTAAATGATATTTCCAAATTAATTGTGTTGGCAAAATAACTAGTTTTGCAGATGATACTGCAATATTATATGAAGGCACTGACTGGTCTGATCTGAAAAATGTAATTGAAAATGATTTTATCAAAATTATTCGGTGGTTTAATAGTAGAAAATTAAGCATTAACTATTCTAAAACACAGTTTTTGCCATTTGGATCTTATGCTAAACATCTGCCAAGTTACACAAATTTCTCCTTAAACATTAATGATCAAAAATGTAAATTAATAGAGCGCCTAACATAAAATACCTTGGAGTGGTCTTGGATCCTCACTTACGATGGGACATCCATGTCAATTATATTTTAAAGAAAGTTAGATTTGTATCCTACAAAATTAAATACCTTGGGAATATATTGACAGAAAAATATCTTCGAACATTATACCACGCACCGATTGAGCCTCATCTCACATACGGTATATTAGCATGGGGAGCTGCATGTTCCTCACATATCTATAATTTAGATGTTTTTCAAAAAATTATTCTAAAAATGATATTTAAAAAACCGAAACTTTATCCCACTTTATTTCTTACACAGTATCACTCACTACCATAAATTTGTAAACACCGACCAAAAAATTAAACATAATCATTATACAAGGTACAAAATTCGTAGCACAGTAGTTCCTCAACCGCATAAATCTATAATGTAGCGATCATATCTCTATTTAGCGCCTAAATTTTATGATATTATACCTAAAGACTTAAAAGATTTACGTTTCGGAAATTGTTTCAAAAGAGATTTAAAAAAATCGCTACATTCTATATCTAGGACGGAAATTCATAAACTCATAAATACGAACATCAACTAAATACATAATCTACTGTAGCTAATTTTTGTCCTTTTTTGTCATTTGCATTCTACAGTTTCAACTTAAATTATTCGTCCATGTACAGGCGATGCCTTCTATTGGGCCTGTTTTGATTTTATATTTATTTACTCATATTGTACATTGAGTGAATAAATATTATTATTATTATCTCTAAAATCGCAAAACCATCGTCAATAGTAACATTTTACATTCAGTTGCATATACAGTAATGGACAAAAGTATATAGACAAATATGAATATTTACCTAAATACCTTTAGAAAACGAATTCATACTTCATTGCTCCATAATGAAATGCATTAGTAGAAAAACTAAATTCCTTCTTTTTACATTATTTGCAACGAACACAATACAAGTCTGAATATAAGCACTTCTTTATGAGGGACAAAAATATGTAGACAAATTCTTTTCAACATTAGTTTAGTACAGTTTCGTGTCAGAAGAGGATTGGTTTGTGTTCATCAAGTATTGTCGAATAAGTTGAGTGATTTTAAGACCATGCCGCGTGGTCCAGATATTTATTTCGATGAGGAAACTAAGATCATTGAATTATACAAAGATGGTCAACGTCAAGTCGGCATTGCCAAAATTTGAAGCTGAAGAGTAAAGCAGTTTGGGCAATATTGAATAAATATAAACAAAAAGGTATCTTGGAAGCCTCTAAGACAAGTGGTCGGCCTAGAAAACTAAATGCCAGATCAGTTAAATTAGTGAAAGTAATTTCGTCCAAAGATCCGTTTAAAACCCCAAGACAAATAAAAGCCGAAATCGAGACAAAAGGAATTGTCAGTTTTTCTACGAAAGATATAAGTAGAAGATTAAATGATTTGAAGTTATTTGCACGTCGCTAGAGTAAGAAGCCGCTAATCTCGAGGAAAAACCGTAAGGACTGATTACAATTTGCACGGTTGCATCTTGATTGGAGCATCTGTGACTGGAAGAGGGTATCTCTCAGTGACGAATCCAATCTCAATATGTTTGGATCAGATTGTGTTCTTTACGTTAGACGTCCTAGTGGACAAAGGTTGAACCCCAAGTACACTTTGCCCACTGTCAAACATGGAGGCATGTCTGTTATGGTATGGGGGTGCTTTTCGGGGTTTGGGATGGGACCTTTACATAGAACAGATGGCATTATGGATTATTTTGTATACACAGATATACTAAAGCATGTCATGTTACTCTATATGGAAGACAATATGCCCTTAAGATCAATGTTCCAGTCAGATAATGACCCGAAAGACACTTCAAATCTCGCAAAGAAATTCCTTCTGGATGAAAAATACCAGTTCTCAAATGGACTTTACAGTCTCCCGATATAAACCCCATTGAAAATCTATGGGAATACTTTGATAAACAAATACGAGATAAAAATTATTCACACAAGGATGAACTTTTTGCCGCTTTAGAGCAAAAGTGGAGACAGACTGATGAATCTTATATCAAGAAACTTCTACAATCTATGCCAAGACGATGCCAGGCGGTGATTGATAATAATGGTTATGCCAAAAAATATTAACACAAACATGATTGGTTTTCTATAATTCAATGAACTTTGCTTCTTTCTTCTATAATTGTTTTGCTTTGTCTAGACATTTTAGTCCTTCATAGTTCCAGTCTTTTTCAATTAATTTATTTATTGAAGTGGGTCTAATGAATTTATTTATGTATAACTGAGTATTATGCTATAACGAATCATGTATACAGGCTGGTGTATTAACGAAACAAGTTAAAAAAGAAATACAGCACAGTATTAATTTGTCTATATACTTTTGTCCATTACTGTAGCTGTTTGTTATGTATCTGTTGAATGGATTGGCTTGAAAATCTTGAAAATCGTGAGATTATTTGACGTACGTGAAATGCTGAGCTGTGCTTTTTGTCAAGAAATTTAGTCGATAGCGAGCCATATCTAGCAGCTGAGCCATACTTCACCAACACTTCGAGAATTAGTTCAATACTTATATTAACTGTTTTTTATTTCAGCCCCTTCATAGAAGTCGTGCTGCTCTGGCATTCAATATTTGTCCACATAGCTGCTTTACAGATGAACGTTTTCAAGTTTTCCAAGGGGACCAAATTGAAAATCATAAATACACCGAACCTCTTTGAGTACCTGTCATTAATAGTCATATACAGGATGAGTTCTCAGTGGGAGCTCGATCAATATGCAAAATGCTCCTGGCCTGGAAAATATTTTTGTTTTACAGGATGACTCGTTATTACTTGGTGACCCAAACATACATTTTTAAAACGGAATGCCCTACATTTGATTGCGGATTAGGAAAGGCATTTCCAAATCATGCAATTCGATATAGCATATAATGGGGTTTGTATGCAAATTTTTGTGATATTGGACCTGTCAAAAAAAACACTCAAGTTTGACAACTCGTATTATACAGGGTAGTAAAGAGCGTAAAATGAAATATTCCTCAAAACTTTCAAATGGAACACCCTGAATATTTTTACATTATTTATTGCTCCTCTTCCCAAGTTTTTTTCTGATATAATGCTTGTGGAAATTAGAATGATTGGTTTTTAAGTTACTGAAAGCGCAAGGATCCCAGCTTGATTTTTTGGCTTTATTGCATAATCCCGGGTAGATTTGATTTATAATGAAAATTCACCAATTGTAGCGATCTGCTGTTACAAATTATATGGTATACTATTTTATTTTGAAATATATTGTAATGTTTTTCATGTACCGCGATATCTGATTTAAGAAAAGGTTAGCTGTAACTCAAAAGCTACTCATACAATCTCTCGTTACCTTACATCAAAGAAAGCTTGTGAAAAGGGAAAGAGTATGAAAATATACAGGGTGCTCCACCTAAAGTTTTGTGAAAACGCTCGATTTGTGTTTTTGACTTCCCTGTGTGAAATAAAAAAAAATTGCACAGGAAACAGAAAAGGGGGAAAACGTGAGATCATGAAATTACTTTAGCTATATTAGTTGGGGAGTTTTTTCCAATATCTTAACACTTTAAAAACAAAACCTTATATTATATTACATATATCAAAATGCTTAGTTCCAAAAAAAAAAAACATATCCAAATTCGAAATAAATTATAGTGCTTTCCATTTAAAAACATGTATGTTTGTGTCACCACGTAGTTATGAATCATCCTGTAGACATATACGAGGGTGGTCCCAGAAGTAGCCGACCCAACGAAGAAAACACAATTTTTTTGTAAAAAAAATGTATTTATTTTTCAACATAATCTCCTTTGAGTTGTATACACTCTTCCCAGCGATGTTCAATAAGTTCGATACCCTTTTTATAATAAGAACTGTCTTGCTCCTCAAAATAGCCATTAACTACCGACATCACTTCTTCATCGTTGGAAAATCTTTGACCACTGAGCCATTTTTTTAAGTTTTTAAACAGAAAATAATCCGAGGGGGCTAAATCTGGTAAATAGGGTACATGAGGTAGCAGTTCAAACTATTCGTTAATTTTGGCCATTGCAATAACGGATTTGTGGGCTGGTGCATTGTCTTGATGAAACAAGACTTTCTTCTTAACCAAATGCGGCCTTTTTTGCTTGATTTCATCTCTCAAACGTTGCAATAAGTTTGCATAATACTCGCCGTTGATAGTTTTACCTTTTTTCAAGATAGTCAATGAAAATTATCAATCGCGCATCCCAAAAAACCGACGCCATATCCTTGCCTACAGATGAAATGATCTTCGTCTTCTTTGGAACCGGTTGTCCCTTTTAAGTCCATTGTTTTGATTGTTCTTTTGTCTCAGCTGTGAAATGATGGACCCATGTTTCATCCATGGTTATGAAACGATGCAAAAATTCTGCTATGTTGCTGTGAAACTTCGCTAAACACTCAATTGAAACATCTTAACGACACTGTTTTTGCTCGATTATGAGCAATCGCGGCACCCATCTTGCACAAAGCTTTCTCATGTCCAAATTTTCAGATAATATGCGATGCATCCGCACTTCTTGAAATGCCTACTATGTCTGCTAACACGCGCACTTTCAGTCGACGATCATTCAGTACCGGTTTGAGAATTTTCTTCACAATTTCTGGAGTCGTCACCTCATTTGGTCGACCACTGCGATGCTCGACTTGGCAGCTCATACGGCCTCGTTTAAACTCTGCTACCCAATATTTTACTATCTAAACGAAGGGGCAGAACAATCCAGAGTAGAATCCAGTTCAGCTTTTATATTGGTTGGGCTGAGGCCTTTGAAATAAAAGTATTGTACCACATAACGATGACCAATTTTCTCCATTTTCACAAATTCACTGAAAACGTTCAGTATTGATGGCTGCCAAACAAATAATAAACAACGTGGCGTCTTCAAACTTGACACATATGCTTTATAGGTTGCATACTTTCTAATACAATGATATTTTTCAAATAACGATCGCCATCTCTAGGTCAGGCCGGGTACTTCTGGGACCACCCTCGTAAATATTTTCCAATTAAGAAACATGCTGTTGGCTATAATTATGTGATTAACTCCAATAAAAGTTCACCCTGTATATTATCAATTTCTTATTGAAACGCAATTCTTATTGAAATCAGCCCACTCAAACGTCCAAACTTTAGATGCTATTATTTTTTTCTCTCAAGTAATTGAAGTAATCGGAAAACAGTGAAAACGAGTGAAAACTGTACAACGTACAAAAGCACGCTTGGGAGAGATATGAAACTTTACCACTCTTGCTCGCAACTCCAACTCTACTGCGATGATTTTTACAGCAATTCGGCACACCACCCAACAAATCGTAGCCCAATTCACGTTAAAATCGATGAAGTCGTTTCCAAGATTTCGAGGTGGAGACATCACAAAATATCAAAAGTTTGCTATTTGATGTTCGAAAATTTGGGTACTTAAAAAATTCCTGCATGTAAAGCAAAAAATTCCTTAATAACGATTACGTTAGATGAATGTTTAAAAAGCTCTTAAGAAGTTTCCTCCATAAGGTAACCGAACGCAGTCTGGCGAAAGAATATATTTAAGAATTTAAACAGCCTGCACTGGCAGTTAAAGAGACCAATGATGACTTCGAAGCGGTTGAAAGTTTCTGAAGCGCTTTTGCAGAATGTATTTTACTGCTGAAGTTCGCTTGAAGAATGCGGAGTTTCTAAAGTCTGTAAGAGGTATGAATCTCTCCTTCTTGGCAGCGAACTTTAATTACAAATTATGATGTAATGGATTTATGAGTATCTGGCTTGAATATAAGAATACATGATTATTCTACCATCTTGAGGATCCTAGAGCTCTTTTTAGTCTGTGAATATAAGGTCGCTACTTCATACGTCACCGCGAAGATAGACCCAAGCGCGTGTCGCTTCGTTTGAGCTCTTCGCACTCGACACTACTGAGTTTGCCAGACCTATTTCCGCTTGTTTGCTTTCTGTGGTCTGTCTATTACATACTGGTAATTGCTAAAAAGCATGAAGCAACATTTCATGCTGCTGGTTATGAAAGCAAGCTGTGAACCGCGATGTTTTCTACCGGCTATAGTATAGAACTTACAGATCCGGCCTTGATAAAGTAAAAAACAAGACATCCGTTCCAAAAAGGCTGTTTTTTCGTTTCAGTCTTCAAAAAACGTGAACCAAAGGATAATGAGAATTATACGCAAATATCTATGCGTAGGAATTTTTCAGAATCATTGGAAAATCTGATTCAGAATCGGCTTCCTTTTGTTTTATTTCGTGGAACAAAAGTCCTCACAGTAACAAAATTTCCGGCCAAAAAGTCTTTAAAGGAGGCATGCTACCTCTACCTTCATTTAACAGGGTGTCCCAGAAGTCGACGTCAAGCCGAAACCGGGTGATAGGCAAAGTCATAACAGCTATCAGAAAAATATTTAAAAAAATTTTATGTATGTGTTTTGAAAATTATAGGTCTTTGAAAAAGATATAGAAATTTCACACCCTACGGCAGTCTGTCAACTCCTGTTACTACAAATATTAACTTTTTTTGGATTTTATTTTTACAATGTAATGATGAATAATGCATCTTCAAACTGGTGTCTCAACCTTACTGCCAACTTTTCTCGTTCAGGAAAAATTGCCACTTATTTCCCAACCAAGTATTCCAAAGTAAAACTTTGCTCAACTTTAACTGGCTGTACTGGAAAAAATGTACTACGAGAGTTTGGCAAGTAACCTTAAAAGTTGGCGCATTTAATAGGGATTCCAAAATGGTATAACACTTAGAAGATTACTCGTTAACTTATGCACAATTTTTATTTGAAGAAAAACTGATGAAAATTTTTCAAAATTTCCTATTTAAACAGCGATTATGAAAACGCACAAGGACCCTAAGGATAACTGTTTGCACAACAGTGGGCGTCAAAATGCTGCTGATGATGATTTACCTTCACAGCAAATGCTCAAACTCTTTTCCTTCAGCCGCAATACACGCTCGACATCTTCTTAAAAAAGATCGGGTTATTAAACGAGCGAATCCACAGTTATTAACAAACTCAGCTGCTTCCAATAGTCTTTGCCGTAGCTCAGCTACATTTTGAATCGGCTTGAAATACACTTTTTCTTTTACAGTTCCCCAGTAAAAAAATCTAACGGATTCAAATCTGGTGACGGGCTGGCCACGGTATTGTACCAGACCGCCCTATCCATCTGCCTGGAAAGTTTTGATCGAGATACTCTCTCACTGAGAGTGCATAGTGCGCTGGGCAGCAATCATGCTGAAACCACATGTCCCTGTAAATACTCAGTGGCACGTGCTCCAATAAATTTTCTAAATGATTTTGCAAAAAACCTAAATAAACCTCAGCAGTCAAAGTCTCTGGGAACTCAAACGGATCGATTATTTTACCATTTAAAATTCCTGTCCAATGGTTTATCTTGAAGCGATATTGAGATTTGTCTTCTCTCATCAAATGTGGGTTTGCTACGTGCCACTCGTGTAAGTTATGCAGGTTCATGTACCCATCTTTCTTAAATGTGGTCTCATCTGACCATAAAATTTTTTCAAAGAACCGTGGATCTTCCCTGTGTCTTTCTAACATTGTGCGACAAAAAGCAACTCGGGGCTCATAATCCCGGTGCAGAAGAGCTTGAACACGCTGTATGTGGTATGGATGGAGCACGTTTTTTTGCAAGATTCTATGGGCTGTACTTTTGGGCTCATCTGTTTTTAGTTCTATTGCATGCACTGAAGTACTCGGGTCTTCTTCGACAGCTCCTAGTACCACGTCTTCGTAAGGAAGGAAAGATCTTCCCTCACCGTGTGATTGGTTTGGTAGTTGGCCCTCTGAGAACAGTAAGCGGTGCATATTTGTGAACACTCGATGATCTGGATGACGAGCTGCATTCGGGTACCTCTCACAGTAAAGTCTCGCTGCAGCACTAGCGTTGCATCTGCATTCCCCATAAATGAGGTGCATGTCAGCATATTCTTGTACGGTGTACACGGACATAGCGGCACTGCACAATCACACTATCGAAGATAGTCTAAGGAAAGCAAATGTTGTTTTGAAGAGCAATTAAACAGTCCAAATCCAAATCACAAGCGATCAACAGTCCAGTTCACGAGTCCAAAATTAGTAACACTAAATCAACAAGCACGAACATGTAAAGATGCGCAGTAAACGAAGGAGTACTGATCGGTATCAAAGTGTGCAATAGCAAGTAAGTGATGTGCTTCATCTATACCACATACAGCGTGTTCAATGTCTCCTGCCCCGGGATTATGAGCCCCGAGTTGCTTTTTGTCGCACAATGTTAGAAACACACATGAAAGATCCATAGTTCTTTGAAAAAATTTTATGGTCGGATGAGACCACATTTAAGAGAGATGGGTCATGAACCTGCATAACTTACACGAGTGGCGCGTAGCAAACCCATATTTGATGAGAGAAGATAAATCTCAATATCGCTTCAAGATAAACCATTGGACAGGAATTTTAAATGGTAAAATAATCGGTCCGTTTGAGTTCCCAGAGACTTTGACTGCTGAAGTTTATTTGGATTTTTTGAAAAATCATGTACAAAATTTATTGGTGAACGTGCCACTGGGTATTTACAGGGACATGCGATTTCAGCATGATGGCTGGCCAGCGCACTATGCACTCTCAGTGAGAGAGTATCTCGATCAAAACTTTCCAGGCAGATGGATAAGGCGGTCTGGTACAATACCGTGGCCAGCCCGATCACCTGATTTGAATCCTTTAGATTTTTTTACTGGGGAACTGTAAAAGAAAAAGTGTATTTCAAGCCGATTCAAAATGTAGCTGAGCTACGGCAAAGACTATTGGAAGCAGCTGAGTTTGTTAATAATCGTGGATTCGCTCGTTTAATAACCCGATCTTTTTTAAGAAGATGTCGAGCGTGTATTACGGCTGAAGGAAAACAGTTTGAGCATTTGCTGTAAACGTAAAACATCATCAGCAGCATTTTGACGACCACTGTTGTGCAAACAGTTATCCTTAAGGGTCCTTGTGCGTTTTCATAATCGCTGTTTAATAAGGAAATTTTGAAAAATTTTCATCAGTTTTTTTTCAAATAAAAATTGTGCATAAGTTAACGAGTAATCTTCTAAGTGTCATTCCATTTTGGAATCCTTATTAAATGCGCCAACTTTTAAGGTTACTTGCCAAACTCTCGTAGTACATTTTTTTCCAGTACAGCCAGTTAAAGTTGAGCAAAGTTTTATTTTGGAATACTTGGTTGGGAAATAAGTGGCAATTTTTCCTGAACGAGAAAAGTTGGCAGTAAGGTTGAGACACCAGTTTGAAGATGCATTATTCATCATTACATTGTAAAATAAAATCCAAGAAAAGTTAATATTTGTAGTAACAGGAGTTGACAGACTGCCGTAGGGCGTGAAATTTCTATATCCTTTTCAAAGACCTATAATTTTCAAAACACATACATAAAATTTTTTTAAATATTTTTCTGATAGCTGTTATGACTTTGCCTATCACCCGGTTTCGGCTTGACGTCGACTTCTGGGACACCCTGTATATGGACAATCAGATGGACGATGGTAAGCATGTCGTTTCTCTGCTTTGTTACCATCCAAAACCATTTTGTCTCTGTGGATAGCAACATTGTATGCTTGAAAATGGAAGCCGTAGGTATACGTGGTGTTGTCATGGAGGTAATGTCGTACCTACATACAAGGAAAATGTCAGTAAAGGTGGGAAGTTTATATTCTTCTCCAAATCTAATAACACTGGGAATGCCGCAAGGATCTTTTTTCAATTCAATTTCAATTTAATTAAATTCTTCATTCACAGCTAAATACACAGTTGCGTGTTTGCAGAAGTCAAAAAAGACAACGATGCCATTTAACAACAATAAAATAAAAAAAGCCACAGTAAACATGAATAAAATATACACATACATATACATATATTGATGATCAATAAACACCTTTACAATTTGACAAGCACAAAATAAAAAGATCTACTGGAATTCCGAAAAGTCACTGTTGTAGATCAAAAATCATTTTATTCTCATTTTGAAAGGTTCATCGCTTGAGCTTATCTGGAATTGCATTATAGAAGCCATGTTAATTAATACCTTTCCTAGTTGTATGTAGACGTTGTTGAGATAAATTTAGCTTGTGGGCATTGCTGGCAATCTTGAAAATATCTGGATAGAGATTATAGTTAGTTATACAAAGGGTGAATAATTTTGTCAGCGGTATAACTATGAGAATTTAATTTGATCTGTCCTTGAGCCAGTGATATTTTGATGATATGTAAATAACTTGACCAATCACATCTCAAACGGCCAAGTTATTACGTACAACTATTACAGTTGCAGATGATAACATTTAAAAAATGAAACAAAATGTATCAATAGTAATTGAAGAATTTAGCTCCTGGTACGAACGTAACAAATGTATGCCCAACGCAGACACAATGGTTGAATACTGACTATATCCTCACATATGTTACAACATCATGATCTGAACGAAGTCAAAAGATAATTATTGATAGGATATTTGTAAACTAGAAACGTATCTTAAGATTAATTTTCAGTCTTTAAAAACGAGAAACTTGCCGCAACGTATTTGGAGTCGACAAAATATTGACAGTTACTTTTGTTTGTATTCTCAAATGGCTTTTTTTGGTGAAAGTGTATCCAAACTTATTTGAAACCCTTAGTAGCACAGCTACAATTACACTGCATTCTTCGCCTATAACTGTGTCTTATTTTTCAACAAACTGCTATCTAGTATACTAAAAATATGTTGTCATAGCTCTTTCATAAAAGAAGTAAGACTATTGCTCTCACATGGTGTTTATAGTATAAATGCCGCTCCCTGTTAGAACACATTTTTGAGTTTAGTTTTATTTCCTCATAGCCTCAAATTTTTGTAATATCTAGTCAGCAAAAATGTTTCTTCAAATTTAAATTTTACTATGTTATTTTATTGCGTTTGTAATTTGTATATACTATTGTTCAGAGATACTGTCATATACGAGCCCCTTCCCACTTCAAGATTTGTACCAAAATATGGCTTTATAAACTAAACATGACGAAACTATTTATTTCTAAAACAATTTATTTTCTCAAAAATATTTTAGATACACTCTAGTCGTAAAAAATACATATTTGAAATCACTTAGACCTATAACTAATAGGACATCTGAACAAATAAACAATGTGCGAATAAATGCGCGAAGTTAACAAAGCAACAATTGATTCAGATTCAGATTCAGATTCATGTATTGATCCAGTTAGATCTACATTGTAGACATTGGATAAGTCGGCGTATACAGATTAAAATATAGATAAAAGGAAGTAAAATACAAATAACAATAAGAACATAAAGAACCATATGATACACACATGGCAATAAATTATTTGTTAAGATCTATCAGAAGCACTGAAAGATTACCATTATGTAACATCACCTATATTTTTTATTACGGCTGAAATCCTTTGGGGCATAGTGTTAACTAAGTTTTGGCAAAAATTTGGTGTAAAACAATCCCATGTTTCTTGAAGCTTTTGTCTCAGTTCGGTGACTGTACGAGAAGGATGTTGTAGAACCTTTTTCATCTCGTGCCACAAAGTTTCAATAGGTGACAGATCTGGACTGCTAGAAACCCATTTCAAAAGTAGTACATTATTTACTGTTATCCATTTTACAGCCTTTTTTGAGGTATGACACGCTCCACCATCTTGCTGAAACACAAAATCTTGGCCGGATGTCTAACATTCTTCCATCACTGGTAAAAGTGATTCTTCTAAAATTGCCAAATATTTGTTTGTATCCACATTTCCATCAATAAAATGAAGTTTTTCTACTCCTTTTGATGACATACTGCCCCAGACCATAATGGATGCTGGAAATTTCACTTTTCTCTTCAGACAGTCAACATCGAATGCTTAATTTTTTTGCAAATAACTCTACTGCGACTGTCACTAACACAAACTTCGAATCGGGCCTCACCACTCCATTGTATTGCACACCATTGTTGAGGTGTCCATTGTTTATGTTCTTTAGCCCATCGAATCCGATTTTTCTTTTGCAGTGGAGTTAATAGTGGCTTTTCTTTGGCCTATAAACAAGTTGTGCAACTTTAGGGTTTTTACTTCACTTTTTATAAGAAAACTTACCTTGCAAGTGCTAAATCCCAGTTTGTGGGCCTCTCTATGAGTTGTGGACCTCAAAAGTCTCCTTCCAACAGCGTCACTCCACAGAGCACTTAATTGTAAATAATTGGCACGCCTGTTTTTCACGATTATTCTTCTTAATGCTCTTCGGTCGGCATCTGTGATATTACTTTTTTTCACATATCGTGGCTTAATATTAACTGAACCGGTTACGTTATATCTTCTTGCTATATTTCTTACACTGTACCGCGATAAGTCTAACAAAGTTTTATTTTATTATCTCACTAATAACCTTTCCTCTACCCATTTTGAAAACCTTAACTACCCAAAACTATTTTAAGCGTTTTCTGACAGCTGTGATTAATAAAAACAATTCTCATGGCTTTTGTTTTTCACAGCCACCTATGCGTTATAGACTTATTTTGCATTGAAATGAAAATAGGTTGATACATCTGTTATTTTTATGCTGCAAACTTGATTAGGGAGTGACAAAGTTGGTGTTTTCTACTATATATTATCAAAATATTCATTGTTATATTTTAAACCTATAACACTCTGCTACATTTTTATTATTTGTGTTAAGATTTCAATAGTTGGGCCAACTGAAGTGGGAAGGAGCTCATACATGTAATATGTCTTTGGGGTTAATTGAAATGATAATAATAAATAAATACATGAAAGCTAGGAATGGTCTGCGCAAGTGCCATATCAGAAACAGATGTTACATTAAAGTTAAACACTCTGAAACCGAGGGCACATAGTTGGCGTTTAGACAACACACACAGCCACTACAAGGGAATAATGGCTCGTATGCAGTAGAAATAAATGTGATAACGAGTGTCAGATTGCGATTGACAATACCGTTGCTGTCATTTTGCATTTATACGAAAGCCGCTGCTTTACTGAAAAACTTATAAGAATAAATATGAGGTCGGGTTGAGGTCGAAGTTGATTACGGTGAGGACAGTATTATATGTATATACTAAGTGACATATAAATCCGAACACCCAGTTTAAATGGTTTTATTTTAATAAAAGTTGGTGACTGTATTTACCTTACTGTAAATAACAAGTGAAAAAGTTTTCAGCCTTATCCGTTGGACATTCCGGTTTTTATACTGCTTTTTTTTAATTCACTAACACTCTAAAAATGAATATTTCAGCCGCAGTAAAGAATCAACGTTGGCGGATTTTGGTTCTTGACATCCTTTACGATCGGTTACGATGCCAAGAGTACGGAGACCTGTACGATTTCGTCAACTTAGTGAGTTTGATAGGGGCCGTATAGTGGGACTTCGGGAAGCTGGACTTTCTTTTCGGGCAATTGCAGTTAGAGTGCAGTGAAGTGTAGACACTGTGGTTAGGTATTGTCAGGCATGGCTTCGAGAAGGCCGTACGCAAAGAGCAAGGGGCACTGGACGCCGCCGTAGAACAACAGACCGTGAAGATCGCCGTCTAAGATTATTGGCCTTAAGGGACCGTTTCTCCACTACCAGGTCCATTGCAAATGAATGGTTTGCAGAACACGGAAGACCTATTGGCATGCGAAGTGTTTACCGACGAATGAGAAGTTTTGGCTTGTTTTCATACCGGCCACACTGGGTCCTCCCTTTAACTCGAGAACACCGACGTAATCGCCTAGAGTGGTGCAGACAACGGTCACTCTGGGATCAGGAATGGAACAGTATTGTCTTTAGTGACGAGTCTCGATTTTGTTTAGGCATGCACGATGGCCGTGCCAGGGTTAGAAGGCGACTTGGTGAAAGGAGGAATCCACAGTTTTTTGTTGAAAGACATGTTCATCACACTGTTGGAGTTGTGGTTTGGGGTGCTATAGCTTATGGTTCCAGGTCACCTTTAATCTTCATCAGAGGTAATATGAACGCGCAGCGTTATATCCACGAAGTTCTAGAATCCCATCTTTTACCCTATCTTGACACCCTGGCAGATCCAACTTTCCAACAAGATAATGCCCGACCACATGTTGCAAGAGTCACAATAGACTTCTTTCAACATAATGATGTCACATTGTTAGCATGGCCACCAAGATCTCCCGACTTATCCCCAATTGAGCACGTGTGGGATATGATGGGTAGGAGATTGCTCAATTTGCAACGTCCTCCTCAGACTCTAGAAGCACTTCGAGGGGAGTTGCTGGTTGCCTGGAATGAGATACCACAGGAGGACATTGACCACCTGATCAGAAGCATGCCTAGGCGCTTTGGAGAATGCGTAGCACATCAGGGTGCATCCACACATTATTAAAGGTCAAAGGGCGTTAAAGCAGTGCAATCATTTTGAAATTTTTATCATTTACTTATTATGCTTCATTAAGTACTTATACAAAATTTTATTAAAATAAAACCATTTAAACTGGGTGTTCGGATTTATATGTCACTTAGTATATATACACACACATATTTACTATATATAGGTCTCCACTCAGTGACTTCTATAATAATACTTTCCCTCGACGAGAATAAAATATCCTACCCCACAATATGTTAATGAACTGCTGAATTGCCGGGCTGTTGTAGGGTGGATATATGGAATGCGAGGTTGGGGTCAATAACGGAAAACTCCACAAGTATATGGAAGTTTAACGTATGCGACGTGTTGGGATAATAATGTGGATTTATGGTAGTTCCAGCCATACCATATATATTTAATAACGGATTCCTGGATGTAAATGAAACCTCCAGCAATTAATGTCCGGCCGTTCATTAGAGAACCCGCCAGTTTTATTAACTCAACGAGTATTAGACAAACCCCGGTGTAATTTTGGTCTAATGGTCATTAACAATCACGTAATGGGCTAGTTACCTGCTCTGCATTTTTAAATAACTCTCCGAGGCGAGGAAAGTACTTTAAACGCTGGCTAAATTGTCCACAGCTCTGGATCATCAAGGTGGACTATAAATCCTTTTTATACTGTCACAAGGGCAAGCTATAATAAAAACAACCTTTATCTTCTACATATAGCTTCCGCCAGGGCAGGCCCCAGTGCAGAGCAATGATCTAAGGCGCCAAATCGCTGAAATTATTGTCTACAAAAATTATTCCAATACACGATTTTCACTAATTTTCTTTTTGAATTTACAATAAGTTTCGCAATAATTCAATCAAAAAATGGCGTCAAGAATTGTGATCAGCACAACATAGAGAAAAAAGTCAGTCAAACAGGGTTGGGTATAAATGCACGAAAAACGAAAAATTGGGATGAACCCACACCCCAACAACCTCTAACACTTTATTCAAATATGAGCAGGATACATGCCGCCAGAAGGCGTGGGAAGTAAAAGGAGGTCATTATTCAATATAAATTTATAACAAACGGAATGATCGAGTCAAGGTTCTGGTAAACATGACAATACTGTTTAAAAACTCTTTTGCGAGAATACATGTTTATCACACTACTTTTCTGCAATTTTAGGCTTTTTTGCATAGAATCTCACAGGCGTTTTAATCCTAATATAAACAGGAATAGACTAAACAAGGTAGGGGTGTTACGGGATAGTTTCTTTGCGTACCCGGGATTACTAGCTCCAGTTCAAACTTAATACCTGTTCCAATAACCCATTTTAATTCCAAGCTAATCCGGAGGCGGATTAGGAACCTCTGCAATATTGGTTGCATATGTGTATGCAACAGTTTACACGTTATTCATGTGATGACTCAGTATCTGGGCATCTAAGACTAAAAACAATGCTCTGGATGTTAAACTGCTGAATTTTTTAAATTCATATCATCTTGATGAATTTGTTTTTTTTTTCAGCTATTAGTTTGCACACAAATTTATTTTTATTATGATCTAATACACTATATTAAATGTTCGAAATCCTTGAATCGTACCGTTCATAACTACCCAACAAGATCCAATCAAAATTCAATGTGTATTCCACAAACATCAAAAGCCATTTCACAACGATCTCTGTTTTTCTTGGGCCCAAAATTATATAACTTCATACCAGAGTCACTAAAAGTAGCTAAATCAAACAGATCACTTAAAAAAGAACTAAAAAAATGGATTTTACAGCAACCAAAGTGCTCCATCCGCGAAATTGTAGATATGAAAAATCATTATCAAAATCAATAATATTTTTCGTACACTAATATCCTTACTTTTACTTTAGTTATATATACAGGGTGACTTTGAAGTTGAGTCATTAATTTTCAGATAATGATTGTAGAAGGAAGATAAACCAAAATATGTGAGTAAAAATAAAAGAAAAATTAAAAAAAAAATTTTACCTTTTTTATAAAGTATCCTCCCGACAAGTATTTCAGTGCGAACCTGTATTTGATCGTGAGGTCTTGGAGCACCGACATGCCGTCCCCTGTGAGGTCTTAAGTCACCTGATTCACGAGCTCGTTGTACTACATTAACAAAGGCACGAGGGATTGGTTGCACTCGATTGGGAAACCGATCCACATAAACATGTGCCATTTTTTATTTCATTTGAGCCACGCAACAGACACCACTATTCACTCACGCGTTACCGACTGACACTGACTGTATACAACTGAATAAAATAATTGTAAAAACATCGTTCCAAATTCTTTCGCTGTTTTGTTTCCGATGCGATGAACCGGTAAGACGGATTATATCCGTTGTTGCCAAACACGAGCACATAATATTATTATTTAGACAGGGCGGTACTCAAACTTCCAAAGGGCTATAACTTTGTTACTTTAATTTTACCAGAAAAATGTTAAGGAAAAAAAACATTTCTTTTGATCAGATCTACTCACTGTTAAAATAAATGACTCAACTTCGAAGTCACCCTGTATATATATATATATATATATAATTGTCTGGATATTTTTCCTCACATTACCATAATAATTCTAGGCAGCAGCGGTGGCCGCAGTAGTAGACTGTTCGGTCTCCGGATCAGTCGCCGTGCGCTGTGCGGGTTTGAGTCCCGTCCCAGGAGGAATTTTTCTCTTGGCCATGGATGCTGTGATTGTCCGTAGGTGGTAGACAGTCTCTGACTGTCGAGCGCGGAGGTACTATCCGGCGGATCTCGTAGGAGGAGCCAGAATGTGTGCATGTCCGTGTGGCGTTCCCCCTTTCCCATGTATCCCCCTATAGCCTCACGGTACCCAATGGGTGCTTAGGCCTTATGCCTTCGTGGTAGTTGGAGTATAAAAAAAATTCACCAAATTATACAGTATTAACGTTTTTTTTTCATACACTGATTGTACTTTTAGTTTTTATTTTTAACAGACGCAAAAACAAGTGCAAAATTGTTTGGGTACTTTATGTTTATTGTGCACAATATTTAATATTTATCTTTATTTTGTGACAATAAATATTAGTACTAATAAATGTTAAAACTACTAATTTAATACATATGCTTTTTCTTCATTATATTTTTGTAGTTTCAATGGATAACACATTGGTGGTAACACGTTATTAGCTGTTTCCTTCCAATGGAAAGGTTTTTATCCACAACCCACTTAACCACAATGATATCAAAACATCTTTGATTGGAGGCGTCGGAATCTTTAGGGCCGGCCCTGTCACGGCACCTGAGGTTGTGTACAGTGGAGAGTATCCTTATTTTGGATTGCACAAGTTAGTATTAGCAAATCCTATGGTTTGACCATTAACCGTCATTGATACCTTTGCCCAATTTGATAAATTTGGTTTAAAATTCCAGGAAATATAGATCTCCAGCACTTTAGCTAAGAAAAATTACAGGGTGACTAGGATCTACTTGCTCTCCGTCCCTACAAACATAAACAACCGTATCCAAGGTTGTCTCCTGTTTTGCAACAATCATCAGTACGATGTAGGCCTAGTCATTTCTAGACAGATAGCGGAAAACAATTCAGCATATTCGCTTGTTTGCTTTCAAGGGCAGCATAATCAGTAACAATTTTCTCACATAGCAGACAAAACTGATTTAATACCCTTGCAGACCAATACACACAATCACCATTCAATCATCCAGATGCGATCTTGCTACTCAACCTATTTTGAATGTCACATCTTCTCAGTGGCATACTCTACAATCTCGGCATACTGCAACCAACACAGCAAGCTAGGGAACTGTATTGCAGCTTGCAGCATGGCATTGATCGTTTCTTGTCGTTGAGTCATTCCTCCATTGATGACGCTGACAGAACCCATAGAGAGCAAACGCGGAATAAACTATTTGCTCACTAAGCAGGAAGTTGACAGTTTGTCGCGTTTTTTGGACGTCATTTAGGTTTTTTACGTAATAACTTTGCCGGTCAGAAGACAGGCATAGGTAGTATGTAAAAAATCGATATGCCATCAAAAATCAGTATAATTTCAACTTGTATACTGAGTAGTCGCTAACCCATTCTGCAGCTACTCGCTATGAGCGCCGCCTATGTAGAAATATCACAACGACTGTTATTCCAGCAATACTATAGAATATAAAGCTTACGAGATAGAATATATGAATGTCTCCCACTAGTCCCATCCCTGAATCAATCACAGCTACTAAAAAAACCTACACAATGTCATTGAAAATCGATATAATATTATTATCTAAAATTAGCATATTATCTTATCGCTTTTGAGCAGCTGGCTTCATGATTTCTTCTATTAATTATAAACAGTTTATTATAAAACACTTAATACTAAGCTGCTGTCTTGATTCGGGTCTAAACGCCCTGGTCGGTTGGAATTTCTTCCTAACGTTTCGCTAGCACGAGTGGCAAGCTTCTTCAGCGGTCCTTCCATTTCCGATGCTGGATGTAGGCTGATGGTTTCTCTTGCGCAGGTTGTATTTATACCGGAGGGTAGGGGATGTTGCTTGTTCCGCTTCGGTTGACTTCGGGATATCGATCGGCACTGCTCGGGGGTTTCTGAGGATCGGGTGCCAGATCGAGTTGAGTTTGAGGCTCTGTTCCTTCCTGTTGAAGTTATTTGGATGTTTGTGAATCTCGATAGCTTCCCTGACCAGGCTATTGTGATAGCCGTTGACAGATGGCAGCAACCTGCAGCTCCCAAAGTGTATCCTGTGGTCTCCATTGCTTAGTGCATGTTCAGCTACCGCAGACTTCTCAGTTTGACCTAGCCGGAATTTGCTTTGTGTTCTTTGAGTCTCGTTCCCATTGATCTTTTTGTGGTTCCAACGTATACTTTGCCGCATGAACACGGTACGCGAAAGACTCCTGCAGCTAAGAGTCGGTCCTTCTTGTCCTTTGCCGAACTGATGGTTTGTTGTATCTTCTAGGTAGACTTGAAGATTGTTTTAATGCCTTGTCTCTGCAGGACTGCCAATCCTGTCCGTGACTCTTGGCACAAATGGAAGATACGCTTGAGAGGTGGTGGGACGATGTTCGGTTTCACGTGGCCTGACTGATCTCGAGCCCATTGATCTTTCGATGTCCCTCTTGCTGTAGCCATTTACTTCGAACGCAGTTTCAGTTCTGTCTGGAGGTTCTCCGGTTCGCAAATCCTTCGGGCCCGTTCTGTAAGGGTTCTGATGACTCCATACTTCTGACTTGGGTGATGATTGGACAAAGCGTGCAGGTATCCGTCTGTGTGCGTTGGTTTCCTGTAAACTGTGTGACCTAGCTTGTTACCTCGCTTCCTGACTAGTACGTCCAAGAAGGCCAGTTGTTGGTCACTCTCTATCTCCATGGTAAATTGTATGCTTGGATGCCGATCGTTGAGGTGCTGCAGAAACTCGTTTAACCTGTCCGTGCAATGTTCCCAAATCACGAAGGTGTCGTCCACGTACCGGAACCAAATTGCTGGTTTGCTCTCCGATGTTATAACCGTCTTCTTCTCAAAGTGTTCCATAAAAAGGTTGGCTATGACTGGGCTAAGTGGACTTCCCATTGCCACTCCGACTGTCTGCTCATAAAATCCCCCGTCCCTTACGAAGTAGCTTCCAGTGAGACATATTTCAAAAAGCTTGCAGATGTCAGAAGGGAAGATGGTGCTCAGCAGATACAGGCATTCCCTCAGCGGTACCTTGGTGAAAGGAAGACGACATCAGGTTGCTGCCATCAGTCATCGGCTATCACAATAGACTGATCAGGGAAGCTATCGAACCACGAAAAGATCAACGTCCCCTACCCTCGGGTATAAATACAACCTGCGCAAGAGAAATCGTCAGTCTACACCCAGCATCGGAAATGGAAGGATCTCTGAAGAAGCTTGCCACTCGTGCTAGCGAAACGTTAGGAAGAAATTCCAACCGACGACGGCTTTTAGACCCGAATCAAGACAGCAGTTTATCATCTGGCCGCGAAAGCCTTAACCAATTTGTCACACTTAATACTTTTCTTCTTATTATTAGTTTATTCAAATTCAAATTCAAATTCAAAAACTAATATAACTTACAAATTAAAAACAACCTTTAGTACAATTTAAATAGAAAAAAGCTTAAAAAATACATGACCTTGTATACTCTTGCTACCCTGAATAACCAAGATTGCAACAGAAATCTGAGCAAAGATACTAGCATCAGATCTAGAACGAGCAAGAAACGGTATATGAATTGTGAAAATTCTGTATACTTTCGTAAAGGGTAAATGTCTGAATCTTGTCGTCACAAATCCTAAATTACGTGTCTGCATAAACAAATCTAAAATTCAATAATAATAGTACAGCAGCATACTAAAAACACTCAGAAGTATAAATATAGAGTACATAAAATATGAATATCTGAAATATGATAATATAGGGATATTTCGAGTAAGGTCAAACTATGTTGTTACAAAAGAATAGACACCTAAGCTATAAGCTTGTGTGTGTCATACAATATACAAATTCAATGCATGGCTAATGGTCATAAGGTATATTATGAGCAAAATGTATATAAAAAAAAAGAAATAAAAAAACATTAGATAGAAACGAAATTACTGAGTTGAGTCAAGCTACCGTCGATGCAAGCATGTCAAAGTTATTTAAGATGAACTTCTTAATTCTTTTTTGAAACTATACTTCGAGAGGATTTTATATTCTAGGGGTAATTTATTATACAACCTAATACCATCAAACTTTATGCATTTTTGGCAAACAGATTTATTCACTCTGGTATAGGTGTAACTTATATTTATTTTAGTTCTTGTTTCATAAGCGTGGCTGGTTGGAACATTGTTTCGGGAGTGAACAAATTTTAGAGCAGCAAAAATATATAAACCTCTAACACTCAAAGGATCATTTTCAATGTAAACAAATCTGCAACTTGACCTACATGGGATACGAATAGTCCTGACAATATAATTTTGCGTGGTTTGTAGTATTTTTAAAGTCCTAGTGTATGCGGCTCCCCAAATACTTATTCCGTAAGTTAGTGGAGACCCCACAAACGAGTTATATATTGAGAGAAGACTCCTTCTGCTTAAAATATTCCTAAGAATGAAAAACTTATGAATAATTCTCCTTAATTTCGATGCCAAAAGCTCGGCATGACTCTGCCATTTTAAATTACTGTCAATAGTGATTCCTAAGTATCTAATAACTTCATCTCTTTCGACAGTGTCAGCACTATCATTTATAATTAACGTGCGGTGGTGTAATGGCATACCTGCTTTGGTTGGAGAAAACGTTACATACTTAGTTTTAGAGATATTAAGTTTAAGTAAATTGTTATCCAACCAGCATTTGACTTTATTTAATGACAACTCGGCATTCCGTATTGCGTCATCCCATGCATGACCAGTGCAAACTAAAACAGTACCGTCTGCATATGATATCATTTTACAGTTGAAATTACATCGAAGTAGTTCATTTATGTATATGAGGAACAGTGTTGGTCCCAAAACCGTCCCGTGAGGCACACCTATTTTGATCTTTTGAATGTTGCTTAAATCTGACCCTACCTTAACTTGTTGTAATCGATCAGCCAAATAATTCTCAAATAAGTTTAGAACTCCGCTACGCACTCCAACACTTTCTAGTTTCTTAACATCCATATTTCATATGTTCATTCAATTTGGTGGAAATAGGTATTTATTGAGTGCTAGTATATTCAGTGTAGAGTGTTTAGAAGTACTGCTGCGATCAACAAATATAATACCTACTACGATTCTGAGCTTCTGGATATATATATCGCGCTGTATAAAAGCGTTGTATGGACCCACTGAAAGATTAACTACGTATGGTACTTGAGTGAAACCTAACGACAAAGACGCTATGCACAGACCTTTGTGCATGCTAAGCTTCTTAGGGAAACTACTCGAGCGGCTTACTGAGGACAGAGTAGAACTTTTATTGAGAGCTAAGAATAAAATTGTCATCAAAGCAACAATAGGATACGTTACACAAGTTGTAGATATTCTTGTATAGACTATTCTTCTTCGTGTACATATTCATCATGTAGCAGCTTATTGCATACATTATAATGTGTGATTATTGCTGTCTTCTGCTGTTGTGACAACTGTTTTAAGAATTGTCGATGGCAATATAAATCGTTAAAGGATTGATTAACCATTTAGTTTGTCTGCAAAATGGAATGATCTGCGCCCCGCAAATAGAAGTTTTCAATACTATTTACCGGTTCTTACCACAACTTTTTTATCGATTACACTGGACAACAAATTTTAGTTTTTTTATTGTATCTTGTGGGAAAAGTGCACTTCTTTGTTAATTTTGGGGCGCTGAATCCAAAAATGACAATGACATAAAAAAACTAGTTGCGGTTTAGAAAAAAAACTTTTTATTTTTAAGGATATATTAAAAAAAGTAACAAGATTCATATACTTATAAGAATCACTATATGCGCTGTCTTTTTGCTGTTCTTTTATGGATCGTTTCTGGAGCATCTCTACCAAGAGTCCAACAGTAGTCTGCAAGCAGGGAACGATTCCACTTTCCCTGGTACCTTTTTTCCATTGTTGAAATATCCTGATGAAAACGTTCGCCGTGCTCATCACTTACGGCTCCGCAATTGTCAGGAAAAAAGTCCAGGTGTGAGTGTAGGAAGTGTATCTTAAGAGACATATTACAGCCCATCTTTTGATACGATGACAGCATATTTTTGACAAGGGTTTTATAGTTGTCAGCTTTTCCATTTCCCAAGAAATTAGTGACCACCAGAGGGAAATCATTCCAAGCAGTTTTTTCAATACCTGTTAAAGTGTTTTCAAACTGTTTATCTTTCAAAATATTTCGAATCTGTGGCCCAACAAAAATACCTTCTTTAACCAGTGCCTCACTTAGTCTTGGAAATTTCTGACGCAGGTATTGAAAAGCTGACCCATCTCTATCTAATGCCTTGACAAAGTTTTTCATTAGGCCCAACTTGATATGCAGTGGTGGTAATAAATGTTTTTTCGAATCTACTAATGGCATATGCTGTACATTTTTTCGACCCGGCTCTAGGAATTGACGAACAGGCCAGTTTTGTCTGGTGTAATGAAGTGCCTTTGCCAGACTGTCCCATTCACACAAAAAACAGCAAAACTTTGTGTAGCCTAGCTGCAGCCCAAGTAAAAGTGCAACAACATTCAAATCGCCACAAATATGCCATTGTGCTCATCGTATTTTATGCATGTCAATAGGTACTTCATATTGTCATATGATTCTTTCATGTGAACTGCATACCCTACAGGAAGAGATGGTATAATATTTCCAATATGCAATAACACTGCCTTTAAACTCAATGTTGAACTGTCTATAAACAATCTCCATTCTCCTGGGTTATAGTTTATATTTAAAGCCGCCAGTAAGCCGTTAATGTTACTGCAGAAAACCAAGTTATTCTCCATATTGAAAAATGGTTCTAAGTCTTTGTGGTGTTTACGAAAAACACATACTGAAACATCGTCTTCTAACAAGTTCCACTGCTGCAGTCTTGATCCAAGTAACTCTGCCTTACATTTTGGAAGTTCTAAATCTCTTACAAGATCATTTAGTTCTGACTGTTATTTTGTGCGGTTGGTGGCATGACGTGCTCGGTATAAAATCAGGATCTCTTGACGTTGATGGCATATCTTCTTCCTGACGAATCACTCGATCGCCATGATCTGATTCGCAAGTGTAGGATTCTGGGGGTTTTGGAATAGGATTTTCGTCACTGTGAGGCACAGGTCTCATCGCAGATGGTATGTTTGGGTAGTTAATAACCGATATTTTTTTCTTGGACATACCTGTGGCTTGTCCAACACAAGGTACCATGAAAAAGTAACAATCATTAATATGATTTGTAGGCTCTCTCCAAACCATTGGGACAGCAAAGCGCATAGACCGTTTTTTGCCATTTAACCAGCTCCTCAGACTTGAAGCACATTTATTACAGCAGATGTGGGGTGCCCACTGTTTGTCTTGATCACCTAGTTTACAACCGAAATAAAGCTGATATGCCTTTGTTATTGGTGGAGTAATAGACCGTCTCTGCGACGCAAAAGTCACATCACCACACACGTAACAAAACTGATCTGGATTGTTTACACACTTTCGAGACCTCTTGCATGAACGCTGTCAGCCAACTGAGGAAAAAATGGCTAATATAAAACAATATAATGTACACGTATGTATAACGTAACACAATCATGCCGATTACATCATCTTTCCTTGCCGAATATAAAAATGTAGCACGTGCATTCTTGTGAATTACAGTATATTAATACTGTCACAGCAGGAACACATATAATTACCATATCTCTAAAACTTGAACTAATATTGAAAAAATAAGTTTCATTCCGGTTTTAGCACATTAAAAATAGTAATATTTTGTGCTGCTGTTGTGACAACTGTTTTAAGAATTGTCGATGGCAATATAATTCGTTAAAGGATTCATTAACCATTCAGTTTGTCTGCAAAATGGAATGATCTGCGCCCCGCAAATAGAAGTTTTCAATACTATTTATCGGTTCTTACCACAACTTTTTTATCGATTATCGCCCTAGTCAGTATTCATTTGAAAAACAGAAAAAGTAATCGATTTCATCTTAGTTTACAGCATCTTCAAGACCCTACTGATACTTCGCGAGCATATTCAGATCGTTCACATGTTTTCCTTGCGAGTTGGGTTGTACAGCAGAATATACAGGGTGACTTCGAAGTTGAGTCATTTATTTTAACAGTGAGTAGATCTGATCAAAAGAAATGTTTTTTCCTTTACCATTTTTCTGGTAAAATTAAAGTAACAAAGTTATAGCCCTTTGGAAGTTTGAGTACCGCCCTGTCTCAATAATAATATTATGTGCTCGTGTTTGGCAACAACGGATATAATCCGCCTTATCGGTTCATCGCATCGGAGACAAAAAAGCGAAAGAATTTGGAACGATGTTTTTACAATTATTTTATTCAGTTGTATACAGTCAGTGTCAGTCGGTAACGCATGAGTGAATAGTGGTGTCTGTTGCGTGGCTCAAACGAAATCAAAATGGCACATGTTTACGAAAATGCTGAACTTGTGGTCATGATTCTTATTTACGCGGCATTACGGATTTATGCGGATCGGTTTCCCAATCGAGTGCAACCAACCCCTCGTACCTTCGTTAATGTAGTACAAAGGGCTCGTGAATCAGGTGACTTAAGACCTCACAGGGGAGGGCATGCCGGTGCTCCAAGACCGCACGATCAAATACAGGTCCGCACTGAAATACTTGTCGGGAGGATACTTTATAAAACAAGGTAACATTTTTTTATTTTTACACACATATTTTGGTTTATCTTCCTTCTACAATCATTATCTGAAAATTAATGACTCAACTTCAAAGTCACCCTGTATAGACATCTTGAGGTGATGTAAATTTAGGAGAAAGTCAACAATCTTGTGTTTTTGAATCAAACGGCGACAACTTCAACAGTATTTACGAGCAAACCAAGTGCCTTGAAATTCCTGGCCAGGTTAATTGTGAGTACTGTTTTCAATTTCTTTCAAGGTTTTTTGTGTTATTTTATGCACATTCATTTTGTTATTTGAAACGCTGCTTCTGAAAAGTTCCAATTTTGAGAACACCCTGTATAAGAATTGCAACATCTCTCCCTAAGACTGAATGCCTATTTCAATACTTACGGTCTGAAAATAAATTTAAAGAAATCTAGATGATGACGTAATCATAAAACATTACAGCTGAATATACTGAGCGTCTTTCTCGCTACAAATGTCTAGGAGCAGTGAACATGTCTTCTTTACCGTACATTATGGAGTTGAGACATGGACAATGGATAGTCAAACATCAAAAATATGTAAGCTTTTTGCGTATAACAAATATGCGAATTTGTCAATAGAATAAAAGGAATAAAGTTATAGTATCTAGGACAGATCATGAGAAGAGAGAAATACGATCTACTGAGAAACATAGTATATTCCTGACTACACAGCCTACATGAATGGTTTCGACGTAGTTCAATTGTATTTTCAGATGATCAGCAAACAAGTGTCAGCTTACGAAATATCTCAAACACATTTTTGCAAGCGAGTCTAACCATGTAGCACATAAAACCTTTCCAGTAGGTCCACAAGGCTGCTTAGTGTCACTCAGCGCTACGGCCCTTACGCCTGTTTACATTATACATTCCATTCCTTCTCTGGGTACTTGTTCCCAGGATAAACTTTGTTAAAGATACGAGCGTGGATGGCGATGCAGTTCAATTATTGCGTGGAGGAGATAACTTGATTACAGTGTGCATGTGCTATTGGGTGTAGTGTACCTGAAAGGTGAGCAATCACTGAGTGTTTCCTTTATTCTGCTGTACTGCATGGATTGATAACTATAACATTTCCATTTTCATTGTCATGAATGTCTTAAGCCATGTTTATAAAGATGCTATACTTTTTACCTTCATCATTTAACCTATGGCTTACGACTTGTTATTGAATATCCGCAGGTGGGACGCCTCCAGGTTCTGGAGGTTGTTTTGGGACTTTGCTGGGTTGAGGTAGTTATGTTACTTACTGCTCGGTTTCCTCTACCAGGGGAAACGTCGGGGCGCTTTGGATGTTGACACGGTGGCCTTTGGCCGAAGTGGCGTCCTAGGTCTGAATGACCGCTTAACTATTTTCTCTTGGCAATCGCTGGAGCCTGAATGTATCTCATGGCAGGATGTGTGAAGGGATTGTCACTTTAATGATTCAGGGAGCTTTGGGGTATTGACACAACGGCCCTTGGCCAGCGTGATATCCCGGTTCCTGGACTGTCTTTTTGTAACAATCGTTAAACTCAGCACGTCTGACCAAACACCTAGCGACCAAAGAGTTAGAGTTAGTCTGTGTGACAACTCCGAGTTAGTCAGTGTGACGACTCCTAGTCAGTCTGTGTGTCAATCCCATGATTCAGTCGATGACGAATCCGTAGTAGTAGTTGGGGTACATTAATGTAATGGTAAATAGTAGATTTGTGCATGTGATGTCATGAGTCAGTTGAATACAGGAGATACTTGAGTCATTTTCTAAGAATAGGGGATGGCCCCGACAATCCGATCATATCGCCCTTATCGCTTGCCAAAGGAGGATAACTCGTTGTCGCTTCGTCACCAAGTAAGTGACTTTAATGTTACCCTGACATTGTTGCCCTTATCGAATTGTTTACGTACTGCCCATGTAGTAAAAATGAAATGGTACGGGGCGATACTTCGGAATCTTCTAAGATGAGATATTTTCACGTTTATCGTTATATTGCTATTATCATATTACGGTTCGTATCCTACACAAGGTTCCAGTCTTCGATAGGAGTGGTACGAGAAGAAGCCAGCACCTATATTTCCTAGTTTCCAAATTTCTGGGTTATGAAAATATTGTTACGAAGTTTTTCAACATCCTGTCGACTCGCCCTAAATGTCCGCAATGGAACACAAACCATGAATTGAAATATCCTCGCTTTTCATATTTCCTCTGTAAAAAAACTCTGCGAACGATGGATGTTTATAGCACGTGTTTTTGTCACACCGCGTAAACTCCGTAATGGAAAAAAGCGCTAGCGAATAGAAAACGCTCCGGTTTTGGCTGCTACACCCGTTTATTTTATGATAGAGCTACACTGTGTGCTGTGTGTGTTTTGTGAATGGCAGTTTTTTAATTTGCGTTTCGTGCAGTGCCAGGGTTAAGCGGACTTTTATTACCATCGAATGTGTTTGCTGAATATCGGATTTCGACATATTTTTATTAACCGATGGCTTTTTTGCATCCGCAGCATTGTCGGGTGGATTTCCGAGAGGAATTATTTTGGTAAATCGTTACCGCGGTCGTATCGAGGATAATACAGTTGAGATTTAATTTAATTTTTTTGAGTCCTTGCTGGATCAATAATGAACCGCAGCTGGCTCTACAACCTCCAAATTTCACTTGCCATGCTACTGGAGAGGGTAGTTTTTTGTTATGATATTGGAGAGGGTAGTTTTTTGTTATGATATTTGCTGAATTCGGAATAGCTATTTCTAAAGTATTATAGAGTCGATACTACGTGTCAAATAACAAGAGAAAGTTGGGCTATACGCAATTTCAACAGCATACCTTTGCGCAACTGTTTTTCCATTTTCATATTCTCACTTGATTTGACGATTTGAAATAATTTTGTTACCTTGTGCTTTTGCGTATCGACTTACTCAGGTAAATCCATCTTTATATCGTATAGATCTTTTTTTAAATAGTCCAGTACAAGTACAGTAATGGACAAAAGTATATAGACAAATTAATATTGTGCTGTATTTCTTTTTTAACTTGTTTTATTAATACACCAACCTGTATACATAATTCGTTATAGCATAACACTCACTTACACATAAATAAATTCATTAGACACCCTTCAATAAAAAATTAATTGAAAAAAACTGGAACTATGAAGGACAAACATATATAGACAAAGCAAAACAATTATAGAAAAAAGAAGCAAAGTTCATTGAATTATAGAAAACCAACCATGTTTGTGTTAATGTTTTGTAGCATATCCATTATTATCAATCACCGCCTGGCATCGTCTCGGCATAGATTGTAGAAGTTTCTTGATATAAGATTCATCAATCTGTCTCCACTTTTGCTCTAAAGCGGCAAAAAGTTCATCCTTCGTATTTGCTTATCTAAGTATTCCCATAGATTTTCAATGGGGTTTATATCGGGAGACTGTGAAGGCCATTTGCGAGATTTGAAGTGTGCTTCAGGTCATTATGTCTGTGTACACAATCTTATATATAATTCCATCTATTCTATGTAAAGGTCCCATCCCAAACCTCGAAAAGCATGCCTAAATCATAACAGACCCGCCTCCATGTTTGACAGTGGGCAAAGTGTACTTGGGGTTCAATCTTTGTCCACTAGGACATCTAACGTAATGAACATCATCTGATCCAAACATATTGAACTTGGATTCGTCACTGAAACATACCCTCTTGCAGTCACAGATGCTTCAATCAAGTTTTAACCGTGCAAATTGATAATCGGTCCTTACGGTTTTTCCTCGAGATTAGCGGCTTCTTACTCGAGCGACGTGCGAATAACTTCAAATCATTTAATCTTCTTATGGTTTTCGTAGAAACACTGACAATTACTTTTGTCTCGATTTCGGCTTTTATTTGTCTTGGGATCTTTGGACGAAATTACTTTTATTAATGTAACTGATCTAGCATTTAGTTTTCTAGGCCGACCACTTCTCATAGAGGCTTCCAAGATACCTTCTTGTTTATATTTGTTCAATATTGCCCGAACTGCTTTACGCTTCAGCTTCAATTTTTTGGCAATGTCGACTTGACGTTGACCATCTTTGTATAACTCAATGATCTTAGTTTTCACATCTAAATAAAATTCTGGACCACGCGGCATGGTCTTAAAATCACTCAACTTATTCCACAATACTTGGTGAACACAAACGAATCCTCTTCTGACACGAAACTGTACTAAACTAATGTTGAAAATAATTTGTCTATATATTTGTGTCCCTCATAAAAAAGTGCTTATATTCAGACTTGTGTTGTGTTCATTGCAGATAATGTAAAAACAAGGAATTTAGTTTTTCTACTAATAACGCATTTGTTTATGGAGCAATGAAGTATGAATTCGTTTTCTAAAGGTATTTAAGTAAATATTAATATTTGTCGATATACTTTTGTCCGTTATTGTAGGTAGATTTCTGAGAAATGAGAATAAGAACTTTCAAGTTCCAGAAAAATACTGGTCGTGAGATGAAAAACACTAGTCGGACTTTATATCATCTAAACCCATTGTGGTGTGTAGTTGCGAACGAACTAGCTCAATCGAACCATTGTTATGATGTGAACTAGTTCATCATTCCTCGGAAAACTCGTTCACACCGTAACCGTAAAGTTATGCCGTAAAACCGCCTTTATCCCACTACGTGACCATGATGCCATAGTCCGCAATTTACACTGTCAATACGGATGAACATATAAATCAACAGACATGCTGCTATGCACTCATGGACATGTCTTAACATGCAGCCTCCTGCGCCCGTCTGTTAAGGCATATTGCAAAACTTTTACAGTACTACGTGAGCAACAGTTCACGTTTAAATTTGGAACATTCATCTTGACAATCCTACTACGCGGCTTAAATCTAGCGATCGGATGAAAGATTGAGAAGTGACGCTTTCACTGACAATTTTCTAGTGTACCTGCCCAAAATAAGTTTCCTGATATACCATCGAAGACTGACCGCTTCATAAATCCATTTTTCATTGATTTACCCCTCACCTCATCAACCAATGAAACACGTCCGATGTCGATTAACGTTATCCCCTCCAAAATACCAATCCTCCTCTGCATCAGCAGCCGCTGGCGGAACTGCAATATTAATAATCCCGTATCCATCTTTAATACCAATAAAAGCATTGCTGTGTTGAGGAAACTGACTGTCATTCTCGTGAATTTAAATTACAATTTTCATCCCCTAATGGCTCAGAGTGAAGCGATTTCCTAGGGGAGAATGATGTGTTTGTTTTCAGGGATCAGTGACATCCGTACATTTAGGTGAGCTGCCTATACAGGAAAATAAAGCAAGGAAACAGGTTTTTAAAATTTACAAATAACCCCACAGCTCCAATTGAAATGAAAGGCGATTTAATTGTGCTTTCAAAAGAAATCTAGAGCACCATGAATCCGAAGTGGAAATTTTCGAATAAAATTCATCATTCAGATTCTTTTAGAATACTAGTATAACCAGTGCTTTTCGCAGTGTCAAGACAAATCTAGAGACGCCTCGTACGCCAAAGTCCATCAAGTCATTTAAGCTGAAGTCCGTGAAGTATGAATTTCAATTTCAATCTTTTATAAAAGTCCTCCGTTTAGCTTTTTGAAAATTTCGGTATACATTGTGTCACTCCTATTGCCAATACAAATCTAGAGATGCCTCATATTTCAAAATTCATCATCAGCTAAAGCCCGTAAAATGAGAAATTCGAGGGAGGTCTTTTGTCTTCTTTGTGTCACTAATAATTTTAAGACAAATCCAACGTCTCATACGTCAAAATACATCAAGCCATTTGACCTGTAGTTCGTGAAAGAACGAATAGCTACGCAAAAAAACATATCCCTTCTCCAGTGGTATAGCGAATTCTTACAATTGCCTCTAATGCCAGCTAGAATATCTTTAATTTACTTTCCGCGGAAGAAAAAAGTTTTCATTCAGCAACTATTAACAACAACCTTGAATATAGCCGTTTTAACAAAAGTAAACGTGACGGCTCTGCATTTTTCTAGGTAAGGCATTTGTAAAATGGTCACTGACTTTGAACAATATTAGTCTTGGAATTTCACTTTGAGCCTCAGCCTCAAGGTTGTTTGATGGTCAACTTCTGTTATTAAACTTGAAATACCCCTTATGGCCCGAATAATCCCTAAAGATCAACTGGATGTCAAATGTGTGACGATAGAGAAAATTACTACAAGCTTAGCAGGATTATCGATGGAAAAACTCAATTCAGACATTAAATAAGGATTTCAACAATGGCCTTAGATTTGACCTTGACCTTCACCTTCAAATTCATAACATTAAATGAGAATGTGATTTTTCTTTGCTGGTTTAAAGGCATAAAAGGGTTGACCTTGGAATGACATTGGAGACGAGATTCAGGACTAACTTCAAGATCATCATCTAAAACCCTTTTAAAAGTTTTTGAAGAAGCTTTTTATCTTTTTATCAGCAACCCTGTTGAACTTGCATTAATTTTCCGACACCTCAAAGATCTGTCCTTTATTTGACGTATAGGGGTGACCTTGATCTTAGATTTTAATACGTAGGTATTCAGACGTAAAGCTTTCTGTTATTTTGATTGTCAATCAAAATAAGGATTTCCATTAAAAAAACAAGTTAACCTTGAAATAACCTTGAAAGTAGGGCGCAAGGTCAAATCCAAGGTAACCTTTGATCTACTTGTTCTAAGTTAATAGAAACCTGGCATTCACCTTTATCAGAAACTTACTATAATGAAGCTTCTTGACTTTGGAATGCTTTTTATTTTATCTAGGATGTAAGATGGTAAGATCACTCCTTTCTTCGATCTTTCGACACTAAAACTATAGTTAGTTTCAGAAATATTTGGACAATTCTGTATCGTCGGCAATGCTCCTAAAACGAAGTAAAAAGGACAGCTCCTTCATAGAGTTTCGTACGTTTCGACATAATGTTTTTACGAGCTTCGAGTTTCGAGTTACGTTCATCGGCAGAGTCGCTCTAAAGTTCACCGAATAAAAACTCAGCACGGATGCGGCGTTACTCCTGATTACTGAGAAATGATGTACGACGAAAATTTTTCATCCGCCGTGGATGGTTCAGAAAACTTTTTATCGACAAGCGCCTTCGCACTATCTGCAAGTTCTATTCAGATATTGCGGTCGTTGGCAATAGAGAAATTTCGTTGGCATTACGCCGAAAAACGCGCGATGGCAGAATCTTCATACTAGTATCCTAAGGGCCGATTTTACAATTCAAAAAACCATTATGTTGCACCAATAGGGTATGAGTACCAAACAGTCCGTCAAATATACCCAATCAGCCTCAAGATCTCTCCGTCAAATTTTTGGTGGCAAATAGTATCAAAGTATTTAAAACAAAACACTGTAAAATATGAACTGACAGCTTGCCATTGAAATGTTTTCAGTTTATTAAATATTATGAAATCATATAAAATTGAGCCAAAATTTAAAAAATGCTTGATGTCTGAGTAAAATCCATTTTTTTTTCAGTTTAGCTGAAGGTTTCTCCATGTTTATTGTAACTTTTGTAATCCATATGTGCTTATATTATCTGAACATCACCTACTGTGTGTTAATAGTTTATCCCACATATGCAAACTTGCACTTTCAAACCATTACATGAAAAAGCCTTTTCAGTCAAATTTTTGTTAGGTGCGTTTCAACACATTCATAAACTTCTTTACAATTCCTCAACGACATTTTGACACCACTGGTCTGAAAATGCTTAAGATTTCAAGATTCATACATACAAAAGCAGTTTCAATTTCTTGTTTTGATTTCAGTGTATAATCAGTCGCACCACCAGTGTAGTGCAGATTTAACGTGTACACGACAGTGTACTATGTAATTCTGCACAAGAAAGATCTTGGAGGGAGCACTTTTTATACGGAGAATCCATTTTTCATAAATAACACAAGCTTAAAACAACAAAACATAGATTACAGTAACGTTGGAGAAGGGGAATAGACCAAAAAGGATTGACATTTAAAATGTGTCTCACAATGTTAGTGATGGGAGAATACATTTGAAATCAGTGGAATGCATTAGAACGGTTAAAAAATATGAATTGAATCGTTTTTACGTTATCTCGACTGGCAGACTGGAATATCTGCTCTGTTTTTGTATATATATTTTTGAGCTTTCAATTTTCTATGGTCCTTTGTTCCACAATACAAACTCAATCTTTCAATTTTCGTCCAAAATGTTTTTCAAATTTTAGTGCCGTTATTTGTTAGGTATACGGGGTGTTTCAGTTTATTGTTGCATAACTTTAAGATTCGATAGAACCTTTAAAATTAATGCATAAAAACTATATAAACATGGGTCGAAAAATGCGTGGCTTCCGAGATACAGGGTGTTTAAATTTACTCTCTAAAATAGTTTTTTTTAAATATTTCGAACAATATTTGATGTATAACAGTGAAAATTGGTATACAAGGGTTTTTTGGTACGACAAAACGAACCATGGGCATAGTTTTACTGTAGCCGCTAGAGGGCGCTCTCTACTGTACGTGTAGTGTATTAAAATGACCGAAAATTTTTTCTAAGTACAAATTTTTGCTTTTTGAATAAAAAACTGATTCTTCGCACTTTTCTGCATAAAAAAGCTCTCCTGCGAGTTTTCGTTATAGTTAGCCGTTTTTGAGATATTTCGATTTTTAAGGTTCGATGCATTTTTAATTATTTGTGGTAAAATAACGTTAAAAAGTCAGTATTTCGATAATTTGTAGATGTAGGCTGTGCGTGCAAATATTTTTGAAATTGAAAGCAGAATAAGGTTAAACGTCAATTAGTAGACAGTTAGTTTTGTTGTCTGTTGAAACCTGAAACGTTTTTTTGCAATTGTGTAAGTTTTATAAAAATGCAATTTTTATTCTCCAATCAAGAGTTAGCGGATATTCATTTTGTGTATGGCTTTGTAAATGGAAACGCAGCAGAAGCAGCCAGAGAATACGCACGAAGATTTCCAAACAGACGACATCCAACTCGCTCAGTAATTGTAAGAGTGCATCGCCAAATAGTTGAAAATGGTTTTGGAAATCTCCAAAGGGATCAAAACATAAATGTTCGTCAGCGCAGATTTACCCGTATGATTCTGCGTGAGTTTGATAGAGATCCGACCACAAGTGTTAGGAGAGTTTCTGGTGCCTATGTTAGATTTAAGAAGGTTGGCCTGGTCCCAGCTTGATGGTTGTCCAGCTCATTATTCGAGAATAGTTAGAAACTGGCTGGACGAAAATTATCCAGAAAGATGGATCGGCCGTGGAGGACCAGTCGCCTGGCCTCCACGATCCCCTGACCTAAATCCATTAGATTTCTTTGTGTGGGGATTTCTAAAAGAAAAAGTGTACCAGACTCCCGTAACCACAAGAGATATGCTAATGGACAGAATCAGGAATGCATGTCATCAAATAAGGCCTTATTTGAATAATGCTATACCACGTTCGATCATTCGTAGATGTGAATTGTGTATTGAACAATTGGGTTTACATTTCGAGCAACTACTTTAGATTTTGTATGTTTGTCCTAACTATCCAATAGCATTTTAGTTGTAAATAATTAATTTAATTTGTTAAAAATAATATTGAAAAATTAAATAAATTAATATTCTGTTAGGAATGATTGCTGTGTTTAAAAACACAATCTAAACGATCATCTTAATCACTTGTAATGCCCAAATCGTAAATGTAAAAACAAATATTATTTTCCCATGAATAATAAAAATAATTAAAAATGCATCGAACCTTAAAAATCGAAATATCTCAAAAACGGCTAACTATAACGAAAACTCGCAGGAGAGCTTTTTTATGCAGAAAAGTGCGAAGAATCAGTTTTTTTGTTCAAAAAGCAAAAAATTGCACTAAGAAAAATTTTTCGGTCATTTTAATACACTACAGGTACAGTAGAGAGCGCCCTCTAGCGGCTACAGTAAAACTATGCCCATGGTTCGTTTTGTCGTACCAAAAAACCCTTGTACACCAATTTTCACTGTTATACATCAAATATTGTTCGAAATATTAAAAAAACTATTTTAGAAAGTAAATTTAAACACCCTGTATTTCGGAAGCCACACATTTTTCGACCCATGTTTATATAGACTTTATGCATTAATTTTGAAAGTTCTATCGAATCTTAATGTTATGCAACAATAAACTGAAACACCCTGTATATTGTATAATATAGCTGATGAGAATTTAAATGATTTTTTGAATAATGTTTGTGTGGTCTTTGGGTATTTGATGACCCTATTCGAAGTCGTGTGTCATACTCGTGTATGTGTATTGTAACCTAAGGTGAGTGTCACCCCTAAACTTCAAATGAAAATCAGATGTTTGAGGATGCGGAAAATTTCTAGATGTTTAGCAAGAGTGTTGTTGAAAAGGAAAATTTTCTTCAGTGACTTTCAAGAAGGGTTTCAATGGTAACCTTGAGGAAGTAAACTTCTTTTTTCACTGGGAGCTCCCGTCTTTGACGGAGGCAATGGAACGCTTTCCGTTCTAATATGTTCTCATGTGATGTCATATGACCTTGAACGTAATGATCAAGGAAAAATTAAGGTCAATGTTAAAAGTTACTAAAGGTCAGATCTTGAGTTTTGTCATTAATAAGTCTGATAAATTTCTGAGGAATTTTCTCTAGCCTCCCATATTCGACCTTCATTTGACCCTTGCACATAGCCTTAATTTTCGATTTTAATACGTATTCTGACGTAGAATTCTCTGACATTTCGACTACATGTGTCAGAACGGGGACTTTCATTGAAAAAAATTTGACCTTAAGATAATCTTGGAGAGGAGGCTTAAGGTCAAGTTACCACAAGACTCCTTGATAAAAGTTGTAAATACCTGAATTTGATCATCTTGAAAAATATCTCAACTTGAAAATACAGAGGTTTTCCGTTACGTCTGTTTCACCCGTTGTAGTGGCATAGACCATGAGGAGCACAGTTCCGGGTATATTTCAACCCTTAAAAGTACCAGCTCATATGAATATTCATCTACTTCCAAATCATAATTTACTGTGCTATGCATGCTCCCAGCACCTAGGGCTGAGTTTGTCATTACGAACTCGCGCTAACTCCCACCATGCATAACCATAAATAAAGATCCGGAATAAAGGAGCAAAGTTTAAAGTAAGTATTACGGACGTGGCGTTTAACTCCTCTTATTTATATCGGTATTTAGCGAGGCGGGAGTTCAGGCCGGAGGAGTTCGGTGACACCGCCGGTCTAAAAAGAAGGAGTTGCTTAAAGTTCGATGAGATATGGGGCTGATGGGATATCCTGGTCTTAGCAGCCACCGAGCCACGGAAAGTTGAGTGTATCGCAGGAAGTTGGAGATTTGACGGCGAGCAGAGTGTATCGATAACGCTACCGGATTACCGATCGATATCAGATTATGCACTGGACAGGGTTGAGATGGTTGAGAACAAACTTGCTTAGTTAACGAGCAACTCTGCAGCAAAGAGTTTATTGCAACTCCTGCTCTGAGAATAAATAAATAACAGCTAGGATGCATAGATATGTTCACAATATTATGTTCTCTAGGTAGACGAGACAAACGAAAAGCTTTCACATGTACCTGGCTTATAAGTTGAGATCAAGTCAAGTATTAGACGTGCAGCAATCTGATGTCAGGACAAGTAGTTTTTACGTCTATCTGTGAGGAACTTGAAAATTCAAGTAGTCTTGGTATCCAGGTAACCAAATAAGTTCGTGCGGTTGCTGTATATCGCACATTGCCATGGATGTTGTTGATCGATATCAAGTGTTTGTTACCTGTTGTTACTGTAGTATGAATTCTTATTTTCTCACACACATAAAGAGTTGCTGAAAATTGTTACATACCTAGTCTTAATAATTGAAAATGGCGACGAATTAAACAGTAATTTGAAGTTGCTTACTGTATGAGTACAAACTTGGTAGAAAAGCTGCAGCAGCGGCATGAAAAATATGTACCGCATTCGGAGATGATGACGTTAGTGATCGAACAGCACAGAAGTGGTTAAAAAAATTTTCTTCGGGAGATCTCAGTTTGAACGATGAACCGCGCTCAGAAGACCAATAATCATGAACAACGAGGATCTTCGACAGGTTGTAGACGCAAATTCCAGGACAACGTGCCAAGAACTTGCAGAAATGTTCAGAGTGAATCCTGAAACTATTTGTTTACTTCTTCATCAGCTAGGAAAGACGGGGAAGTTAAGGAAATCGGTTCCACATGAACTGACAAATGATAACAAATTAAGTCGTCTTTCCATTTGTTCAGCAAACATTTCACGAAACGCTAATGAACCATTTCTTAATCGGTTATTAACTTGGGATGAAAAATGGATCTTGTATTCAAATTCTAAGCGTTCGTATCATCGGTTGTCGCCGAGTGATTCTTGCACCCAAACAAGGTTTTGTTGTGCGTTTGGTGGACATCAACTGGAATTGACCATTATGAGTTTTTGGAAAGGGGTGAAACCATCACTGCTAACTTGTATTGTGAACAGCTTCAACGAATACAAGCAGCACTCATCCAGAAACAGCCTTCTTTGATCAATCGGAAGAAAGTGATGTTCTTGCAGGATAACGCCAAGCCTCATACCGCAGTTCATAACACGAGATGGTGTAATAAATGCAGTCCACCAATTTTTTGACTCCAATCCAGGGATTGGTTCCATGTTGGCAAAAGGTCATTGAATGTGATGGTAATTACTTCGACGAATAAATAGTGTCTTATTGTTTCTCAATAAAAATTTATATTTTTATACTAAAAACCGCACGAACTTATTTGGTTACGTGATAGCTGATAATTTTTGTAATATAAATAAGAGAAGATTATAAATATTTAAAGGAAAGGCTTTATTTGTCACAAGTTTTATTCGAGAAAACAACACCTCTTGAACATAAATAATATAACAAATAATAGAACGACAAAATTGTAAACTCAAGTAGAAAAACATTTCTTCGTAAACTTGTACAAAAAAATTAAAATTCTAAATTAGCTTTTCATCCAATAACCACGAGTTAAGTCACGTGTGAGTCCTAACGGATTTATAATGGCGGTAAAAGTAAAAATAATGGGAGTGACAACTTATCAGATTTTGAACCACACTCCTATATTATAATACTTATTTTTAAGTTGTGCCTGTTATACAACATTTATAATAGCCAAAGGTGTCTGGTAATTATATTTTGTTCTTGTAAACAACATGTTAGTTGTTCAGTTGTTTTTTTCAAGCAGTTCACTTTTGATCTGTTTTGATATTTGCAGAAAGCCTGCGTATCTGTGTGTGTCCGCGCTCTATATGAAAATATACTTTTCATAGGTGGCGCCGCGTGACCCAAAAGTCCCTGACCGGCCGTTGATTTTACGCTAGCCCTGATTTTTTCTTCCTCGCATCTACCGAATTTCAACGACACTATCTACCGATTTCATGTTTTTTTAGTTTGGCAACGCTGTTGACAGGCATCATTTGAGACGGCAGTGTATACGGCGTCTCGTAACAATTTCCTATTTTCTAAGCGTTAAAGTACAACATACGGCTTATCGGTTGTACACATTTACAGGGTGGCCCATCCATGTGTGGACGGAATATTACTCATAAACAAATACATTTAGGGAAAACCTAGTTATGGCATGTTACACATGATATTTGAGGGCACATTTCAAAAATACTAGCAATTATACAGGGTGTTACAATTTTGGAATACATATCAAAGTTGTGATTTTTTAAACGGAATGCCTCAAATTATATTGCATATTTGGATAAACCAATTCAAAAGAAGAAAATTGATGTATCATACTATGGGGCATTGGGAATTAGCTACTGAGATGTAAGGTGTTTCGTCCAGAAAAACCGTCCCCTTCGGCAACCCCTCAATCCACAAAAAAAAACTTACACACCTCAGCTTTTATCTTGTTTCTTTTTCGATATTCAACTTTTGCTCATACAGGGTTAAAAACGCAAATTGTAGATTTTCTCAAAAATTTCACATACATCACCCTGTATATTTGTGTAAGTATGGATTCAATTTTTTATAAGTTTATTTTGCAAGTAAGGCTAGAATACATGCCACTATTTGACATACCTGTATGATGCTTGCGCTTTATATTTTTTTGTGTGACTAGGTAGATTTTCTATAATCCCCTCGTATAGCTCGTTTGCTGACGGTACGTCCAACTTCTAGAATTTGGACAGTGGCGTAGGCGACGGAGTATTATGCATCCTTACAAGGAAACAGAGTGTTTAGCTAAATTTTGAAGTACTTATTGCAATTTAAGGAGCACCCACACTGGTATAACTGACGAAAATATAATCAACGTAGGTTAGGGCACTGTTAATTTAGACAATTTCTCCCAAAATCCTGAATCAATTTCGGAGCAATCGAAGCTACATATCAAAAGAACTTGAACACCCTGTATCTTAGTAACGAAACCGTCAATATGCTTATAAGAAATTTTTTGTGTATTTTAATGAACAATACTAACCAGCATAAACTAATTCTCAAGAAATAAAAAGCAGGAAATTACTTTGTAGCCCAGTTAATTTGCTTATAGAGCTTCAAGAATATTTCTCTAAAATTAGGTCCTTCTGGGTTCCGAGATATAGAAGGCACCGATCGTGGATACGAAATACTCCCATGCCTCTAACGTGGCAAATACGTGCATAAGCAATTTTTCTAACTTCTTTCGCAACTCAAGGTTCTATTATTCAAAACACCCAGCTGTCAGCTAGCAAGCGCTGAATAATGTTTCCCTAAACCCTTCTCTCACAGATGATATATTCTAGGCCACCTTCAATAGCTGCTACATTTTACACTTTTCTCGTCATCAAAAACAATTTCTCTCTGTGACTGGAACTTTTCCTCCCGACGATAAATCATCTCAAGTTAATTACGCTAAAGCTAGCGAGTTAAAAAGCGGAATTGTTTTCACGCTCGCTTCCTGTTTTGAAACAAGTGGGCGAAAACGTACACAGCAGAAAACAACGGGGAGTTAAGAGTTAGTTTCAAGTTAAGCGACGCTTAGCATACTGCTCTAGATATATTTTTAGAATCTCTTTTTTGGAAATATATGCTTGGAGATGTTTCGATATAGGCATTTTTAAGGGGTGGAGAGTCAAACCTCAGAATGGTCGGACCCGGCTTGGAGTACTGTTCACGTATCCGTGGCGCAACTGTTTTAATTAAACTTTTGATACTTGACAATCTTCAGATGATGAAGGTCCGACTGGTCGATAACGATATTATAAATTGTAAAAATAAACAGTTTTCAATTAATTGTATTTTCGTGGTTCGTGTTCGATGCAAGTATTATTCCGTATCGTAAATAAGTACTTCTTAACATAAGCAATATAAGCGAAACCGTCAGACTGTATGTAATGTGCCCTAGCATGAATGGATGAAAAAACCGAGCTTTTCTGTTTTTATTTTACCTGTAGATTTATGATAGGACTACAGTATATTCAGATAAGAGATAGACCGGATGTAAACAAAAGGTTCGGGTGATTTTCACGCTAACGCCGCCGTCTCGACGTAAAACAGGAGCCCTCATTGGTCAATTCGCAATTAAATGCCTATGCCGAGCGGCAGAGCAGTCGTATCAAGGCAGAGTCACATTCAGGTTCAGACGTGTTACGTATGTCGTGTGCATCATTGCAATTTGATATTTCTTTGGACGTTTTCGTTTGTTATCTTATTAAGTTGTTGAGTTTGTCGTTGTTATTGTTATATCTTGTTATTGATTGTTATTGTTATTAACTGCTTGCGCAAAATGCCCAGTAGTACAGATACTGCCGATGAAGTTGTAAACTCCTGTAGTCCACCTAGGAAACGCTCTAAAAAAAGACACCTGAGTGCAGAAATGAAAGAGGTCATTTTGAATATATATATAAGATCGAGCGCGAGGAGAACGAGGCATCAACCATCAAAGAAATTGTTGTGAAGGTTTCTCACAAAGTTGGGGTGTGTCGCGCATCAGTGTTTAATGTGTTAAGACAATACAAAAAAAATCACGCCTTTTCTGAGCCAATGACCAGTAAACATCGCAAAATTTTACCGAACTTAGAGGAAAACGCAGTAATTGTGTTGGATAATGCGCCTTATCATTCTCGAAGAATGGAGAAGGTCCCAACAACGGCTTCAAGGAAAGTTGATGTTCAAAATTGGCTCCGCTCGAAAAATATCAACTTTGAAGAAGCAATGCTGAAAGTACAATTATTAAGAATTGTCAAGGATCACAAGGCGGAATATCAAAAATACGCCATTGATGAAATGGCAGCAAGTCAAAATAAAACTGTGCTCCGTTTACCTCCATACCATTGCGAGCTCAATCCCATTGAGCTCATATGGGCAGAGGTTAAAAATTATATAGCTAAGCACAATACAACTTTTAAATTTTGTGACCTCAAAGGACTTTTCAAAGAAGCACTAGAATTAATAACAGCGCAAAAATGGGAAAACTATATTAAGCACGTGAAAGACAAAGTTGAAAAGAGAATGTGGGAACTGGACAATATTTTAGAGGAACAAGTCGAGCCATTCATTATTGACGTTGGTGCTTCAGGCAGTAGCGATGATGAAAGCTCATCAAGCTCATCTTTCCAATAAAAGATGTCGTTCATCAAATTCGGTAAGTTATAAGTAATTATAAAGCTACTGTATTTTTTAATTAATTATTGACATTTTTGAACCCATTTTGGCAAAACCTATTCAAGAATCTACTTTCTGACAATGTTCAACCATGCACATTTTTTTACGTTTCGAACGTTTTAATTTGGTTACATATTTACCTAGAAATCAAAAAATATACTAATCATTATTGTAAAAGCAATTTTAAGAGATATACGATTATTTTTAATTTAGGCTAATTTAAACGCCATTTTGAGATTATATTCGACTGTATTTCACCAATCATCAGGCGGCATCCGAAGCTGGAAATCGAAGCGAAAATTTTGAAACCCTTATGTATATTTACATCATTATATATTTCTTACCCCACCCCCACATGATGCTATATCCATCACCAATCGTATACACATCGAATTGTGCTAATTTACTACAAAGTTACGCAAAGCAGCATCTACTATCTAAAATATGTACTGCGTGACTCTTAATACGTCCCTGCCGAATGTTACAGCGTTCGATGCTCACGTGGTCTTGTTTATGTCCGGTCTATCTCTTATCTGAATATACTGTAGGTATAGTTCCGGGATTATTTGCAAAGCCATTCTAAAATATCAATGTATGAGTCTAACGACTCTTTAAGTAAACGTCAGATCGTGAGAAGTTTCAAATTGCATTGCACATGAAAGCCCCCGTCGAAGAGCTTCACCAATCACCTTCAGTCTGCAGCATACTTGCGGTACCGATATTACATATCACATGAGCACACAATATAAGCATATAAAGCCGGTTACTGGCAGTGCGAAATTCCTTACCTTACACAGAAAGACATCAGTGGTACAGAAAATAATCAGATTCTTCTTCTGGTGACCCCAAATCTTTCCGGTTTCTGCGCTCGTTAATGTTGTTTGCGACGCGAATATTTTTATACACTGAGTACAAAATTGAACGAGAGAGAAGTGTGCATAGACACATAGGTTAGAAAGAGACAGGCGCCGCCTGGGTAGCAAACCTCATCGCCACGTTACCTAGCAACGCTGGCGCAGCATTCCGCCGCGTTGCCAATATGTTTCACCAGTTCCTTGAATTAAGATGCATATTGGAAATATGCGATAGTTTATTCTTTAAGCCTAAATAATGGTTTTAGTTTGAGCGTACACATTTTTGAATTATGAATTGTGTCGAATCTGTTTAGGATTGATTCCCGATCGGCCCTAACGGTGCTCCATTTCAGGTCAAAATGGAAGATCAGGATGGCCAAAAATTCTGCAACATTGTATTACTGGTTCGTTTAAACACGGCATCTTCTACATTCCAAAGCAAGGTTTCCAGGTTTCATGAAAATGGTTGAGCGATCTTGTGATAATTTGTATTGCGTAACATTATATGCTACATTTTCCGGCCACAGCGCTGTCGCAAAATGTAACAATAACTCAGAATATGTTGATTTTGTCACCATCGGCGTTAATCAAAGATAATTCTGAAATAAGTTAAAACACCAAGTCGCCTCAAAATTGAAATAAATAGTTTTAATCAAAATGAAAACAAAATATTAAATGAAATGTCCGTACATACCTCCTTCTTGGGTTTGAGAATAACCTAACCGATTGTAGCAGCCTGTGCGAACATTTTCTGGTGTAACAAATTGGCAGCGCTGCAGATTGCACGACCTCCTGCATAACCATTGCTAGGCGACGTGGTGATGACCTTCGCTCTGCAGGCGGGATCCATATCTTTCTTAGATGATGTTGATACACACTTCTCGCGCTTCTTTCTCGTACACATTGAAGTCCAGCCGTCAGACAAATTTGGTTTTCCCTGTATACATGCATATTAGCTATGCTGATCCTATTTCTGCTTATGTGCTACCCTCCAATATATGTTACTTTCTCTCACTTGTTTCACCATTGTGCTTGTACAGACTGCTTTCAAACGAAAAAAGTATGCACTTGAATTTCAGTCGAATAGTGCGTACGGATCTAATACAAAATCTATCTAAGTAGGGTAACTAGTAAGTACAACTCTATTCGAGGACGTAGAGACGAAGTTGTCCAGTGCATCGACTGTTGTGGATCCTGTTATTCTAATTGCGCGGGAGTAAATTTTAGAGCGTACAGCGTTATGTGAGTTCCTAACTATATAGCATAGATTCGCAAATATTTACCGAAGTTGATTGCATTTCGTTACATCGCTCTATAAGTCATAAGATGCACTTTAATAGAATTTGTAATTTAACTCAGATAGGACCTTCCCTTGGAGAAAGTAATTCCGATGCCAGCTGTCGAGAATATACTGTCAACACAGGATACTGACAAATAACACGTTTCGGACTGAGATAGTCTACCGAATTTTTACTTGTCACGCTGATTTGTGAGAAAAATTAAAACAATATGCAAATTATATAAGATCAGAAACATACCTATTCTGTGATTTTCATGCTGGACAAATGAAAACACCACGGCAGTCGAAATATCAATAGAGAAAAGTTTTTGCATTATGTGATTTCATTTGGCCAGATGATTTGACCCATAATGAGCTTTGGTTTGGCTCAAACCAGATCGATGCAAGAGGTCGTGCCGTTGGAGAGTTCCCTACTATTACCCAAGGACTGACCCAGATGGTGACGAGTCCCACTTTTTCCCCCGAGTCTCCTCACACGCCAGTAGCCTGCTGGATCTCTTTCTGACCACGCATCCTGTCCTTTAAAGCACTGCTGTTCTGTCTCCCCTGGGTAGCTCAGACCACGGTGTTGAGGAGGTTAGGTATCAGTCAAAACCCGCTGTGGCAGCAGAAACTCGCCTAAACCACAACTTTTAGCATTACGGACATTCTGAATACGAGGGGCTCAGAGATTTGTTCTCCACCCTTCCTGGGAAAGATGGGATTTAGTAATACATCCCTCATACAGTGAAAGTGCCTAAACCATTGCTCGTTAGTAGATCAACGCACGCAGAACCTTCTTACAAAAGCCCACTGTAGAGATCAGACAAGACGACATCGAGTCCAGAACTGAATACAACAAAACGGTCCGAAATGCCAAAAACAAGTACGATATAAGGTAATGTCGCAGCGCAATGGTAGCCGATTTTCCTGGTTGCTGACCAAGCAGATTGAAAGGTACTTCTCACAAAGTAGCTGTCCACCACAGTGTCAGGATGGAACGACTGTACTCGACTCCAAGCTTCGCGCGGGAATGGAATTCTTGTCTCCGTTTTAGCTTTTAGTCTAATTTTGCAGGACATTTCTATGATTTCCTTACAAAAGCCGGATAATATAATGTCACGCCTCAGGAGCGTACCAGACAAAGTCAGAGTATGGTTTGTATATTCAATTTTTACTCATAAAAAACTGATTTTTTGATTTATATATCATTTTTCTTATTTCTGACATATCCATTTTTAAGAGCACGCTTTATGGATTCCACCTTATAGCTAACCCAATAAAAAAATTCATTAGGATGCCTTTAGTATACTACAGGTACTACACCTGGGGTGCAGTGATATCATGGATACGAGCTCAATGCCCCCAAAGAGTAGAGGCACCTTTTAACAGTGGTAGATCGACGGACGGACCGCTCCTCGATGTGGGAAATGCTTAAGAGTGCACTTAGAAAAAGTTACCAACCAAACTTTATTAAACTCAGTGCTCTTGGTATCGATTATTTTGAAAAGGTATTGAAGAAATAACACCACCTCGCACAATTCAACGAGTTATGATGTTATATCCTCCAATCAGCACCATACTTTGTGAAGGCTTATCGGTAAGCAGCCATTTCAGGTTATGAGCTTCTAAGAACTTTTTATGTAATTTTTGGATATAATTTTTCCTCTAGAAATAGCGGCACAGTTTCCTTGATGTCATGGTATTACTGATGCATGCACTTGACATAAGTCAATATTTTGACTGTCATTTAATTGGTAATTTTAGCGTTATTTTTCAAAAGTGAGACATTAACCTAAAGGTGCGATTGCTGCATATATTTGAGGTTATCTGAAAATATACTAAGTGACATATAAATCCGAACACCCAGTTTAAATGGTTTTATTTTAAAAAAACTTTGTATAAGTACTTAATGAAGCATAATAAGTAAATGATAAAAATTTCAAAATGATTGCACTGCTTTAAAGCCCTTAGACCTTTAATAATGTGTGGATGCACCCTGATGTGCTCCGCATTCTCCAACGCGCCTAGGCATGCTTCTGATCAGGTGTTCAATGTCCTCCGGTGGTATCTCATTCCAGGCAACCACCAACTCCACTCGAAGTGCTTCTAGAGTCTGAGGAGGACGTTGCAAATTGAGCAATCTCCTATCCATCATATCCCACACGTGCTTAATTGGGGATAAGGCGGGAGATCTTGGTGGCCATGGTAACAATGTGACATCATTATGTTGAAAGAAGTCTATTGTGACTCTTGCAACATGTGGTCGGGCATTATCTTGTTGGAAAGTTGGATCTGCCAGGGTGTCAAGATAGGGTAAAAGATGGGGTTCTAGAACTTCGTGGATATTACGCTGCGCGTTCATGTTACCTTTGATGAAGATTAAAGGTGACCTGGAACCATAAGCTATAGCACCCCAAACCATAACTCCAACAAAAAACTGTAGATTCCACCTTTCACCACGTCGTCTTCTACCCCTAGCACGAACATCGTGCATGCCTAAACAAAATGGATACTCGTCACTAAAGACAATACTGTTCCATTCCTGATCCCAGAGTGACCGTTGTCTGCACCACTCAAGGCGATTACGTCGGTGTTCTCGAGTTAAAGGGAGGACCCAGTGTGGCCGGTATGAAAACAAGCCAAAACTTCTCATTCGTCGGTAAACACTTCGCATGCCAATAGGTCTTCCGTGTTCCGCAAACCATTCATTTGCAATGGACCTGGTAGTGGAGAAACGGTCCCTTAAGGCCAATAATCTTAGGCGGCGGTCTTCACGGTCTGTTGTTCTACGGCGGCGTCTAGTGCCCCTTGCTCTTTGCGTACGGCCTTCCAACTTTTATTAAAATAAAGCCATTTAAACTGGGTGTTCGGATTTATATGTCACTTAGTATACAATCCTTACCCTTCTAAATGCCCTTGAATTTGCTAAAATATTTTTTACGTTCGCTGATAAATAATACTTTGGTATTTACATTTTTCCGATCTAGGTCGGTTATTGGAAGAAGGTAACTAACTCATTATTAAAGTTTTGGTGTATTAAAATCCAAACCACAACTTTTATGTACACGTAATCATAACGCGTAGAGTGTAAACATCGTTAAATTTAGAAAAATCCAAATTTCAAAGTGCCACATTTTGGCAAAATCAAGATATTTAAGAAAATTCAACGTCTCTTGAAAGAGAAAACCTTGTACTTTGAGATGATATACTAAGTGACATATAAATCCGAACACCCAGTTTAAATGGTTTTATTTTAATAAAAGTTGGTGAATGTATTTATCTTACTGTAACTAACAAGTTAAAAAATTTTCACCCTTATCAGTTGGACATTCCGGTTTTTATACTGCTTTTTTTTAATTCACTAACGCTCTAAAAATTAATATTTCAGCCGCAGTAAAGAATCAACGTTGGCGGATTTTGGTTCTTGACATCCTTTATGATCGGTTAAGATGCCTAGAGTACGGAGACCTGTACGATTTCGTCAACTTAGTGAGTTTGATAGGGGCCGTATAGTGGGACTTCGGGAAGCTGGACTTTCTTCTCGGGCAATTGCAGTTAGAGTGCAAAGAAGTGTAGACACTGTGGTTAGGTGTTGTTAGGCATGGCTTCGAGAAGGCCGTACGCAAAGAGCAAGGGGCACTGGATGCCGCCGTAGAACAACAGACTAGTGAAGATCGTCCCCTAAGATTATTGGCCTTAAGGGACCGTTTCTCCACTACCAGGTCCATTGCAAATGAATGGTTTGCACAACACGGAAGACCTATTGGCATGCGAAGTGTTTACCGACGAATGATAAGTTTTGGCTTGTTTTCATACCGGCCACACTGGGTCCTCCCTTTAACTCGAGATCACCGACGTAATCGCCTTGAGTGGTGCAGACAACGGTCACTCTGGGATCAGGAATGGAACAGTATTGTCTTTAGTGATGAGTCCCGATTTTGTTTAGGCATGCACGATGGTCGTGCCAGGGTTAGAAGGCGACGTGGTGAAAGGAGGAATCCAGTTTTTTGTTGAAAGACATGTTCATCACACTGTTGGAGTTATGGTTTGGGGTGCTATAGCTTATGGTTCCAGGACACCTTTAATCTTCATCAGAGGTAACATGAACGCGCAGCGTTATATCCACGAAGTTCTAGAACCCCATCTTTTACCCTATCTTGACACCCTGGCAGATCCAACTTTCCAACAAGATAATGCCCGACCACATGTTGCAAGAGTCACAATAGACTTCTTTCAACATAATGATGTCACATTGTTACCATGGCCATCAAGACCTCCCGACTTATCCCCAATTGATCACGTGTGGGATATGATGGGTAGGAGATTGCTCAATTTGCAACGTCCTCCTCAGACTCTAGAAGCACTTCGAGAGGAGTTGGTGGTTGCCTGGAATGAGATACCACAGGAAGACATTGACCACCTGATCAGAAGCATGCCTAGGCGCGTTGGAGTATGCGTCCACACATTATTAAAGGTCAAAGGGCTTTAAAGCAGAGCAATCATTTTGAAATTTTTATCATTTACTTATTATGATTCATTAAGTACTTATACAAAATTTTATCAAAATAAAACCATTTAAACTGGGTGTTCGGATTTATATGTCACTTAGTATATATCTTGGTTTCTGGCTAAAAACTTGTCCGCCGATGTTATTTTAACTTGCAGCTGGGTAACTTTCTCTGCAATGACATCCTTGCAGATTACGAATTCGCCGCCAATTGCAAAACGTCCAAGTCGATCTCTGAATCTACTTTGCTATAATGTTACGTCATAAAGCTGCATCGCTCTAAAGAAGCCTTTTTAAGTGCTTCTTCATTTTCTTCATGTGAACATTCTATATGACTGTCTACTGCAGCAAATCATTTAATTTGCAACGCAGCCGACTTCATGCTGCAGCATAAATCTCCCTTTTGCACTAGCGCAATGCCAGCTTGCAGCTGACCTCAATCCTCAACTATTTAAATTGCATAAAGTTTTCTGTGCGCACTCATTCCATATTTCTTAATAAATTTATTCCGTCTTGACAGACTTCGCGTTTACTGCTGCTGCGCCTTTTTATTGCCCTTCCGGAAATATGTTCTTCAATTATTACGTTCAGCGGTCGGAGTGCCGCCAGTCATGGTGTAAGAAATATAGATTTATATGTAGATTCGTGATTACAGAAAACGTGAGAGATTTGCTGTAAGGCTATTTTTGATTTACACCCAAACGAACAGGTCCTAAGAAATTCACAAGAGAAGGGTAGCTGCGGCAACATGGGTTAGGATCAATTACACACCAGTTCGCGAGGAAGCACTGTAGTGTTGAAATTTTGAGAACGATTTATAGTTTTTTTGGATGTTACATGATGGATATACATCACGAAAATCCATATCATTTCATTTCCGCCAGTGTATCTGTTGGACTGTCCATACCGTCGTCCATAACAGTGAATACTATGGCGAAATAAGTGTCCGCAGTATCAAAAACTATTTAACTCCTTATAAAAGCATACAGGGTGTTTCAGTTTATTGTTGCGTAACTTTAAGATCCGATAGAACTTTTAAAATTAATGCATAAAGTCAAACATGGGTCGAAAAATGCGTGGTTTCCGAAATACAGGGTGTTTAAATTTACTTTTAAAAATAGTTTTTTTTTTAAATATTTCGAACAATATTTGATGTATAACAGTGAGAATTGGTATACAAGGGCTTTTTGGTACGACAAAACGAACCATGGGCATAGTTTTACTGTAGCCGCTAGAGGGCGCTCTCTACTGTACCTGTAGTGTATTAAAATGACCTATAATTTTTTCTTAGTGCAATTTTTTGCTTTTTGAATAAAAAAACTGATTCTTCGCACTTTTCAACATAAAAAAGCTCTCTTGTGAATTTTCGTTATAGTTAGCCGTTTTTGAGATATTTCGATTTTTAAGGTTCGATGCATTTTTAATTATTTATGATAAAATAACGTTAGAAAGTCAGTATCTCGATAATTTTTAGAATTAGAAGTGCCTGCAAATATTTTTGAAATTGAAAGCAGAGTAAGGTTAAACGTCAATTAGTTGCCAGTTAGTTTTGTTGTCTGTTGAAACCGGAAACGTTTTTTTGCAATTGTGAATGCACGAAATTTAGTTTCTTTTACCTGTTTTTTTTTGTAAGTTTTATAAAAATGCCATTTTTATTTCCCAATCAAGAGTTAGCGGATATTCATTTTGTTTATGGCTTTGCAAATCGAAACGCAGCAGAAGCAGCCAGAGAATACTCACGAAGATTTCCAAACAGACGACATCCAACTCGCTCAGTATTTGTAAGAGTGCATCGCCAAATAATTGAAAATGGTTTTGGAAACCTCCAAAGGGATCAAAACATAAATGTTCGTCAGCGCAGATGTACCCGTATGATTCTGCGTGAGTTTGATAGAGATCCGACCACAAGTGTTAGGAGAGTTTGTGGTGCCTTGGGAATTTCAGTAAGCCATGTTCACCGTGTTCTTAGAAATGACCATTTGCAACCTGTGCAAGGACTACACCCAGGGGACGGAGAACGAAGAATCACATTTTGTCAGTGGATTCTTGATAGAACTGATAATAATAGGGAGTTTTTAAGTAACGTTTTATGGACCGATGAGTCGTGCTTCACTAGACGTGGAGTGGTAAATTTTCATAATCAACATATTTGGTCGCATGAAAATCCGCATGCAGTTCGGGAAAGAAATTTTCAGCATGAATTTAGTGTGAACGTGTGGATTGGTATCTACCGTAATCGACTATTTGGACCCTACCTTTTGCCTGCAAGGTTAAATGCTGCGACCTTCTTGGAATTTTTAAAGGCTGAACATGCAAATATGTGGGATGATGTTATGTTAGATTTAAGAAGATTGGCCTGGTTCCAGCTTGATGGTTGTCCAGCTCACTATTCGAGAATACTTAGAAACTGGCTGGACGAAAATTATCCAGAAAGATGGATCGGCCGTGGAGGACTAGTCGCCAGACCTCCACGATTCCCTGACCTAAATCCATTAGATTTCTTTGTGTGTGGATTTCTAAAAGAAAAAGTGTACCAGACTCCCGTAACCACAAGAGATATGCTAATAGACAGAATCAGGAGTGCATGTGATGTAATAAGGCCTTATTTGAATAATGCTTATACCACGTTCGATCATTCGTAGATGTGAATTGTGTATTGAACAATTGGATTTACATTTCGAGCAACTACTTTAGATTTTTCATGTTTGTCCTAACTATCCAATAGCATTTTAGTTGTAAATAATTAATTTAATTTGTTAAAAATAATATTTTAAAATTAAACAAATTAATATTCTGCTTTTTTGCGTTTATTTGGGATTAGGAATTAATTATTGCTGTGTTTAAAAACGATTATCTTAATTACGTGTAATGCCCAAATCGAAAATGTAAAAAAAATATTATTTTCCCATAAATAATTAAAAATTCATCGACCCTTAAAAATCGAAATATCTCAAAAACGGCTAACTATAACGAAAACTCACATGAGAGCTTTTCTATGCAGAAAAGTGTGGAGAATCAGTTTTTTTTATTCAAAGAGCAAAAAATTGCACTAAGAAAAATTTGTCGGTCATTTTAATATACTACAGGTACAATAGAGAGCGCCCTTTAGCGGCTATAGTAAGACTATGCCCATGGTTCGTTTTGTTGTACCAAAAAACCCTTGTATACCAATTTTCACTGTTGTACATCAAATATTGTTCGAAATATTTAAAAAAAACTATTTTAAAAAGTAAATTTAAGCACCCTGTATTCCGGAAGCCACGCATTTTTCGATCCATGTTTATATATACTTTATGCATTAATTTTAAAAGTTCTATCGAATCTTAAAGTTATGCAACAATAAACTGAATTACCCTGTATAATGGTAGCACAAACAAAAGATTAACTCAAATAATAATGATATAATAATATCTGTTAAAGATAAACAAAATAATAATGAGTATTTCTATTAGTATAAAAAAACTGTATTCGTGTTGCAGGTGGATAGTTTTGTAAAATATTGTTAGCGGTTCTTTTTTTAACCTTTATTTATATAAATTCTAGCCATTTTATAGGCCCCGGTATCTGAAGTTCTTATAGACAAAACTCTCAACTTTTGAGACATTTTTTTGAAGTCTTGAAAGTCGTTGTGTTGAAGTTCGTACGGCTGAATACGTCTTGCCAGGCGAATAACTGGAGGCAGTTGGGCAGGTATAAGACTTGCACATACTTAGGCTGCGCGGGTTCGAATCCCGTCCCAAGAGAAATTTTATTGTTCTCATGGCTGTGGATGCTGTGATTGTCCGTAGGCGGTAGATGGTCTCTGACTATCAAACGCGGACGAACCACCCGGTGGATCTCGTAGGCGGGGTTAGAATGTGTGCATGTGGTATGCATACGTGTTCCCTCACCGAAGTCCCCCCTTTACCCCTGTATCCCCCTATAGCCCCACGGTACCCCATGGGTGCTTAGGTAGTATTTGGAGTACAAGAAAATGCTGTAAAGACGGTACTGTGGGCAGAATCTGCTTCATTTTAACCATGCATTGCATCAAATAGAATAATATTTACTATATTCAAAGTTTAGCTACATCATATAAAAGCACGGTCACAATAATGGAATTCTTATTCTGTCCACTGTATCCATCCGAAAATAGAGCAATGGATCTATAAACTTAGAGTCGTAAATTTGAAAAACCCTAGAACTTATTTCAAATGCCCCTCTTTTGCTCTCTAGTTCATTCTAAAGAAAGCAGTGGTATTCCTTTGAAGAAATATAGTGCACCGTCAAATTATATTTTTTTATGAGACCGCACTTTCATTTGACGACCGGTGACTTCTTTTTGATCAAAACTTGCACATACAATTCCATTATTATTATTATTATTCAGAGCTTGCACTCTATAGAACTTTTTATTACCCTTTGTTTTTCTCGTCGTAATACTTTTGATAAGTAAGATAAATACATTCACCAACTTTTATTAAAATAAAACCATTTAAACTGGGTGTTCGGATTTATATGTCACTTAGTATAGGTTCGACTTAAGCAAAAGTATTGATAATTCTCATGTCCAGTCATTTGCAGACGATACGCAATTGCTTCATTATTTTAACCCAGATAATGTCAATAATACTACTCAAATTTTACAAAACGATGTTAATAAATTAATTAAATACCCTTTAGATCACAATCTACTTATTAATCCACCAAAATCTAAAATGTTATTATTTTGCGCACAAAGAAAAACATACAATGTAACACAGCACTTGAACATTCAGATAAATAACCAAATCTTGCAATTTTCTGATTCTGCAAAAATTCTTGGTGTTGTTTTTGATACAAAATTAAGGTTTATTGAACACGTTAAAAGTCTATCTCAGAAAACCTACCTACGACTGCGCATTCTTATATCAAACAGGTATTTACTAAATTTTAAGTTGCGTAAAAAACTATGTGAAGCATTGGTCATATCTATACTAAATTATTGTAATATCGTATACTATACTTGTTTAGACAATTTCACTAAAAACGTTATTCAAGTTATTCAAAACAATTGTATACAATTCATTTTTGGCTTACGTAAATTTGATCATGTATCAGCGAAATATCCCGTTCTAAACTGGTTAAAATTAATGACATGGTCAAGTATCACTATTCAGTTTTTGTTCACAAATTCCTGCTCACGTCAAAACCTTATTACTTGAAGGAAAAAATTTCATTTAATAATAATGTTCACTGTATAACTCTCAGAGAAAATAATATTAGAATACCACTGCATACGTCTACACTTTTTAAACGCAGTTTTTCTTACAATGTTGCTATTATTTATAATGACCTTCCTAAAGTATATAAAGAATTTTCATTACCTGTCTTTCGACAAAAAATTAAAACATTATTACTCAACCCTCCAAACATATAATTTACGTAATCATTCATTTCTTTTTTATTCCATCTTTAATTCAGATTAATAATTTTTTGGTGCATTTATGTTTGGAAAGTATGCCTTTTTCTCTTTTTTTAAATTTTACTTTCGATGGAACGAACCAAATCTGTTTGTGGATAGTGTATTCTTTTGAACATCTGCTAGAGACTATATGGTTAAGTGTAAGAGTAGCAGCATGCTAAACTTCGCCATGTAAGTCTGACATTTGGCTATACTACAATGTAATTGTGGATAAATAAAGACGTCTATTATTATTATTATTAATTTCATGGTTTCATTTATTCACACTTTAGGCTATATATTGGAGTAAAAAGATTGGAACAAAAATAGTACAAGCTACCCAAATTATGGCTTGTATTGTTTAATTATGGTTTTGCACCCCATCTTTTCAACTTTCAATATTTAAGACTATCGTTTAAAAATAAACTATAATGTTGTTAAAATACATTGTTAAAATTTAATAATACAATATGATAATTCAATATAATCTGTCATCATTGCTACATGTTAATAGACAATTATTTATAAGGCCTCTAAGATTCTTCGTGATGTGAGTCGATTCGGAGTCCTTGTACATTGTTAGCATTATAGTCTTAGTGGTGGTTTAAAATGAGTGATCGTACTGTTTCAGTTGTAACATCACTTTTTTCTCCAGTGAACTTATTGGGAAACTGGCGGAGAAGCATAGGATGCTGTAGTAGCATTTAGCATTCTGAAATATATCATAAAAGTTATACTCAGTTCAATTCAAACTTGCACAGTCTGCAAAAAGTTGAAACCCTACTGTATTCATAGAGCGCGTTCAGTCAACGTAAAACCATCTATTGGTGCAGCGCTTTTATTTATTCATTTATTTATACACTACTCAATGGTAACAGCCATTTACAGAGTAGATCGTAGTCCGGAATACAAAAAAAAAACATAATTTTTTCATAATACAAGCAAGAGTAGGTAGTACACAAAGATGCTATTTATAAATATCATAGTGCCGATAAGAAAGCAAAAAACAGACAAATCCTCAAAGAAATATATCCAATTGTTCTGCAACGTAATTAGCCCTACCACAAGGGTAAAATAGTGGAGAAAACTTCAAGACGTTTTTTCTATGGGTAGGCAAATAAAAAGTATCAGATTGTCTAGAATTTAAACTTCGAACAAAAAAATTGATTTTACTTACTTTGTTAGTCAAGTTTATCTATACAAAAGTTATAGAAAGGCTGCCAAATAACTGATGCATATTCAAGCCTTGAATGAACAAGTATCATAAAGCCCAATCTTTTGTAACACAATACTTGCCCCCATATGGCTATCGAAGCAGTATTCACTATTAAAAATGACACTTAAATCCTTGACTTCGCTTAAGCGATTGGGAGGCACACCAGCAATATCATAATCAAATACGATTGCTTGAGCTTTGTTGGTATAACTGACAACATTACACTTCGCTGCATTTAAAGGTAAGCTATTTTTATGACAGCAGCAGTCAAGCTTGTTGGTATCATCTTGTAACTTTCCACAATCATCAAGAGACCGAATGGGACAAGGAAGCTTGAGACCGTCAGCATATAGGAGAAGCTTGACATCTAATTGAATGTACTATATCATTTATAAACATAATGAAAAATATTGGCCCCAGGGTAGACCCTTGAGGGACACCATGCGTAGTTTTGTCATGGGGCAGCTTTGTCAGTTTGATAGCTGTTTTCACTTGGTCGTCAGATTTGACAGTTTGTCAATTTAGGACCGTATCGTCAGTCGTTCCTAGAATTGTAGGACGCCTTTATGAGTTCCTTGATTTTAATAGTACTCTACTGCTCCGTGTCCGTGCTCTACTTTGAGGTTATGTTACAAATACTTATTTGCACCAAATTGTTTTTGCCTTTGACTTGTATCATCTTTTATATCAACCTGAAATTTCTTACGATTCAAAAAGAAAACACAGCCGCACAATAGGAGAGTGCTGTCGCTGATACGGAGCAACAGAAATCTAGAAATACACGAGCCTTCCTGAAAACCAAGGAAAATCAAATCAGTTGAAAGAACTCTAAATTAATGTTGCGTACCCTCAAAGCTATTCCTCGACTACCACCATTGAGCATGAAAGCTGGCCTGCTTGACGTTGACTGAACGAGCTCATTGTGAACGGTACTTACACTAATTAAATAGCTGTAGTTGAGGTGTACTAGCCCAAAGCAATTGAACGACTTTGCCTTGAAATTTGTCAATATGAACAGGAGCATTTTTCTGTTCCTTGTATTCCAGTAATGCCAAGGACACTCGCAGAACTTTTCGTAATATTCTGTGGACTAAAATAGACATGCGATGTTATTTTGCAAATTTTTAATCTAGTGCTGAAGAGGGTTCCAGTCAACTTTTTAAGGAGTAGATGGGAAAAGTCAACAATATCTATTTGTTACGGATACTTACTGCATCGGTAAGCTGTTGTCCAACACTTACAAACATAACCAGCCCATATATCATTAATGCCAGAAGAATGTATACCTTACTTTTATGAGGTGGAGTCACATTCTGAAAAATTGAAAGATGTTGGTAGTATTATTATACAATTCCTTGTAGTATTGCTAAAATTGTTATAGCAAGATATAGCTCATGTCGAATAAACTACACTGACTTACCCCAATAACTCCGTATAATACAAAAAGTAGGAACGAAAAAGCGCATATTGTTGTTACCAGCATGAACGTATTTTGAATAGGGGCGAGCGTCTTCCAAACCCTGAAATACAGTGGTTGTTAAATATACTAGAAGGATTCGCACTGGTCAACCTGTTTTTTTAATACAAAATGTAAGTACGTATTACAATTGAATGTCGTATTCAAAAAGATGATGTATTTAGACATTCTCTTACATTTTATATCGTCACAGCCGTGTTGCTAAGCCGGATCGCATAAATCCCTTAGAAATAAAATGCTCCATTTTCATTTAAAGGAAAATGTATTTTTAGGCAAGCATGACATTAACCTTCCAAGGATTGATTTTACAGAAAAAACAATATTAAATGATATAAGTAAAAGGCATAAGGGTGCATTAATTTTTTCTATAGTGCTTTAATAATTTAACTCTACCAACTAATAATCGTCCATGCCGTTAAATGAAATACTCTTTTACGTTTTGGTCATAACGGTGTCCTTTTTCAAGTACAATCGACAATCCGTATATATATATACAGGGTGACTTTGAAGTTGAGTCATTAATTTTCAGATAATGATTGTAGAAGGAAGATAAACCAAAATATGTGTGTAAAAATTAAAAAAAAATAAAAAAAAAATGTTACCTTGTTTAATAAAGTATCCTCCCGACAAGTATTTCAGTGCGGACCTGTATTTGATCGTGCGGTCTTGGAGCAGCATGCCCTCACCTGTGAGGTCTTAAGTCACCTGATTCACGAGCCCTTTGTACTACATTAACGAAGGCACGAGGGGTTGGATGCACTCGATTGGGAAACCGATTCGCATAAATCCGTGATGCATCCGGGAGCATTTTGTAAAGACTGCCCCCCCGTAAATAAGAATCATGTCCACAAGTTCAGCATTTTCGTAAACATGTGCCATTTTTGATTTCGTTTGAGCCACGCAACACACTACTATTCACTAACGCGTTATCGACTGACGAAAAACATCGTGATAAACGTTTCAAATTCTTTCGCTTTTTTGTTTCCGATGCGATGAACCGGTCAGGCGGATTATATCCGTTGTCGCCAAACACGAGCATATAATAGGCAGGGCGGTACTCAAACTTCCAAAGGGCTATAACTTTGTTACTTTAATTTTACCAGAAAAATGGTAAAGGAAAAAACATTTCTTTTGATCAGATCTACTCACTGTTAAAATAAATGACTCAACTTCGAAGTCACCCTGTATACAGGGTGTTCCATAATTATTGCGACAAAATGATAGGGGTTGTAGAGGGCATCACAATGAACAATTTTGCCTTATAAACCCCTGTTCGGAAATATGCCGTTTGGGATGCAGCAAAAAAAAAGATCAGTTTCTTGAAACAGCTTACCTACAGTAATTGCTCAAAGTGTCCTCCATCTTGCTCAATACACAGCTGTGCACGATTGTTCAATGATCGGCGAACTCTGTGGCATACCCCCGGTATGTCCTGAACATGTGCGGACGCGGCCATCGCTCTTCCCAGTAGCTCTTGTTGGTTGGGAACAGTAGTTTCGTACACTAAAGCTTTCAGATGGCCCCAGAGAAAATAATCCAGTGGGGTCAGGTCGGGTGACCGCGCAGGCCAAGGCACAGGGCCACCTCGGCCTATCCACCTATTTGTCGTCCAAATACTGCCGCACTTGTAAAGAAAAGTGAGCTGGAGCGCCATCGTGTTGAAACCACGTGTTGGCTCTTATGTTCAGTGGCACAATTTCTAATAGTTCCGGTAGCACATGCTGTAAGAATCGACCATAAGCATGCCCATCCAAACGTGGTGGAAGCAAATATGGCCCGATGATATGCTCGTCCACAATGCCGCACCAGATGTTAATTGAAAACTATGTTGGTCTCTATGGATGGCTATGTCATGAGGGTTTTCTTCATCCCAAATGTGACTGTTACGGCTATTAAAATAAACGTCCTTTGTGAAACAGGACTCGTCAGTGAACAAAACGTAGCGACCAAAGTTTGGTTGCCTCAACTCGTGCTGCAGCCGCCAACGACCCATGGCTTGGACTTTTAAAAGGTGGTATGGGTGTAGTTGCTGATCATGGAGAACCCGCCAAGCAGTAGTTTGAGACGCTCCCATTTCATGTGCAATAGCACGCACGCTTGTACGCGGATTGGCCTCTAGTTTGACGCACCACTCAGATAAATTAAATGAATCGGTGTGGAGAATTTACGATAACAAAAATGTAAACACAGCAGGCTTTTTTTTACAAATCGGCGAGACCATGAAATGTGCTAGACGAACATTTTGCAGCTGTTGAATTTTTTGTTTCTCTTAAGGTAAAATTAGCGGTAGTGCTCAAACGGCATATTTACGAACAGCGGTTTATAAGGCAAAATTGCATATTTTATGCCCTCTACAACCCCTATCATTTTGTCGCAATAATTATGGAACACCCTGTATATATATGTTACAGCTAAAACCGGAAATGGAATGGCAATTAGGTTTAGCTGGTTAGAACTAGGTAGGTTTAGACGGGTATTTTTAAAGGAAATATGTTATCATATATCCATATTATTTATTTCAGCAATAAATTTCTTAAACATAACCTAGCCATACCTTGGCACTGTCATCACAGGTAAGTAACAGCAATAATAAAAAAATATTGTAGTAAGTATTCTAGTGTGGCAAGGTCTGAAGATTGTGCATGGGAAGTCGCGCCACAGTCAGTCACAAGGTTACGTAGAACGTGTCAATTAAAAAATGCTCATGGTGTGGATGAGCGATGAAAATTGTCAAAAATGGTCTTAACCCTCCAATAGGCGCGTGGATTACAACTGTAATCCACACCGCTTTGGGAAGTGACCAACGAGAAATCAGCGCGCAGTTAGAATCGCCCGCTTGAGTAGCTGTCGGTAGCAGATGTAGGTATCCTATGTAGGCTCCTTAGTATCGAATAGTCAAGTGAGAAGTGCGTTTGAGCAGATTAACAAGGGCAAACCGCGGCTGGATTACGAGTGTACTCCACGCGCCTATTTACGTTGCGGTTTTTGTAGATCGCATAGTTTCGAGTTTTTGCCGTTTGGTACTTTCGGTAAGTTTTTCACTGTAAAGTATTGTATGAATTGGTAAACTTCAGACTGTCTTTTTTGGGTATCCTATTTTACTTAATTTTTAACAAAACCAATATTCTTTGTTCAACCGGAATTCTAAAAACTATATAATATATCATTTCAGATACAAAAAATGTCCGAATTCAAAAAACCTCGATTGGAAAGTAGTACAGATCCAAAGATGTGGATGAAATGGTACGAGGAGCTTTCAAGTGAAGAGGAATGTGATTTAGATGAAGAAGATGAAGACGAGATAGAAGAAGATTTTGTAGAGAAGAGCGATCATCAATCAGAATCCGAGCAAGACATTTCTTCAGATGAAGATCAGGGCATACCAGACCAAGACACAGCAGCTGTGGAAGAAAATAAGTGTGGAGGTTATTATCTTGGCAAAGATAAAATAACCAAGTGGAAAAAAAGTAGGTCAAATTTACAAGTACGTGTTCGATCTCATAACATTATAAAGTTACTTCCTGGGCCAAAAGGCAGTGCTCGTGATGCAGTATCAGAAATTGACTGTATAAAACTTTTTATAACTGATAGTGTTATTCGAATGATAACCAGCTCGACAAATAGGTATATTGAAAAAATCAAAAACAAATTTCAAAGGGATCGAGATGTCAGATTAACAGACGAAAGAGAAATTAGTGCATTTATTGGCATTTTGTTTCTTATTGGGACGTTAAGAAGTTCCATAAAAAATGCTCACAAGATATGGAATAACTCAAAAGGCAGTGGGATAGAAGCATGCTATTTGGCAATGAGCGAAAAGCGGTTTAGATTTATTTTAAGATGTTTGAGGTTTGATGATATCACAACGAGAAATGAAAGACGAGAAATTGATAAGTTTGCACCTATAAGAGAAGTTTTTGAAACATTCTTAGCTACATTCCAGAAAAACTTTATTTCAAGTGAATTCTTGACAATAGATGAACAGTTACTGGCTTTTAGGGGCCGATGTTCATTTAGACAGTATATGCCTAGAAAACCAGCTAGGTATGGAGTAAAGATGTTCGCATTAGTGGATGCTAAAACTTCATATACATTTAATCTTGAGCCATATCTGGGAGCTCAGCCTGAAGGACCATATAAGTTGAGTAACTCTCCAAATGATCTTGTTCTGCGATTAGTGCAACCCGTAGAAGGAACAAACCGTAACATAACAGGCGATAATTGGTTTACCAGCGTACCACTGGCAATTAAGTTATTGGAGAAAAAACTAACGTACGTGGGCACTATGCGAAAGAATAAGCGGGAGATACCAACAGAATTCTTGCCAACAAAGAACAGGGAAGAAAAAACCTCGATATTTGGTTTTCGGGAAGACCTCACAATGGCTTCATATTGCCCAAAGAAAAATAAGGCAGTAATAGTCATTTCTTCAATGCACCATGATAGTTCTATCGATCCAGAAAGTGGTGAAAATAGATTGCCGGAAATAATAACATGCTACAATCAAACGAAGGTAGGAGTAGATTTAGTAGATCAGATGAGTGACAATTATAATGTAGCTAGAACAACGAATCGATGGCCAATGGTTGTATTTTATGACTTATTGAATATATCTGGAATAAACGCTTGCTGTGTTTATAAAGCAAATCACCCTAACGAGAAAGTCCTAAGATCTGACTTTATTGAAAAATTTGCTTGGGAACTAATAAAACCTCAAATAGAACACAGGTCAACTATTTCTGTTATACCAAGAGAAATCCGCCGTCGAGCTCGCCACCTGCTGGGACTGGAAGAGGTATTACCTCCTCCACCACCACCTGATATGCCAGGAAGTTGCATACGTCGCTGCTACATTTGCACGAGAAGTCGTAACAAATCAACAAGAAAAATTTGCCACAAATGTAGCAGACATGCATGCAAGGAACATATGGTGGAAGTGTGTACGTCTTGTTTGTCAATGTAAAAAGTAGCAAATATTTGTCATGCTATTTTTCGTTTTGTATATTCTATAATTTGTTATTATTTCATTTATTCAAGTTGACAAACACTTTTATTCAGGATAAAATACTTAAGTTACTGTTTTAGTTAAATTAATGTTTATTTTAATAACAATTATTGAAAACTTGCAAATAAAGGCTTAAAAAAGCACGTGTACAATAATTTATGATTTCCATAAGCTGAAATTTGCATACCCGCCGAAAACAAAATGTATTATATATAATGAAGGTCTCTTGTTTACGATAAAATACATATTTCAATTTTTCTTTATTTTTTTTACATTTCAAAAATTAAATAAAATGGATTACCATTGTAATCCACGCGCCTAAATACGTTAGTATAATCCACGCGCCTAATGGAGGGTTAAGGACTAAGATTCCTTCAACTAATAAAAAATAGAGCATATCCTCATGGAACTAAAAGATCGCCGTAAAGAAAATTTCCACTTAATGGAAGGAGGAAATTTCCAAGAACGCTTTGGTTCTAATTGTTGGATGGGAATTCTAGGAGACAGGATTCTAGGCCCATACTTTTTGAAGGGCATTTGACAGGAGAAACGTATTTGCAATTTCTTTCTCGTGAAATTGAAAATTTCTTGGATGAAATGCTTTTGCACAACACGCGGGTGATATCAGCCCATTTAAATAATACTTACGGGGAAAACTGGATTGGAAATAATGGAACGTAGTCTACTCATGTTGGACAAAGATACCCCTGGTTTGCGAAATAATTGTGAAGTGTGGTTTTATTGCTGCAAGTTGTTCAAGAAGGTATTCAAAACAGGGACGCATAAAATGGGTACACTAATTTTTGTGGGAAAACTTTTTACTCGATAACAAATAATGAGAAAACGTGTTTTTTGGGAATCAATCGAAAGTGTTGGCAGAAACAAAAAATTCTTCATATAAAATTTTTAGGTATCTATGAGATCTACAACATGAGACTACACTTAAAAAGATATGAGCGATAGCAAAAAGGTTATGGCCGAAAACCGAGGCAGACTGCAGGCTTTCGTACTTGTTGGTAATGTGACGATAGTTTTTCTCAGATATTTGAAATTCTTCAAATTCCTAGGATTCGTACTTCTAAATAACCACCAAAAAATTCGAGTAAATTGGTTAAGTAGTTTTTGAGAATTTCTAATTATTTATCCCAAAACACCTGTCTTACAGATACACTAGTTTACCTTGCCTATATGAATCGCAAACCATTCGGGAAGATAAATGTTATTTTTATGCAAAAAAGGATGGGTTACGTTTTTTCTTCCAAACAAATTCATACATCTCTCATTTGTGAGTAATTCGCAACAAAAGATGAAAAACACATCCGCTTTGTATTAAAATGTGTATAGTAACATATGCTTTTCGAATATCGTAGCGCATTTGTTCAATTGCTCATAAATACGAGATGTTTGTATTTGTTTAGAAGAAAAAAACGTAATCTCTGTTTTCCGCATAAAAATAACATTTATCTTTCGGAATGGTTTGAGATTTATATCGGCATGGTAAACACATGTATTTTGCTATTGAATGCTCTTTAAACGAACCATGTATTTTGCTCAATAAACTAGTAGTGATGGCCGGAAAAAGGTGTTTTGGGATAAACAATTAGAAATTCTCAAAAAATATACTTGACCAATATACTCCAAGTTTGTTGTTGTTATTTAAAAGTATCAGTCCTCCGGATTTGAAAAATTTCAAGTATTTGTGTGAAATTATCGTCGGATTACCAACAAGTACTATTAGTCGGAGCTTTTAACGTGTGGTCTCTTTTGTAGGTCCCATAAATACCTAAAAAACTTGTGATAAAAGTTTTTTTGTTCCTGTCAGCACTTTAGATAGAATCCTCAAAAACACGTTTTCTCATTCTTTATTTTCAAATAAAACGTTTTCCCACAAAAATTGTTGTTGTTATGCGTCCATATTTTAAATACCCCCTTGAACAAGTTGCACCAATTAAACCACATTACAATTATTTCGGGGAAATTTGCAAATATGATTAGACTAAAAGTTAGATGGCCTCCAAGGTACGTAGAACTGATTCAAAATCGTCATCAAAATTAATTTGTCTATTTAAATGTTTAGGTTACCATATCTAACACCCCTAGATTTTTATTTATGAGGGTCTATAATACACCGTCCACGTCACGAAACGAGTTGGAAAACAAAGGAAGGGCAATCCTTAATATACTAAGTGACATATAAATGCGAACACCCAGTTTAAATGGTTTTATTTTAATAAAATTTTGTATAAGTACTTAATGAAGCATAATAAGTAAATGATAAAAATTTCAAAATGATTGCACTGCTTTAAAGCCCTTTGACCTTTAATAATGTGTGGATGCACCCTGATGTGCTACGCATTCTCCAACGCGCCTAGGCATGCTTCTGATCAGGTGGTCAACGTCCTCCTGTGGTATCTCATTCCAGGCAACCACCAACTCCTCTCGAAGTGCTTCTAGAGTCTGAGGAGGACGTTGCAAATTGAGCAATCTCCTACCCATCATATCCCACACGTGCTCAATTGGGGATAAGTCGGGAGATCTTGGTGGCCATGGTAACAATGTGACATCATTATGTTGAAAGAAGTCTATTGTGACTCTTGCAACATGTGGTCGGGCATTATCTTGTTGGAAAGTTGGATCTGCCAGGGTGTCAAGATAGTGAAAAAAAGGGGTTCTAGAACTTCGTGGATATAACGCTGCGCGTTCATGTTACCTCTGATGAAGATTAAAGGTGACCTGGAACCATAAGCTATAGCACCTGGTAGCGGAGAAACGGTCCCTTAAGGCCAATAATCTTAGGCGGCGATCTTCACGGTCTGTTGTTCTACGGCGGCGTCCAGTGCCCCTTGCTCTTTGCGTACGGCCTTCTCGAAGCCATGCCTGACAACACCTAACCACAGTGTCTTCACTTCTTTGCACTCTAACTGCAATTGCCCGAAAAGAAAGTCCAGCTTCCCGAAGTCCCACTATACAGCCCCTATCAAACTCACTAAGTTGACGAACTCGTACAGGTCTCCGTACTCTAGGCATCGTAACCGATCGTAAAGGATGTTAAGAACCAAAATCCGCCAACGTTGATTCTTTACTGCGGCTGAAATATTCATTTTTAGAGCGTTAGTGAATTAAAAAAAAGCAGTATAAAAACCAACTGATAAGGCTAAAAATTTTTTCACTTGTTATTTACAGTAAGATAAATACATTCACCAACTTTTATTAAAATAAAACCATTTAAACTGGGTGTTCGGATTTATATGTCACTTAGTATAGATTTACACCAACGCATCTTCAAAATGTAATACGTAAAACAATTGAGAGAAATGAGCTTTGCCAACAGCAACAAGGTGCTCATTTCGAACATTTAATAAATTAAAACGTATTTATTGGGTAGAATAATTAAAACATATTTCATTAATTCTTGATTATACAATTTAGTGCGTTATTTTTTTGAATATTGAAAGTTTCGGAAAATAATATTTATTAGGTTAATAATAACGTTGATTTATAAAAAAATACTTTTTACGAAAAGGTAACAAATGCAGCATCACCCGGAAGCCTTAGGCCTAAGCACCCGTGGGTGGTTCTCAAGTATATTATTACTTAAGGTGCACGGTGTAGATTCCTACCCTATTGATGAGAGTAAGCAAGAGCAAAAGATGAGCATTGTTCAAATAGTGAGATGATATTACTCTCTTCGTACACTATACAATTTTCTATATCGAACTTCACTAACTTAGCGAATTTTGACAGTAAGGAGAGAGAAAGTTCAAGTTTTTCATGAGGATATTACCCCAAATATTCACACCATTTTTTTTTTCAAAAGCAGCAGCTTGAAAGAGGCTTTACAATAGGGAAGATTAGTGTAAGAATGGCATCACTCAGAAATGCAATAGCTGTTTTTAAAAAGTCAGTAGCGTAGAAAACAAATTTCCTTGCTCTTCTGTCGAAATCAAAATTTTCGAATTGGTGTGGTTTAAAGCAAAGAACAAAAATTCTTGTCTGGTAGCGGAAATGCTTTTACTGCAACCTGTGTACAATTTCGAATCAATATCTTTAAATATACTAAGTGACATATAATTCCGAACACCCAGTTTAAATGGTTTTATTTTAATAAAAGTTGGTGAATGTTTTTATCTTACTGTAAATAACAAGTGAAAAAATGTTCAGCCTTATCAGTTGGACATTCCGGTTTTTATACTGCTTTTTTTTAATTCACTAACGCACTAAAAATGAATATTTCAGCCGCAGTAAAGAATCAACGTTGGCGGATTTTGGTTCTTGACATCCTTTTCGATCGGTTACGATGCCTAGAGTACGGAGACCTGTACGATTTCGTCAACTTAGTGAGTTTGATAGGGGCCATATAGTGGGATTTCGGGAAGCTGGACTTTCTTTTCGGGCAAGTGCAGTTAGAGTGCAAAGAAGTGTAGACACTGTGGTTAGATGTTGTCAGGCATGGCTTCGAGAAGGCCGTACGCAAAGAGCAAGGGGCACTGGATGCCGCCGTAGAACAACAGACCGTGAAGATCACCGCCTAAGATTATTGGCTTTAAGGGACCGCTTCTCCACTACCAGGTCCATTGCAAATGAATGGTTTGCAGAACACGGAAGACCTATTGGCATGCGAAGTGTTTACCGACGAATGAGAAGTTTTGGCTCGTTTTCATACCGGCCACACTGGGTCCTCCCTTTAACTCGAGAACACCGACGTAATCGCCTTGAGTGGTGCAGACAACGGTCACTCTGGGATCAGGAATGGAACAGTATTGTCTTTAGTGACGAGTCTCGATTTTGTTTAGGCATGCACGATGGTCGTGCCAGGGTTAGAAGGCGACGTGGTGAAAGGAGGAATCCACAGTTTTTTGTTGAAAGACATGTTCATCACACTGTTGGAGTTATGGTTTGGGGTGCTATAGCTTATGGTTCCAGGTCACCTTTAATCTTCATCAGAGGTAACATGAACGCGCAGCGTTATATCCACAAAGTTCTAGAACCCCATCTTTTATTCTATCTTGACACCCTGGCAGATCCAACTTTCCAACAAGATAATGCCCGACCACATGTTGCAAGAGTCACAATAGACTTCTTTCAACATAATGATCTCACATTGTTACCATGGCCACCAAGATCTCCCAACTTATCCCCAATTGAGCACGTGTGGGATATGATGGGTAGGAGATTGCTCAATTTGCAACGTCCTCCTCAGATTCTAGAAGCACTTCGAGAGGAGTTGGTGGTTGCCTGGAATGAGATACCACAGGAGGACATTGACCACCTGATCAGAAGCATGCCTAGGCGCGTTGGAGAATGCGAAGTGCAGTGCAATCATTTTGAAATTTTTATCATTTACTTATTATGCTTCATTAAGTACTTATATAAAATTTTATTAAAATAAAACCATTTAAACTGGGTATTCGGATTTATATGTATATATGTATATATTCTCTTTCAGTCTTAATATTGTAAATCCAGCACGCAGTACCTTGGTAATGGAAAATTTTAGAATGTATGTTTATAGGGAAGTTTTCTGTTATTTTTTTATTTACTTCCTTCTTCTAAGTTTGCCATGTTATTTTGAATTTTACTCTTCGACACAGGTCATTATTTTTTGCGCACGTACGCCTTTCACTCACTTGGAATATGTTAATCAGTGGCAACACGAAAGCATTGTTGTTAGTAATATCATATAATACTCACTCTTCTATTACACGATAATCCTTCACAGACTGCTTCAAGTTTCTGTATATAACATCTTGGTAGTAAGAGTTATTTATGAGAGAAAAACACCCTTGGTGTATGAGCACCATATTATTGAGGTCATCAACAAGAAGCTGGTACTGGAAACTTATGGTGAGTGCTACGTAAAGTGTTCCAGCATTGAGAACATATGCTGCCAAGGCTAATACTGAGATCACAAGGAAATACGACGAGTAGCAAAAATACAGAAAAGACGGCCAGTCCGTGAGAAACCGCTTCGGTAATACCCTAGAATAATAGAAGTTATAGACAGTTATCATTAAGTAGTGAAGACGATGAGTTCTTCAGTTTCAAGATATACCTATTAGTTTTTGTAATCGAAACTAGGCGGAAGGACACAAGTAAAGAATGAAATTTTGCTTATTATTAGAGCATTTTCGCCTTGAGGTCAGTGTGAATGCCTATCAGTTTCACAATTTGGTTACAATGTAAAAGAAAAACCTTTTTCAAGTATGAACTGGTGGCTTTGTAACATGGAAAATTTTACCCAAATTCGAATCTCGATATTTTCGGAACGGATAGAGATATCGAGCTGCGGTATACCGGAGGTTCTTGAACACCTCTGAAAAAAAACGTGCAGAGTACGACCGGTATATTTCTTTTACTTATCCACTTATACAGGGTAGGCAAAGGAAGTCAGGCTTTTAGCAGAGTTTGGGGCCATGTCAGATTCTCAATTTTTGATCTTGGAAATTTTTCTATGAATCTTTTTCATCTTTGGGCTATCTTAAAAAAAGAGGTTTCTCTTATTTTTCGTAAGTTGGCTATAACTCAAATTATCGAATTTTTAACTTCTCGCAATAAATGACTTTCGACTCGACCTCGTACTTCTTTTGAATTACCCTCTCCATGCCTATATATATACAGTAATGGACAAAAGTATATAGACAAATCAATATTGTGCTGTATTTCATTTTTAACTTGTTTTATTAATACACCAACCTGTATACCTAATTCGTTATAGCATAATACTCACTAATACATAAATAAAAAATTAGTTGAAAAACACTATGAAGGACAAAAGTATATAGACAAAGCAAAACAATTATAGAAAAAAAATTCATTGAATTATAGCAAACCAACCATGTTTGTGTTAATATTTTGTAGCATAACCAGTATTATCAATCACCACCTGGCATCGTCTCGGCATAGATTGTAGAAGTTTCTTGATATAAGATTCATCAATCTGTCTCCACTTTTTCTCTAAAGCAACAAAAAGTTCATCCTTGATTGAATAATTTTCATCTCGTATCTGCTTATCTAAGTATTCCCATAGATTTTCAATGGGGTTTATATCGGGAGACTGTGAAGGCCATTTCATCTCAAGGACATATTGTCATCCATATAGGGTAACATGACATGCTTTAGTATATCTGTGTATACAAACTATCCATAATGCCATCCATTCTATGTAAAAAGGTCCCATCCCAAACCCCTGAAAAGCGCCCCCAAACCATAACAGACCCCCCTCCATGTTTGACAGTAGGAAAAGTGTACTTGGGGTTCAATCTTTGTCCAATGGGACATCTAACGTAATGAACACCATCTGATCCAAACATATTGAACTTGGATTCGTTACTGAAACATACCCTCTTTTAGTCAAATATGCTCCAATCAAGATGCAACCGTGCAAATTGTAATCGGTCCTTACGGTTTTTCCTCGAGATTAGCGGCTTCTTACTCGGGCGACGTGCAAATACCTTCAAATTATTTAATCATCTACTTATAGTTTTCGTAGAAGCACTGGCAATTCCTTTTGTCTTGATTTCGGCTTTTATTTGTCTTGGGGTTTTAAACGGATCTTTCGACGAAATTACTTTTATTAATGTAACTGATCTAGCATTTAGTTTTCTAGGCCGACCACTTCTCTTAGAGGCTTCCAAAATAACTTTTTGTTTATATTTGTTCAATATTGCCCAAACTGCTTTACTCTTCAGCTTCAAATTTTGGCAATGCCAACTTGACGTTGACCATCTTTGTATAACTCAATGATCTTAGTTTCCTCATCGAAATAAACTTCTGGACCACGCGGCATGGTCTTAAAATCACTCAACTTTTTCCAGAATACTTGATAAACACAAACTAATCCTCTTCAGACAGAAAACTGTACTAAACTAATGTTGAAAAGAATTTGTCTACATATTTTTGTCCCTCATAAAAAAGTGCTTATATTCAGACCTGTATTGTGTTCATTGCAGATAATGCAAAAAGAAGGAATTTAGTTTTTCTACTAATAACGCATTTTTCTAAAGGTATTTACAGTATATTCAGATAAGAGATAGACCGGATGTAAACAAAAGGTTCGGGTGATTTTCACGCTAACGCCGCCGTCTCGACGTAAAACAGGAGCCCTCATCGGTCAATTCGCAATTAAATGCCTATGCCGAGCGGCAGAGCAGTCGTATCAAGGCAGAGTCACATTCAGGTTCAGACGTGTTACGTATGTCGTGTGCATCATTGCAATTTGATATTTCTTCGGACGTTTTCGTTTGTTATCTTATTAAGTTGTTGAGTTTGTCGTTGTTATTGTTATGCCTTGTTATTGATTGTTATTGTTATCAACTGCTTGCGCAAATTGCCCAGTAGTACAGATACTGCCGATGAAGTTGTAAACTCCTGTAGTCCACCTAGGAAACGCTCTAAAAAAAGACACCTTTAGTGCAGAAATGAAAGAGGTCATTTTGAATATATATAAGATCGAGCGCGGGGAGAACGAGGCATCAACCATCAAAGAAATTGTTGTGAAGGTTTCTCACAAAGTTGGGGTGTGTCGCGCATCAGTGTTTAATGTGTTAAGACAATACAAAAAAAATCACACCTTTTCTAAGCCAATGACCAGTAAACATCGCAAAAGTATTGTTAAATCATTGGATGAAGCTGATAAGCATGAGATTAGGAGGAAAGTGCATGAATTCTTCTTTAGGAATGAAATACCTACTATAGATAAAGTACTGCAGGAGGTAAATGGAGATACAAAGTTGCCAAATTTCAAACGATTAACTTTCCATGCGTTACTGAAGCATTTAAATTTCAAATGGAAAAAACGGGGTCGTAATAGTTTACTACTGGATAGAGAAGAAATTGTGCTATGGAGGAGGGATTATTTAACAAAAATTGGGAAATATAGAAATCAAACAGGAAGATTTATTACCTTGATGAAACGTGGGTAAACGCAGGACACACTACAAGTAAAGTATGGGTTGATGATTCTGTAACTTCATCCAGGAGGGCCTTTCTAGATGGACTGTCCACCGGATTAAAAAATCCAGCAGGTAAATACGAGTAATAGACAACAATCGGATGTTTTTCAAACCTTGGGAACAAGGTTCTAAATATTAATTCCAGGGGGCAGATAAAACATATTACAAGTAACAAAACTTTTATAACTTTCGATAAAATGCGTGGATGTTTTATTGTCATTTTCATTTGTTAGAACTTTTTTAAGCCATGTTTTTATGTGTTTTCGATATTTCAATAATTTTTTAATATAATCTTAAAATATGTCGAATATTATAAACTTAAAAAAAGTTACTAAGTTTTATATTGTGTACCATTTCTAATATTTCTAATCATTTTAATTCATACTTTAAGCTTTATAAAGTTATAATTTGTTAATATTAATATTTGCGCGTATTTCAGGTTCCTGATCATTCATTTTTTAAAGGTTTATAACTTTAAATTAAATTGTGAAGCGTTGAGTAATCATATGACGTTCAATATTCTTTCTTTCAATATGACTAAATAATCCCAATTATAGCAATCTGATACTCATGTCTCAATGTTTTTTCGCTGAATGTGATGAAAACATTTGAAAAAGGTTCTACACCAGTAAATCTACACCAGTTAGTACTTCGATTTCCAGATAAAGGGAAAAGGCTCATTACCTGCCATATTGGCAGTGAGGATGGATTTGTTGTTGACGGTCTGTGGTGCTTTGAGTCTAAGAAAACTGGAGATTACCACGAGGAAATGAATGGCGAATCGTTTGAACAGTGGTTTTCAAAAATTTTACCGAACTTAGAGGAAAACGCAGTAATTGTGTTGGATAATGCGCCTTATCATTCTCGAAGAATGGAGAAGGTCCCAACAACGGCTTCAAGGAAAGTTGATGTTCAAAATTGGCTCCGCTCGTAAAATATCAACTTTGAAGAAGCAATGCTGAAAGTACAATTATTAAGAATTGTCAAGGATCACAAGGCGGAATATCAAAAATACGCCATTGACGAAATGGCAGCAAGTCAAAATAAAACTGTGCTCCGTTTACCTCCATACCTTTGCGAGCTCAATCCCATTGAGCTCATATGGGCAGAGGTTAAAAATTATATAGCTAAGCACAATACAACTTTTAAATTTTGTGACCTCAAAGGACTTTTCAAAGAAGCACTAGAATTAATAACAGCGCAAAAATGGGAATACTCTATTAAGCACGTGAAAGACAAAGTTGAAAAGAGAATGTGGGAGCTGGACAATATTTTAGAGGAACAAGTCGAGCCATTCATTATTGACGTTGGTGCTTCAGGCAGTAGCGATGATGAAAGCTCATCAAGCTCATCTTTCCAATAAAAGATGTCGTTCATCAAATTCGGTAAGTTATAAGTAATTATAAAGCTACTGTATTTTTTAATTAATTATTGACATTTTTGAACCCATTTTGGCAAAACCTATTCAAGAATCTACTTTCTGACAATGTTCAACCATGCACATTTTTTTACGTTTTGAACGTTTTAATTTGGTTACATATTTACCTAGAAATCAAAAAATATACTAATCAATATTCTAAAAGCAATTTTAAGAGATATACGATTATTTTTAATTTAGGCTAATTTAAACGCCATTTTGAGATTATATTCGACTGTATTTCACCAAACATCAGGCGGCATCCGAAGCTGGAAATCGAAGCGAAAATTTTGAAACCCTTATGTATATTTACATCATTATATATTTCTTACCCCACCCCCACATGATCCTATATCCATCACCAATCGTATACACATCGAATTGTGCTAATTTACTACAAAGTTACGCAAAGCAGCATCTACTATCTAAAATATGTACTGCGTGACTCTTAATACGTCCCTGCCGAATGTTACAGCGTTCGATGATCACGTGGTCTTGTTTATGTCCGATCTATCTCTTATCTGAATATACTGTAGGTAAATATTCATATTTGTCTATATACTTTTGTCCATTACTGAATATATATATAACTTGAGACGTGGTCATTGTCGTCTAGACCAGTTTGGTGAAAAATTAAGCTTCCGCCTTTTGTTGGGTACTTCGACAAAATTTAAGCAAAGAGGACTCTTAATACTTTTTTTAATTCTCTCTAGCTTTCAATGGACTTTGCCATCTCATCAGGAGAGTAGTATGTGAGGATGTGCAATCATCAAGTGGCTTTACGATGTAATGCTTTCATGTTCTAAAAATTTTTAATCAGTTTTGAACTTGTTCTTGTCACACGTTTGTGTGTATTTTATATAATTTTGACCATTGTACCATCTATCCAGCTTTCACCATGTTACTGGGTTTTCCCTCATCCTGAACGTAAACAACAATTAGCAACATCCTCACATACTACTCTCCTGATGATGACGGCAAAGTCCATTGAAAGCTAGAGAGAATTAAAAAAAGTATAAAGTGTCCTCTTTGCTTAAATTTTGTCGAAGTACCCAACAAAAGGCGGAAGCTTTAATTTTTCACCTATATATGTATATATATATATATATATCCTTGAATTTCTTTGGGTAGAAGGCAAAGTATTGCAAAAGTACACTCTTATAAGTTAAACTCATGCTTTCGAAGATCTATGTCTTCATCGTCTGACGCTGGAAACAATTATTGACAATAGCAACAATTAACAATTAGGAGGAAAAATATTTACTTACTAAGTCGGTGAGATTGTTGCTGAACTTGTTTTTAAACAAAATTGAAGGGAACACATAGTCGACGAATAAAAAACTGGACTGATGAGGTTCGATTAGGACGAAATTATTTTATTATTAAATGGCATATCATAGGTATGTTTTTTATTTTTGAAAGGTTTTTTACTTGAACGTTGATTGATTTTGGAAGAAATTTGAAAATTTGAAAACTATCAGCTATTGAAAATTCCTTCTTTTCCACTGATAACCTCCACATTAGGAGTGTGCCATTTTCCGATCTCTAAACAAACAGCACCATTTACACACACGACGCTAGTTGCATATGTACTACTAGCAAACTTTATTTTCATAAGGACTATGAGTCATGTGAAGAAAAGGCCAACTTTACGAACATCTTGCATAGTTGACATTTCATGGTAAACGGAGTCTAATCCTATGGGGTATCTAGAATAATCAAACGAAATCTATGATGGTGAAATCTGACGACTTACGCCTACCTATAATAAAAGAAATACTCTTCTTCGTCAAAAGTGGGCAGTGCGGCATACCAATGTTGGGTTAGAACGAATGCGAACAAGGACACAGTCCATATGTTAGCCTGCAATCTTTGGTGTCGCATTCTTTCCATGAGAACAGGGTTAGTCGTCTCGATTTTACGGAAGGTGTATCTTATCATGTTCAATACCTCAAGCAGATCTTTTCTGTGGTAGTTTAGCAAAAGTACTGCTACCATGTCCTGAAAAAATGTGTACATGAAATGCCTCAATACTCATACTCACTGTTTCACGTGATTACTAGAATCATCGCGATATTGTGGTACAGCAGCTCTTATGCTCTGCTGTACACTTTTGTTTAAATGGTTTTATTTTAATAAAAGTTGGTGAATGTATTTATCTTACTGTAAATAACAAGTGAAAAAAATTTCAGCCTTATCAGTTGGACATTCCGGTTTTCATGCTGCTTTTTTTTAATTTACTAACGCTCTAAACATGAATATTTCAGCCGGAGTAAAGAAACAACGTTGGCGGATTTTGGTTCTTGACATCCTTTACGATCGGTTACGATACCTAGAGTACGGAGACCTGTACGATTTCGTCAACTTGGTGAGTTTGATAGGGGCCGTATAGTGGGACTCGGGAAGCTGGACTTTCTTTTTGGGCAATTGCAGTTAGAGTGCAAAGAAGTGTAGACACTGTGGTTAGGTGTTGTCAGACATGGCTTCGAGAAGGCCGTACGCAAAGAGCAAGGGGCACTGGACGCCGCCGTAGAACAACAGACCGTGAAGTTTGCCGCCTAAGATTATTGGCCTTAAGGGACCGTTTCTCCACTACCAGGTCCATTGCAAATGAATGGTTTGCAGAACACGGAAGACCTATTGGCATGCGAAGTGTTTACCGACATATGAGAAGTTTTGGTTTGTTTTCATACCGGCCACACTGGGTCCTCCCTTTAACTCGAGAACACCGACGTAATCGCCTTGAGTGGTGCAGACAACGGTCACTCTGGGATCAGGAATGGAACAGTATTGTCTTTAGTGACGAGTCTCGATTTTGTTTAGGCATGCACAATGGTCGTGACAGGGTTAGAAGGCGACGTGGTGAAAGGAGGAATCCACAGTTTTTTGTTGAAAGACATGTTCATCACACTGTTGGAGTTATGGTTTGGGGTGCTATAGCTTATGGTTCCAGGTCACCTTTAATCTTCATCAGAGGTAACATGAACGCGCAGCGTTATATCCACGAAGTTCTAGAACGCCATCTTGTACCCTATCTTGACACCCTGGCAGATCCAACTTTCCAACAAGATAATGCCCGACCACATGTTGCAAGAGTCACAATAGACTTCTTTCAACATAATGATGTCACATTGTTACCATGGCCACCAAGATCTCATGACTTATCCCCAATTGAGCACGTGTGGGATATGATGGGTAGCAGATTGCTCAATTTGCAACGTCCTCCTCAGACTCTAGAAGCACTTCGAGAGGAGTTGGTGGTTGCCTGGATGAGATACCACAGGAGGACATTGACCACCTGATTAGAAGCATGCCTAGGCGCGTTGGAGAATGCGTAGCACATCAGGGTGCATCCACACATTATTAAAGGTCAAAGGGCGTTAAAGCAGTACAATCATTTTGAAATTTTTATCATTTACTTATTATGCTTCATTAAGTACTTATACAAAATTTTATTAAAATAAAACCATTTAAACTGGGTTTTCGGATTTATATGTCACTTAGCATACTTTTCTTGTATTGTATTGCATGCGACTTAACATGATTTTTTATAAATTCGTTACTTCCTTATTATTTTAGGTAGGTGACCGTTGCAACTCGCAAATAAAGATTCGCAATGTTATCGTCAACTTAAGATACAAAACGGCTCTGGGTGCCGACATAGGGTTTCACACCTTTCCTGGCCCCCAGGTTTTTTGCTGCTTTAACGTTTATTTGAAGCAATTCAAACAAATTCAAGGACATTTTGCGGCCGATGATTTGTCAAATTACACTGGTGAACAAAATTAAAATAACTTTTTGTGACATGGACAAAACAAGGTGGCTACTATGTAAAACGTACTCAAAAATCCAGAAATAGCATTCGATTTTTTCTCTCACCAACGGCTTTGTTGCAATAAAGCATTTTATTTGCTGCTTATACTCGTAAAATATAAGGATATGTGTGTAAGAGTGCTAATAAACACTCGAATAAACATTAATCTCAGAATGTTGGTGTCGATGTTTTATGGCGATATGTTGCTCCTGAAGTATCAAATTGATATTCCATTTGCCTTGATACCGTTTTTTCATACCAGAAATGTCTTGGTGGAACTGTTCACCATGCTCATCACTTACCGCACCTAAATTTTCCGAAAAAAAAATCGAGATGAGAATCCAAAAAGTGAATTTTTAGAGACTAATTACATACCATTCCTTTATCAGCATTAATTAGTTCACTCACAATATATTTATACTAGAAGTTCTAGAACCCCATCTTTTACCCTATCTTGACACCCTGGCAGATCCAACTTTCCAACAAGATAATGCCAGACCACATGTTGCAAGAGTCACAATAGACTTCTTTCAACATAATGATGACACATTGTTACCATGGCCACCAAGATCTCCCGACTTATCCCCAATTGAGCACGTGTGGGATATGATGGGTAGGAGATTGCTCAATTTGCAACGTCCTCCTCAGACTCTAGAAGCACTTCGAGAGGAGTTGGTGGTTGCCTGGAATGAGATACCACAGGAGGACATTGACCACCTGATCAGAAGCATGCCTAGGCGCGTTGGAGAATGCGTAGCACATCAGGGTGCATCCACACATTATTAAAGGTCAAAGGGCTTTAAAGCAGTGCAATCATTTTGAAATTTTTATCATTTACTGATTATGCTTCATTAAGTACTTATACAAAATTTTATTAAAATAAAACCATTTAAACTGGGTGTTCGGATTTATATGTCACTTAGTATATTTATAACTGTCAGCCCTTTAATTTGCCTAAAAAATTTGCAGTAACTGAATTAAAAGAGTTCCAAGCTAGTAATTCAGTTCATTTAGAGCACTGTCAATTACATCATCCTTTATGATTTTCCGTATTTCTGACCGACAAATATGCCATCTTTAATTGTTGCCTCACTAAGTCTCGGAAATGTTTGTTTTAAATACAGAAACGCTCTTCCATTTCGATCCATAGCTTTCACGAAATTTTTAATCAGTCCCAACTTAATATGCAAAGGTGGAAGCAACACGCTTTTGGGATCAACTTAAGGCTTATGAGCAATGTTTTTGATGCCCGGAGCTAATACCTGACGTAGTGGCAACTCCTGTTCATATTAACGATCTCGCACACGACTGTACCATTCACACAGAAAACAACAATATTTGGTATATCCCAGTTGCATTCCAAGAAGAAGGGCTATTACCTTTAAATCTGCACATGGCCCATCCACGTTCACTATAACGGATATGCTCTAACAGAACTCCCATATTTTCATATGATTCCTTCATATTATCTGCATGCGCTATAGGTACAGGTGGATATTTGGATATTTATTACCGTTGTGTACCAATACTGCTTTTAAGCTAAGCTTAGTGGAATCAATGAACAGGCACCAATCATTTGGATCATGTTTCTGTCCTGATGCGTTTTCGGTAAAAAGTAATGTTAACATCACCGTGGAGAAGATTCCATCCTTTCAATCTTGACGCTAAAAGTTCTGACTGGAATTTTGACACATTTAATTCTCGAACCAGTCATTAAGTTTCTGTATCATCACTTTCGGAATCGGTGGATTCGACTTTTTCATCCAAAGACCATGATTCTGGTGGAACTGGGACAGAAATCACTTAACGGGCCGTAAAGCTGATGGTCAATTAAAATACTTAACAATATGTTTCGATTTTGGTACAATATCTTTAATATTTGTAAGGCAAAGATAGCAATCAGTAGTATGGTTTCTCGGTTCTCTCCAAACCATTGGTACCGCAAAAGGCATTTTACGATTGTCGCCTCTTAACCAACCTGTTAACAACGTTACACAAGTCTTACAACATATATGATGGGCCCATAGTTTATCTTGGTCGCTAACTTTAATTCCAAAATAAAGCTCAACACAAGGGGAGTAAAAGTACGTTTTTGGGATTTAAAACTTAGCTCTCCGCACAAATAACAAAAACTGTTCACACTATTTACACAATTTCTAGGCATTGTCCATTAAGCTAGTCTCGATCACAATAAACTAAAAACAACACACCGTTTTAACAAAAATTAACAGTAGTTGTTAGTTAGTCTACTAATAAACGCAATATGCTCTCTAAACATAGAGCTCGCATATAATAAACAGGTATAGACAGGTCTCAACATTCTATATGCGCGTCATCGCATAAACGCCGAGAGGTGCAGCAATATGAGGTGTTACGTATTATAATTCGTAAAAGCAGATGTTACCGAATATCTGTGGGCGATAGAAAAATTCTGTTTCTAAATTTGGTCTTAAAATACGTAAGATACACCCAAAAATTGTCATGCACAAACCCTGTCTTTATCAGTGTTACTGATAGAACAGACACTTGATTGCTGTTAATAGAATTTCGTTGTGTATAAAACGAACTATAAATCATTATACCACTTGAAAATGTTGATGTTGTATTTACTTTGCACATAAATACTTAATAATCTTGTAATAAATATACGTACCCACTGGTAACCCAAACATACAATAATACAAGGTGTTAGATCCACCCAGCTACTAACGAAGAAGGCATCTAGTAGCATAAGAACAAGATATCCATACATATAAAGAACGCACAGCATCGTCAGCGTGGCGAAAAACCTGTTGTACTGTACGAGAAGAGATATTAGCATGCCAGCTGGTTTCAAAAATTCATCTGAAAATTAGTTATTTTAATAGGAGACTTAATCTAAAGCACTTCTTTTGGCCCAAGCTGGATCACTTATCGGGCTTCTAAACGGGCAATATTTTTACTGTTTTCCTGTCATTTTCGACCACTTTCGTGTATTGCTGTTATACTGTCAAACTGTCGAAATCCTACTTAATATAATACAATGTAACGACGCGTCCCATCAACAAAAGGGGATAATCAGTTATGGGAGACGAATAAAAAATCAGTCCCATCTCTCTTAAGTGTCTACTGATCTTACGATTCCTGTTAGTTTGACATGTTTGTGGGTTTAACTCCTGCCTGACAAATTTTTGGTAAATAAAAAATTGATGAGAACCGCACTGCAATTATGTAAAGAACCTATAAAACGTGTATATTTTTTCTACACTAGTCAAATTACAAAAAAAATAATGAATTTATATAGATGATGTATCTAAGGTGTGTTGACAAACCATTTCAAATACATTTTCATAAACGAATTGGTGTGGCGCACTGGACCATCTGGTGATTTTGGTGTGGTAGTCAAAGTGTTATATAAGAATAACACGTAATGCATACGGAAAAGTTATGCGTGCGGTAAAGTTTTGCGTGCAGAAAAGTGATACTTTCTGCACGAGGTTGCGTGTGGAAAGTGAGTACTTTCCGCACTGTGTTTAGTTGGATTTTTCAAGTTACTCTTACGGGTGTGAATAGGAGTAATATATTTATACCTTTCCATACATTTTTCAGTTATTTTGCTTAATGCCTTAGTCTCTGCACTGGCATATTCGTCAGACGTTCTGGCCCGATTTTGTAGCCCTTCTGATAATATTATCTCACAGGTTATGTCTTATTGCAGACAATATTAAGAAGGTAGAGCCTAGATACAGCTGGTATAGCCAAGATATAGCCGTGTGTTATGCCGCAATATGTTCAGGATGGCAGGTATGGTTGCATTGAAGCTAAAATATTGCTCGTTTAGAGACATCATTAGAGGCAAACTATACTGATGCAACACCCAAATGTAGAACCTTTCTTAAACATTCTACATATGTGGTTTCTATATTATACTATAAAACTTATGACAATAAATGTAAGTACTCGTTACCTTGCTTAACGTTGAGGACTTTCAGAATACGTTTTTCGAAACTCTCCTTCATTTTGTAGAGCACCCACAGAAACGATGGACGAACTGTTTCTGGATATATTATAATCATACTAATACATACTACATTAAAGTAAAAATTTAAAATGAATTATTTATCAGAAGATAAATGAATAATTCACCAGACGATGATGCATTTTGTATCGCGACCCTTAATTATTGCAAAAAGCATTCAAAATGAAAGTGCCTTTAAAAGATGGAGGACATTAAGGTAATTATGAACTCAAGGATCCATTATACGATATGAACAAGTAGAGAAGAAGGTGACTGAGTTACAGAAAATACTTATTTCTTCCAGCGTAAGGAAAGTACTCACTTTCAATAAGCATCTGCGTGAGTACTTTCCGCACACTGGTAGAAAAAAATCTTATACCCAAAACTTGTGGAAAGTATAAATAAGCATAATAAATTCCTATGATATGGACACCAAATGAAATGACTTTATGAGACGAACACAATAAACAAAGTGACGTCATTCTAAATCCAATATGGCGGTCGACAGTTTTCATAGTCACCCCTTTGAAATTGGTATCAAAGGAAGCAACTTTATGAGAGAAATATAACAATCAACGCAACGTTATCCTAAATACAATGTGGCGGCCACCGCAAACTGGCGATTTACAAGTTCCATAGTCACCCCTATACTATGGGTACGAAACAAAAGGAATTGATGAGAATGAGAAAAGTGACTAAACCCAATGGATTAATATAATTGTCATGGTCAATGCTATGATATGGATATCAAATGAAAGAGCTCAATGAGCGAAACACAATAAGTAAATAATGTCATTCTAAATTCCATTTGGCCATCGCCGTAAAATATTGATTTATCGATATGATTTCATCGATATAAATAAAGTTAGAAGTTTTATGGAGTCCTATTAACACAATATAGAAATTATCTACTCGCTACTTGACATGATACACACAATAATAAATAAAATGAACTTAAAATTTAAATATTTTTTTCCGATTGGAAATGTTCAAACTATAGTGAAGCTCCATCTCTAGTTTAAATATAAAAGCACGTTCAGCTTTGACAGCAGCATGGATGAAAGGCGTAACATGCTTTTATTTGAAAACTTTAAATGGAAAGGATCTATTATCATTTAAATACAAATCGGAAAAACGTATTTTTGATTTTTAAGCCCTTTTATTATCAGTTTTGATTTTTTCTTCCATTTATTGTGTTATGGTATCATTAAATAGTGTCATCATTGTTGCACGTTGCAATCATCGCACAGAATCTGTTGCTAGTATTGGAGTTGTGGTGTAGGTCGAAAATCGGTGCTTCTGTTGTTCTAGTTGCAACTTTATTTTTCTCTGCAATGTGCTTATCGGGAAACTGGCGGAAAATCACAGCAAGCTGTAGAACCATTTAGCATTCTGCAATATGTCATCAAGTCATTTTTAGTTCTCCTCAAATGAGAATGCTAAAAATAAGCGTTTTTCTACCCCTCTCGTTTTTCAAAGACATGAATACTCTTATTGGAAAAAGGAATGATTAATAATATAATGTGTATATATATTGTTTTGGTCTATGCGCATGCTAGCCCGCCTATGGATAGGTTCATATTTATTTACTCATTACCCTTAATGTATTTTATTTTGATTAAATAATTATATAAATAAATAAATAAATAAATGGAATATAAATTATATTATTACTATGAACTTCTAGCAGCTGGATTGGTCATGAAAAGGTATTTCACCACTGTCCAACTACAAATGATGTTATTTATATACATAGAAAACGTTTATAGTTCTATCTGTTAGTCTATCGATATTTGCCTCCTCCACAACTTTTTCTAGCTGTAATGTACTATCAAATACTTATTTTTGAGAGTGGCTGAGCCACTGGGCTTGGAGATGTGTTGTTATGTGGTCAGCCAACCAAAATAAGCGATTGAACTAGATATAGACAAGTCAGATGGTTAAGCCTGCTTGCAGTTGTCTACTTTAAGAGTAGTTTCAAATTTATTCTTAGTGCCTGGCTGTTATACATGTATTGCAATCAAATACAAGTCCATTGGAGTTATCTGCAAAAGCTAGAAGAGGTTTTAATTTTAAGATTTCGATCAGCGTTTTCTATCTATTTTAAATAAATTATTCCCATTTTTTTTGTTCTATTGAGATTTAATTAGCTTTTACAAGTTACATGTTGTACTGTTAGTTGTTTATTTTCTTGAATAAAAGTACTTATGAGGGAAAAACGTGAAGGTACATTTTATACGTACTTTTTATCCCATATTTGGGGTGTATACTATTAGAGAATTGTTGCTCAACTAAGGGTAGTAAAGAAGCCAAATTCCCAATGACCTCAAATATGATGTAGGCAATGACCTCAGAGATGATTTGAGGTCATTTTTGTAAAATCAAATAGCAACCACCATTTTTGACAGTAGATTTGTGACGAGCTCGGTATTGTACATCAGAATCCATTTTCATACATGAGGTCAAGCGGTCATAAGTAGTTCAGTCAGCATGACCTACTGTAACGTCTGAAAAGTGAACGAACACCCCGAAAACGTGACCACAACGCATTTTTTCTCATCCTGAAGGTACATATCACAAATACATTGCTTTTTGATCTCTCAGCTTTATTTCAACAATGCATAGTTATCGAGAGTTCTGGACGTCCTAATCCGCCATCAAAAATGATGGTTGCTATTTGAATTTATTAACTTGACCTCCGAATTTCCTCTGAGGTCAGTGTCTAGGTCATATCTGAGGTCATCAATGAATCGCTCATTTGACACCATGGAGCCTTTTGTTAAACTATTTTTCCAAAAAATGCGGGGTTAGAGTGAGGAGGTCATGCTGATTGAAACAATTTTTACTGTTTAACCTCATGTGTAAAAATAAAATCTCACGCAGAATCTCGAGCTCAACACGAATCTGCTATCAAAGAAGGTGGTTGCTATTTGAATTTAGAAAGTTGATCTCCAAATGACCTCTGAGGTCATTGTATGGGTCATACCGGAGGTTATCGACAAATTGCCTTTTTGATATCTTGAAGCCTTCCAGAGAGCTTTCTCCTAAAAAAATGTGTGATTGCTGAGTTTTTGGGGTGTTCGGTAATTTAATAGAGAAGGCACACTAAACTTTTTCCCCAACTTTTAGGTTTTCCAATAGATATACTTGACTACTTTCAATCAGCAACTCTCGTTTTGCCTGCGTTGCGTTCACTCCATGAGGGCGGTCAAGAAAGCATATTTTTAATATTCTGTTTTATACAGTATCCCTGAATGACTTTCTGAGTAAAAAGCCAAAGGATTGAAACTTTTCTGTATTGATATTCATTTTTATGCTGCATAGCAGTAGCCAGTTTGTTAGTTTGGCAGCAGTTTTCACTTGGCTGTCAAATCTGTTGATTGCACGTTGCGAACTGTCAAAGCCTTTTTACGACTATAGCCAGTCAGCTCAAAAGCGCTGCACTGCTGGCTCGCGACCTGATTGCGAACGGTACTTACAGTAATTAAATAGCTGTGGTTTAGGTGTACTAGCTCAAATCAACTGAACGGCTTTGCCCTGTAATTAGTAAAAATGAACAGAAGCATTTTTCTGTTAGTTGTATTCCAGTAAAGCCAACGACACTGGCATAACTCTTCGTAATATTATGTGGACTGAAAGAGAGTTCTGATGTTATTCTGCGGATTTTTCAGCTAACTTTGGATAGTTGCTATAAGGTCTACTGTTACCAATACTTATTGCATCGATTAGTTGTTGTCCAACAATTATAAGCATAAGAAGCGCATACACCATTAATTCCAGAACAATGTATAACTTAGTTTTATACGGCGGAGTTACATTCTGAAAAACTGAAAAGTTTTGGATTCCTGTTTCATATTCACATGCCATTTTTTGCAATGTTGTTAATGTTTGACTTACACCAGCAATTGCGTTCAATATACTCGTAAATAGTACGAAAATGAAGCTGCTCAATGTTGTAACCAGCATGAAGTTATTTTGGACAGGAGCGAGCATCTTCCAAACTCTGAAATATAGTGCTTGTTATAGATACTGAAAGTGGACCTCCAAACCTCCAAGTAAGTTTTCTAGTTTGGAATGAATGTACAGAACAAGCTATTTATGTAGTTCATGCTTCTGATAGAAGCATGAAGCCTAAATACGTATTACCATTGAATAGCGTATTCAAGATGCCCAACCATCTGATGCACTTGGACATTCACTTACAATTTCCAACGTCCTAAGTCAGATCGCGTTAATTCCAACAAAGTAACAAAAGCTCCACTTACATTTGAAAGAAAATTTATTCTTGAGTAAGCATTATATTAAGCTTCGAGGGACTATTTTACAGAAGAAATAAATTATAAATGATATACATAAAACATACAGGTAAGAAATAAATTGTTTTTTGATGTTTAGATATTTATATGTTGTACTTATAATGGGTGATTTTTTTGCTAGTATCTTTTTGGCAACACTGTTTTTGACAGATGACGCGTGAATCGTGTCTTGTCTCATTGTCAAACTTGTTCAGTTTGGTTAAGAGAGTGCATCGAGCAGTGCTTCCAATTTATGCGCAATTTGGTCGGTCTACTGAGGGAGCTATTCGGAAGCTTGTGACTAAATTTCGAACCCAGTTTACATTATTGGACATTAAACCACCAACACGCAGACGTAGAGTGAGGACTGAAGAAAATATTGCGGCTGTATCCGCCAGTGTTAGTGATGACCGTGAAATGTCGATTCGCCGCCGTTCGCAGCAATTGGGCCTCTGTTACTCCACTACGTGGAAAATTTTGCGACAGGATTTGGGTGTAAAACCTTATAACATACAGCTGGTGCACGAATTGAAGCCACACGACGTCCCACAACGTTTCCCATTTGGTGAATGGGCGCTGGCAAAGTTGGAGGAAGATCCACATTTTTATCGAAAAATTGTGTTCAGCGACGAAGCTCATTTCTGGTTGAATGGGTACGTTAACAAGCAAAATTGCCGCATCTGGAGTGAAGACCAGCCAGAAGCATTGCAAGAGCGAACAATGCATCCCGAAAAAATCACAGCTTGATGTGGATTATGGGCCGGTGGCATCATCGGGCCGTACTTCTTCAAAGACGACAATGGCCGGAACGTCACTGTGAATGGCGAGCGCTACTGTGCGATGATAACAAACTTGTTTTTGCCCAGAATGGAAGAACTGGACTTGGCTGACATGTGGTTTCAACAAGACGGTGCCACATGCCACACCGCACACGAAACAATGGCCCTATTGAGAGGCGAGTTCGGTGAACAGTTTATCTCACGTTTGGGGCCCGTCAATTGGCCGCCTAGATCGCGTGATTTAACGCCGTTGGACTATTTCTTGTGGGGCCATGTTAAGGCTAATGTCTACAGGGATAAACCAGCAACGATTGACGCACTGGAAGCCAATATTGAAGCATCTATTCGTGAGATACCGGCCGATATGTTGAAGAGAGTGTGCCAAAATTGGACCTTGCGCATGGGCCATCTAAAGCGGAGCCGCGGCCAACATTTACATGAAATAATCTTTAAACAATAAATTATATCGACCGTTCTATCGACTCAAATAAAGATTTAATCGTTTTTTCAAATTTTTTGTGTTTTTTTTTAGAATCAAATCTTAAAAAATCAGCCGTTAGAAATTAGGTAAATACAAAAGCTATTAGACAAAATTATAACTTAGTTAGTTTCCATGTCCTTCGCGATCTCCAGACTGATTTTTGTTTATGGGGACGATTAAAGGACATCGTATTTCAGACTCAACCCCGAAACCAGAGAGGATATGAACAACTGGATTCGTAATGCAGTGCGTAACATACTGTAAGCCAAAATTGAGGCTACAGCTTTGTATACCGATGAGAGGCTTCAGGAACGCATAGAGCGTGATAGAAGAATGCAAATTTCTCTTAATTCAACCTAAGCTGTAGCTCTCGCAAGTATTGAGATCTCCAGCTGTACGATCCTTATCTTGCTCACTCTGTATAAGCGCAGATCCCGTCAAGTGCGACCTTTCGCCGGCTTCTGATCAGTACCTGACTACATTTGGTACCTCAGGGCTGCAACGTCTTTACCTAATCATGTGTTTAGTCATTCCGAGGATTTTGTTGCGGCATAAGGATTTGTACATATGATGGCCCCCTGAGTCTTTAATTGTTGGTCTTCATGTGTGCAAGAAGCAGTTGTAACGTTTTTTTACAGAAAGTTAAGCAAAAGGAAACGTTTGAAATCAAAATGACAGTCAACCTGTTTCCGATTTCAATAATTCTCTGAGATGGTCCAACCTGTAAAAGCACATTTTTGTTGCAGTAGCCGGCATAGTCTCGAAATATACGACTTTGAAGTGCCGTATATGCAGTTCGGTGAATTTGATGCATGTACCGTCGCCGTCGGTTACGGATTCATTTGGAGTGGAGAAAATGAAATATCCCCAAAAACGAATAGCACAAGCGAAAATGCTGAATTGGCGAGCGAGTATTATGAAAGCATGGTATTGTTTCGACTGAGGAAAATGGAGCGTTATAGTGTGAACCAAGTATGTCGACTTGCACTTTTTTTGTTCCTTGTAATTAATAATAATAGGGATAATATGTCTTTATTTTTGCTCTTCCCGTAAATAATACTATTCTAACATAATGATCGATCATTTTATGAAATCGTCAATTCTATCACGACATATGTTGTAACGGGTGATTTTTTAAGAGGTATAGGATTTGATTTTCAAAAAAAAACACAAAAAATTTGAAAAAAACGATTAAATGTTTATTTGAGTCGCTAGAACGGTCGATATAATTTAATGCTTAAAGATTATTTCATGTAAATGTTGGCCGCGGCTCCGCTTTAGATGGCCCATGCGCAAGGTCCAATTTTGGCACACTCTCTCCAACATATCGGCCGGTATCTCACGAATAAATGCTTCAATATTGGCTTCCAGTGCGTCAATCGTTGCTGGTTTATACCTGTAGACATTAGCCTTAACATGGCCCCACAAGAAATAGTCCAACGACGTTAAATCACACGATCTAGGCGGTCAATTGACGGGCCCCAAACGTGAGATAAACTGTTCACCGAACTCGCCTCTCAATAGGGCCATTGTTTCGTGTGCGGTGTGGCATGTGGCACCGTATTGTTGAAACCACATGTCAGCCAAGTCCAGCTCTTCCATTTTGGACAAAAAAAAGTTTGTTATCATCGCACTGTATCGCTCACCATTCACAGTTACGTTCCGGCCATTGTCGTCTTTGAAGAAGTACGGCCCGATGATGCCACCGGCCCATAATCCACACCAAACAGTGATTTTTTCGGGATGCATTGTTAGCTCTTGCAATGCTTCTGGCTGGTCTTCACTCCAGATGCGGCAATTTTGCTTGTTAACGTACCCATTCGACCAGAAATGAGCTTCGTCGCTGAACACAATTTTTCGATCAAAATGTGGATCTTCCTCCAACTTTGCCAGCGCCCATTCACCAAATGGGAAACGTTGTGGGAGGTCGTGTGGCCTCAATTCTTGCACCAGCTGTATTTTATAAGGCTTTACACCCAAATCCTGTCGCAAAATTTTCAACGTAGTGGAGTAACAGAGGCCCAATTGCTGCGAACGGCGGCGAATAGACATTTCACGGTTATCACTAACACTGGCGGATACAGCCGCAATATTTTCTTCAGTCCTCACTCTACGTCTGCGCGTTGGTGGTTTAATGTCCAATAATGTAAACTAGGTTCGAAATTTAGTCAAAAGCTTCCGAATAGCTCCCTCAGTAGGCCGACCAAATTGCCCATAAATTGGAAGCAGTGCTCGATGCACTCTCTTAACCGAGCATGAATTTTGATGGTAAAATTCAATAATTTGCAAGCGTTGTTCGTTCGTAAGTCGATTCGTGGTTAAATTATAGACCAAACTGAATAAGTTTGACAATGACACAAGACACGATTCACGCGTCATCTGTCAAAAACAGTGTCGCCAAAAAGATACTAGCAAAAAAATCACCCATTATAACCACCACTTGATGGTAATAAGAATGCATTTATTTTGCACATAAGCACTCAATTTGCAATACATACCCACTGGAGGACACTCAAACCTGCAGCAATACAAGGTGCCATGTCCGACCAGCTACTAAGGAAGAGAGCATCTGGTATCATTAGATCAATATATCCATACATATAAAATAAACATAATATTGACAGTATGGCAAAAAATCCATTGTATCGTACCACAAAAAACATTATAAAGCCAGTCAGCTTCAAAAAATTATCTGAAATTTAGTCAATACGTTATGAATAGTTATGATAGTCATTATTTGAATGGATGATAGAGGGGGTTAAAAGTGAGAAAAGTGACTTTAAAGTAAAATAAAATCTGACAACGCCGCAATGCCAGACGCAAATTACGACAGAACGCAGTGTAAATAGAGATGGAGTTTGTTAATTTTGGCTCTTAGATATTATTTCATTATTTGATAATGTACTCGTTAAACAATTAAAAAACGGACTTACCACTAACAGTCTCAGCGCTTCACCTGGTGTGTGAAAGTTTATTGAACGTATTAAAAAAATCCCCTTAGAAATAGGGAAGACAATTTTGATACACACATTGTTTTTCTTTTTAAAACCCACACTTTTTTTGGATTTAAAGACCGTGTTCAAAATGTCGTCCTCCACTTTCCACACAAATTTCATTACGACGAACCCAGTTTCTTCTTTGTCCATGCATTATTTCAGCCGCATTAAATTTTTTTTCGCGAAGTTGTGCTTCAGTTGTTATTGGACCAGCCCCATAAACCATCCCTTCAAGTTATCCCTAATACCAGAAATCCATCGGATTGAGGTCAAGAGATCTTGCTGGCCATTTTCGAGCATCAGGAGCATTTCGACCGATCCAGCGATTTGGATAATGTTCATTCAAATACTAAATGACGCCTCTAAAAATGTGTGGTGGTGCCCAGTCATGAAGAAACCACAAATTCTGTCTCCGTTGTAATTGCACGTTGTCTAAGGTCTGTTCCAAAGTTCTGGTAAGTTATTAGCTAGAAAGCTAAGGTATCCTTCTCCTAACAACTTTGGGGGTAACTCGAAAGGGTCAATTACCTGATCGTCAAGAATACCCGCCCAAACATTTATTTTAAAACGTTGCTGGAAATGACCTTCACGAATGGTATGAGGATTTTCTTGGGCCCACGTGTGAGTATTATGGAAATTTAATATCCCGTCTCGCGTAAAAGTACATTCGTCCGTCGCTAGCATGTTTTTAAAAAAATCCAGATTTTCACTGTTGTTGTGCAAAAACCACTGACAGAATGTTAGTCTGCGAGGATAGTCTTCTGGTAACAGAGCCTGCACTCGTTTTACATGGTAGGGATAAAGCAAATTTCCCCGTAGGATTCTATGGACTATGGTATGCGATAGTCCTACGCGGCGGCCTAATTCCTGAGTGCTGATATCTGCATTCATTTCCACGATATTTAAAATTTGTTCCTCCTGCTCTACAGAAACCTGTCTTTCACGAGTGCGTATATTAGTGGGCTGAACACTTCCTGTATCTTGAAGTCTTTGGTACACTTGCACAAATGTCTTTCGGTCTGGGTGTACCCGTTGGCGAAATCCGTCGCGATAAATTTGAGCTGCAAGATTTGAATTCTGACGAGCTTCACCGTAAACTAACAACATGTCGGCGAACTCTTGATTCGAGAACATTGTAAACAACGTGCCCGATAACTAACCACTGTTACTGTTTGCGATCGATTGCCGGTTCGATAAGAGTGACGATGACCGACGCGCTGTTGTCATATGTGTTTTAAATATCCAATTTAATGAAACTTACTTACTGACTACAAATTTTGGCCTAACTTAGAAAAACTTAATGCCATTTATTAGTTAATTATTACGTTGTGAATAAATACTACATGGTGATATTCGATTAATTGATCAAATTTGGGCCAGTTCAGCGACCTGTATTTCTGTGATACATGGTAAAATTTTCTCAATTCACATATAAAACGGACACAATTATTCTGTATAATTTGAATTCTATTTTTCGTTATTTTGTCAAGGCATGGGAAATAAAGTATGTTACCGTAATTCAAACATGACATCACTAGCGTTTCATATCCTCTTCTTTTGTCCATAATTTATATAAATGTACTACTACTACAGATAGTACAGTCTTTCAGCACCACGTCTGAACCACAATACGGAGGTGGCATAGAAACTACACTCTAACTGATATCCGAGGAAGGCAATAGGCATTGCGACATCTTTTAGCTACGTGTGTATGATTTGTAATGCTTGTTTTTTATACGTATTGTCATTTATTTCCTATTTTATTTGATTATAAGCTTGTGTAAGCACATTTGGTCTGATTACACAAATAAATTTCTACCACTAATCAAAAGGCCGTCTACGGGGTCACTAGGCACTATACTACATCTTACGTATTTAAAACTGTAATGACTCATACGCGTGATCAACACGTGATCAGAGCTCGATCCCGGCTTCCTTCCAGTACAGCCGTATAGCGTACGACATATGTCGTTTCTGTGGCTTTGCGGTGGTCAACAGCACAGACAGAGATGGAAATAATGGCTGATTGTTCTCCGCCGGTAGAACCAATGAAATCAAAGACGCGCCCCGACCGGCAGACTCATAGGCGTCGGCAACGCATTGGAACGTGTTTCGTTGAGCGATCGCATATTGTGTGTTTTTATAAGAATTGTTGTGTGATTGTTATTGTTGTGGTTTCTGTGGTTACTGTTTTGGTTATACTTAACCATGGAGAGTACAAATGGCACGAGTGGAAGTACTGAAAGCCAGGGAACAAGTAGACGGCTTCGTAAAGCATTGAAGAGGGACGCGAAAGAAATCGTGCTCAACGTGTTCAATTATCTGAACAGAACTATGTCGCAGGGAGATGCACTCGCGCGTTGTGTAAGTATGACAGGCGTTCCAGAGTGGACCATTCGCAGGGTGGTGCATGAAAAGAAGAAAACTGGAGCTACTACTGATCCAAAGATTAATTTGAAGGGACGAAAGGCCGTTAAATTGGATGACGATAGCAAAATGGCGTTAAGGCGAACCGTACATTCATTCTTCTTTAGGAATGAGATACCAACCCTCAAGGCTGTACATGCAGCGATCAAGGAAAATGAAATTATACCCCAAATGAGCGTCGAGGTAATGAGGAAATCCCTCCACGAAATTAATTTTCGTTACGAAACGCGTAATCGGAAGTCAGTATTGATAGAGAGACCTGAAATAGTCGCCTGGCGTCGAAAATACCTACGCGAAATGATTGAATATAGGCGACAAAGCAGAAAAATCTATTATTTGGACGAGACATGCAGGTCGCATAGTTAAAAAAACCTGGATAGACAAAAACGTAGTGAGTAACCGACAAGCAAGCATTGAAGGTTTGTCAGCAGGTCTTCGTGGACCGTCAGGGAAAGGTCAAAGATTGATCGTAACTCATATTGGTAGCGATAGTGGCTTTTTAGAAGAGTGTGACTTGATTTTCGCCTCTAAGACAGGAGGTGATTACCATGACGAAATGAATGCCAGCTGCTTCGAGAGCTGGTGTCAAGGGGTGCTTCAGCGAGTTCAGCCCAACTCTGTGATCGTCATGGATAATGCTTCCTACCATAGTCGTCGAGCCGAACGTGTACCGACTATGGGATCTCGAAAAAGTGACATGCATCAATGGTTGCGCGAAAAAGGAATCCCGTTTGACGATTCATGTGTGAAAGCGGAATTGTATGAAAAAATTAAACAGCACAAACCTGCGACCATTAGTTACGTGACTGATGAGATGGCCCGTCAATGTGGTGTCACTGTGAACTGAACCCAATAGAGCTCATCTGGGCTCAAGTGAAGGGTTATATTGCGCGCCATAACACAACCTTCAAATTACCAGACGTTAAGGTTTTACTTGAGACTTCCATACAGCTAGTAACGCCCGAAGCTTGGCAGAATGCTATCCGTCATGTTGTGAAGCAAGAAACAAAAATGTGGCAGCTTGACCACCACATCGACACCATCATAGAGCCAGTTATAGTCAATTTCATCGAGGAAAGCGATAGCGACAGTTTATGACTGTCAGATGTAAGCGGAAGCGACGATGAATAAAGGTAATTCCCAAATTTTTGACTTACAATATGTTTCAAACCACTCTTTATTAAGCATGTGACAAATCTAGTTCACCCATGTTAAACATTCATACCCCGCCTATGAACAGCCGAGTACTGGTAGTTAAGTGATGTTCACGTGAACATCGATGAGTCATTACAGTTTTAGATAGTTATAGTATAGACACAAGCATCAAGCGCCATAAAACGCACAGAACTTGGTAGTTCGGACCTAGAAGCAGCGTTACCTCATAAACACTTACGAGTTGGTTAATCAGAATTTGAAAAATGAATTTGCTGTCGACTAGTAACCCAATAGTTACCAAACTTGAAGGTTAACCAAAGATTGAGAAACCTAGTCCTAGAAAACTAGTCGACTTTCTCAGGAAGTCGGAACTGTGAGCAGAAATATAAAAATATGTGAGCAACAATAGACCAGAGAGTCACAGCGGAGGATCGTGGATTCATCCGCACAAATCTAGCCTAAGAGTCGTTTTACACACAAGAGAATTACTCCGAAAATTATGGTCATAATTATGCTGAAAATTTGCATGGAAAAAATATTGAAGATTTTCTCTACAACCTGTATGACACAAGCAAACAAAATTTCGGAGTAATTCATATGATACGCTTGCGCATTAGAGTTATATTTTCAAATGGACATAACCTTAACGGGTATGACGTCCAATATAATCAGAAAGACAACAGACGTCGATAATTTAAATTTATTTTTGAAATCGAGATCTTGGTTAATATTATAAAACTTCTCAATGCTTGGACTATCGCATCCAGCGCCTGACGCCGCAAATTTCTGTTTTTGTAATTGGGTGACTTCACCTTGTACAGGTTTGGCCATTTTTGGTACTCCTCGAACAACATTGTAAATTCTTCCCGATTCCACGACATTATAAATAAACAATAACAATAAACGCTCCATCGTACGGCTCGAACAGGACCACTCCCACAAATGTTAAATGAGGTTATGTTGTTGTTGTTGTTGTCGTTGACATTTGATATTGACATGCACGGAAATAACCCTCTGCGCCGATTCTCGCGCATATAATATAGAACGGGTTTTATATTTTACCATGAAAATTTTCACAAGAATTCTTTTACATGTAATACGACAGCAAGAATTTTCGGCATAATTATGACCATAATTTTCGGAGTAATTCTCTTGTGTGTAAAACGGCTCTAATTCGGTAAGACAAACTATGCATCTAACGTTTTCAAGAAAGTAAACGTAAGCAAATCACGCAACCACAGGACTTACAACTATCATACGGAAATGGAATTGCATAAACTCACAGGAAAACGAATTTTTGAATGCATTTAGGCTAATCTGCATATAGTCGGAGTACAGAGCGTGAAGGAATTTGATTAGTCAAACTCATCTAAATTATAATTAAAGCCGTTGATGTATTGCAAACGATAATTTCCGAAATTTAATCTGAATTCGAATAATTATGGTTATAATTGCAGTCTCACGTTCGAATTAAAGTTGTACTAGCTTTGATATGCACCATAATATGTAGTATAAACCTTTCTAGAGATGGAACGCTCACAAATTCAACCAATGAGGAGGCAGCTTCGTTGACTTATTATACAGGGCGTTCCCTAGTGATATGCGGATATTTAAGGGTATGACTCTACTTGAAAAATTAATGTTATTTCGATTTATAAACTATGGCCCAAAAATGTTTCCTTGCAAAGGCTCGCGGTGTTGAAGTTTTAGGGGAAAAATGGAAATTAATTAATATTTTCAGAACCGCTTCAGATATTTTACTGATATTTAGTACGTAGTGAAAGTTAGTAAAGTTGCATATTTTTCAATGCAAATATAATTTTTAGCTTTAACAGTGGCGTACGTACGGGTTTTGACTTCGATATTTTTTAAGAAAAAAATGGTACGCCAATGGTTTTGTGCCAGATAAAAACTATTTTTGAATTCCACGTTCAATTTCAAACAAATGATCTCTCTTGAATTGTTTTCCTTCGATGCGCCGTTTTTGAGTAAACAAATAAAAACCGTTCTATTGTCCGAGAAAATTAATGTAATAATTGAAGAATCTAATGTAGCAATAAATATCTAGTTGCTCTGGAATATGTCACTGGCTTTTGACCTCTGACAAGTCTCTGTTATTCAAATCTGTTCGCTGTGACATCTTTTTCATTATTTAGTTTTTACAATATTAATAATGGTAAATTATTCAAATGCTGAAATGGCGGAAATGCATTACGTATATGGCCTTACCGTCGGTAATGGTGAGCAAGCCCGACGGGTTTACCACCAGAGATATCCCGATCGTGCTTCGCCAGATAGTCGAACCTTTTCTAATATTCATCGTCATCTTGTTGTAACTGGTTCTGTCCGAAAAGGAACATCTGAAGGTAGACCTCTAAATGTGAGAACGCCTGAAATTGAGGAAGCAGTGCTGCACAAAGTTGAAGAACATCCTGAAACGAGTACGAGGAAGATCGCTAGACATTTAAATATTTGCCATCAAATTGTTTGGAGAATTTTAGTGGATTTTTTGTTATATACTTACCATATTTTAAAAGTATACTAAGTGACATATAATTTCGAACACCCAGTTAAAATGGTTTTATTTTAATAAATTTTTGTATAAGTACTTAATGAAGCATAACAAGTAAATGATAAAAATTTCAAAATGATTGCACTGCTTTAAAGCCCTTTGACCTTTAATAATGTGTGGATGCGCCCTGATGTGCTACGCATTCGCCAACGCGCCTAGGCATGCTTCTGATCAGGTGGTCAATGTCCTCCTGTGGTATCTCATTCCAGCAACCACCTCCTCTCGAAGTGCTTCTAGAGTCTGAGGAGGACGTTGCAAATTGAGCAATCTCCTACCCATCATATCCCACACGTGCTCAATTGGGGATAAGTCGGGAGATCTTGGTGGCCATGGTAACAATGTGACATCACTATGTTGAAAGAAGCCTATTGTGATTCTTCCAACATGTGGTCGGGCATTATCTTGCTGGAAAGTTGGATCTGCCAGGGTGTCAAGATAGGGTAAAAGATGGGGTTCTAGAACTTCGTGGATATAACGCTGCGCGTTCATGTTACCTCTGATGAAGATTAAAGGTGACCTGGAACCATAAGCTATAGCACCCCAAACCATAACTCCAACAGTGTGATGAACATGTCTTTCAACAAAAAACTGTGGATTCCTCCTTTCACCACGTCGCCTTCTAACCCTGGCACGACCATCGTGCATGCCTAAACAAAATCGAGACTCGTCACTAAAGACAATACTGTTCCATTCCTGATCCCAGAGTGACCGTTGTCTGCACCACTCAAGGCGATTACGTCGGTGTTCTCGAGTTAAAGGGAGGACCCAGTGTGGCCGGTATGAAAACAAGCCAAAACTTTTCATTCGTCGGTGAACACTTCGCATGCCAATAGGTCTTCCGTGTTCTGCAAACCATTCATTTGCAATGGACCTGGTAGTGGAGAAACGGTCCCTTAAGGCCAATAATCTTAGGCGGCGATCTTCAAGGTCTGTTGTTCTACGGCGGCGTCCAGTGCCCCTTGCTCTTTGCGTACGGCCTTCTCGAAGCCATGCCTGACAACACCTAACCACAGTGTTTACACTTCTTTGCACTCTAACTGCAATTGCCCGAAAAGAAAGTCCAGCTTCCCGAAGTCCCACTATACGGCCCCTATCAAACTCACTAAGTTGACGAAATCGTACAGGTCTCCGTACTCTAGGCATCGTAACCGATCGTAAAGGATGTCAAGAACCAAAATCCGCCAACGTTGATTCTGTACTGCGGCTGAAATATTCATTTTTAGATCATTAGTGAATTAAAAAAAAGCAGTACAAAAACCGGAATGTCCAACAGATAAGGCTGAAAATTTTTTCACTTGTTATTTACAGTAAGATAAATACATTCATCAACATTTATTAAAATAAAACCATTTAAACTGGGTGTTTTGATTTATATGTCACTTAGTATAGATGCAGCTTGTGATAGAATAAAAAACACTCCAGAGATATTGGCCTACCATTTTTTTCTTAAAAAATATCAAAGTCAATACCCGTACGCACGTCACTGTTAAAGTAAAAAATTATTTTTGCATTGAAAAATATGCGACTTTCTTACCTTTCACAACGTACTAAATGTCAGTGAAATATCTGAAGCGGTTCTGAAAATATTAATTCATTTCCAATTTTTTCCTAATCCTATAATTCGTCTTCCTAACCTTTTAAGTGTGAAAATGTCTTTCAAGGTTCGTATAGTAGCTTGAGAGCATGACCTAAAAGAGGGCAAAGTGTGTTTCAAGATTCCGACTCTAATCCGTGCTGACACTATTTATAAGACTTCAAACGACGAAAATAATGGTAGACTAGGTATAAAGAAATATTAATCGCGTTAGTCGCAAAGTATTTTATATTATGCCTGACCCATTATATCCTGAAACATTCGTGTTGTCTAGAAATTAACATTTTGCGTGACAAACAACTTTAACAATTAGTGGTAACTGAAGCATACGTCTAGTTTTTCTTATACATATTAAAATGGCGTGCATACACTAAAACAACTAAGCTTAAAGCTTATTTGGTCCATTCACGCCTATCTTCTCCTTCAATGACTGATTCGGGCAGTTGCTGCAGAAGCATACTACGGAATCTCTAGAATATATCACAAAGATTATCGACAAAAAGAATTTATCTTGTAGTAGCTCTATTACTGTAGTGTAGGGTGTTTCTTTGATTAATACACTGAAACCTGATTAAGAGTGCCATGGATGTTATAATGAGCTCTGGGTACTTCACATTTTAAACATCTGTTATTGGGAACCTGAAACCTTTCTAACTGAGATTTGGTATCTTAGATTTTTTCAATTTTTATTCCTATAAATGGGACTTTTTAGATCAATCGCGTAGTGAGACAGTCTATTAGGTTTAGACACACTGACCTACAAACATTCGAAATTCATCTATAGTTGCCTTACTTATCAAGGTAGCAGGACCCTCTATAAATAATGCAACTGTCATTTAAGGCCTGCCCATTTGAGAGGTTGCGTAAATGAATAGCCGCTATAGCTGATAAAAACCCCATGTCTTTTCAATTCGGGGTTCCCTGTAAAATATTAACAGTATTTTTCGTACTATCGCACTTGACAAGATGCATCTGCTCAAAAGGATATGTTTGCTTTCCGTGTCCTGTAACCATGACCATCCGCAGATAGCGATGTTTCGTGCCCGTTACCAGTTCATCAGTGCGATATAGGTCTTAGGTACAGTTATGGAGACAGGTGAGATGGCAAATAAACAAATGGATGTAGTCATTTGAAAAACTCGAAAGCAGATGGAAAGAAGAATTCCATCTGCTTGCATACAAGATGAGGAGTCAGACTCATAGACCTTCATTGTGCTTGAGGCTTCCTTGAAAACAATTGATCTCTTCTTGGAAACAATGGAACAATGACTCTTCCTTGAGGAGTTAAATTTGCATTAGGCTGCAATAGATGTTATCATAAGCTGTCATCGAAGTCAGAAAGATTTTTCATTGCTGGTAGTATCTATTTAGCATTTTCATGATAAAATTTGGATGATTTTCTTTTTTCATAGTCGCACATTATAATTCATAATGATATAGAACTTGGATATAAACTGTGTTTTTTTTTCTGTGAAATACAGTAGAAATTGAATCTGACAGAAGTAATATACAACATGCAACTAGCACAGCAGTTTGGTGCAACTGGTTGCCTATATTCTGTTTTTACTTATCTGTGATTGTGTTGTAGTTCGAGCAAGCAATTACATTATTATTATTAGTACAGGGTGGGGCAAAAGTCGCGAAGGGATTTGAAAAATTAATAACTTTTTTAAATTTTAATTTTAATTTTTTTCCCTAACACAAAACTAAAATGCAATGTTTGGAGTTTGTTTACAATTTAAGTGTGAAAGATTACATCACGCAAATGACCGCCATTTTCAGCCTCGCAAAGTGCAGCTCTTGCAAGAGCATTTTCCATTACCCGAGTCAGAATATCTGGCCCCAAAGCACTTACTTCTGCTCGAATATTATCTTTTAGTTGCTGCAGGGTTGTGGGTTTATTAATATACACTTTTCCTTTCAGATATCCCCAAAGGAAATAATCAGGGGCTGTTAAGTCCGGCGAGCGGGCGGGCCAATTGAATCCTGAATTTCTCGAAATTAAACGTTCGCCAAAAATCTGCCTTAGAAGGTGCATAGTGGCTCGAGCAGTATGCGCAGTGGCTCCATCTTGTTGGAAAGTCATCGTTTGATTGTCAGCAAGAGCTGGTCTTAAGAAATTTTGAATCATATCACGATATCGGTCGCCATCTACAGATACAGCATTCCCATCGTGGTCTTCGAAGAAGAATGGTCCAATAATTCGTTGAGACGTAACTGCGCACCATACTGTACATTTAAGCGGATGTAATTGCCTTTGATGAACCACCCTTGGGTTCTCGGTACCCCATATTCTGCAGTTCTGCTTATTTACGAAGCCATTCAAATGAAAATGGGCTTCATCGCTCATGATCAGAGAATGAATAAATTCATTATCTTCTCGAGCCATTCTTTGCAAGCGAACTGCATAAGTTAGTCGTTCTTGAAAATCTGCTGGTTTTAGTTCTTGCACTAGCTGCACTTTATATGGAAACAGATGTAAATTTCCTCTTAATATTCTGCGTAAAGACCTTTGAGACATCTGCAGCTCAGCAGAACGTCTTCGGGTTGAGGTTTCCGGATTCTCCTGAACACTCTCCTGAACGCGTTGAATGTTCCCTTCATTTCTTGCGGAACGTGGCCTTCCGCTTCGTGGGAGATCCATAACTGTGCCTTGTTGCTGAAATCGTGCAACTAAGCGTCGAATCATTGATTCAGAGGGCGAATTCCGCAAATTGAAATGACGACGATATGCTCGTTGAGTTTGAATTATTGAATGGTGATATTCAAAATAAAATTCTATAAGTTTGGTTCGTTGATTGAGGTTGTAACGCTCCATAATTAATCTCCAGGATTTATTTTACACGGTCCTGAAAAAAAAAATGAAAACAAAATAAATTTAAAAAAGTTATTAATTTTTCAAATCCCTTCGTAACTTTTGCCCCACCCTGTATTATTATTATTATTATTATTATGCTTTGTTTCTTGACATTCAGCACAAATAAACCAAATACATATTTCTCATATTAGTATTAGGCATGCATAATATAACAGTATAAAAAATTATAAATTCAGTGATGATTGGTTGATCAATTTATTATTGTGATACACAGAATGTATAGTTTTTCCATTAACTCTAGCATGTTGAATATTTTATAAAATGAAGATGTATAGTGTATCTATACTCTAATTCGCATTAGTAATCGTACAGTGAAAATATATTAAGTTCCAAGAGTATGGGCCTAAAGGAAAGTATGTCTCACGATTGAAACCCATTTTGAAGCAGTTAATATATCCAAGACACTAAGCAAAGTAAAAGAAAAGCACTCCACACTGAAAATAGAGAAAAGTTACTCAACTTGATTGCAAAGTATTTCATATTTTTATTATAGACCAACCACAGTTATATCTTGAAACATTTGTGTTGTCTAAAATTAACATTTTGCGCTACAAACAACTGTAACAATTAGTGGTAACTACATGCATCTACTTCTAGTTATTCATATTAAAATTGCGTGAAAATACTAAAAAAACTAATGGTGATACGAGTCGAAGCTTAAAGCCCGTTTGGTCCATCTATGGCTATCTTCTCCTTCAATGATTGATTTGGACAGTTGCTGCAGAAGCATATTATGCTGTACCATACCCGGAAGCTCTGGAATATATCAAAAGATTATCAGCAAAAAGACTTTATCTACTGGCGGCTTTATTACTTTAATCCAGGGTTGTTCCTTTGACTGACACAGTGAAACCTGGTCAAGTGGGCCGTGAGTACTAGAGTTTCGGGCACATTTAAATTTTTAAATACCTCTGCTACTGGGAATATTAAAACTTACAAATTGAGATTTGTTTTCTTTACTACTTTACATTTTTCTCTGTAAAGCGGATCCTGACCCAAGTATTGGAAAAACTAGTAGAAAAAAGTTTCAAATAAAACTTTTAAGGTTTCGAGGAGGCAAAATAATGGTGACCATGACAATGACCTTGACCACGACCTGAAAGGTCATTATAATGTTACACTTGAATATAAGAATCACCATGATGTTAACAATCGCAAGGTCGAAATGTCTTGCAACACAGATGTGCTGATTGTGGAGATCCCCAAATCTGACCTTGACCAAGATCCTAACCATGACCTTGAACAAGGTCAAGACCAAATTTCCAAAGGAAACCTCTCACTTCAACCCTGGAAATGGAAAAAGCGGAGTTCCGTTTGAGAATATCCGATCCATCTTGAAAAATCCTTGAAGACTGTGGTCAAGGTCATTTTCAAGGCCACAATCATTTTGCATTGTTGAAATTTATTTTCTATAATGCAGTCTTCAAATATTTGGGTAGGAGGATAAAAATGGGACACCCTGTATAATTATATAATCAGACGAGCTTGCTTGTGAGTGATATGCGATCTTAGCTATATGAAGGCCTCGTCAAAGTGAATAGAACAGATGTAGTCCCCGGTTTCCCTACCAACCGTACCCTCCCACCTTGACCTTCCCCGCCCCTTGCCTACGAAGTCTCGTTTTCTCCAAAGCCAAAGTTGTTACAAAATTTGGGTGATATGTAGGGAGCAAGTCTTCGCGGCCTTCACATAATTAAGGTCGAATATCACTTACTGATGAATTCGTTTGATCATACAATTATGTTCCGGCCTGGTCTTCGTAAATAGAACAGCACTTCGTATCCTATCGTATTCTACATGTCGACATGATTCAATTCAATCAGTGCTTTATCCGCCCACACCGATTTCAAATTCTGTCCACAATGTCATCGCTGACACTTTTGAGCTGTCGCGTTCTTTGATTCGGAGTTAAGCGGAAAGAAGATCGACATTTGCTAATGATTTGAATATGAAAGTACGGTTGTTGGTATTCTCCATTTGATATATCATGCCTCCTCAAAACGCGAATCTTCAAAGGAAAATGATCACTCTCTTCTCGTATCAGCCTTCTTTCTAGATTTTCCGCTCTGGTTGCCTTCAATCTTTTTACCTCTTTCGATTTCAGAGTTTGAATTATATTATATTTGGCGTAAACATTATTAGGAAGCTTTAGGTTTTTCGGATATAAATCGAAATTACTTTGAACCCAAACATCAAACGATCCCGAAACGTAACCACACGAAATTATTTGGTACATCATCGAACACTAACTTATGGTAACTCTAGATTCAGTTCATTTACACTTAAATTATGAATTTTCCTTCCGGTCTTTTTAGTCCAGTAAAATTCCATTCAGTGGCCTTGTAGATTTTGGTACATAGATCGATAGTTTATTGTCCTATTAGAGAATGTTACATGATATAAAACTTGTCAATATAGTATGAATTTGAGGGTCATATATGCGGTTGAGCAGACATGCCGGAAAAACACTTATAAGTATAAAATAAATAAGAACATTACAATTACAAAGCATCTTAACAGGTTAAATCACAATATATGTAGGAACAGCGCAAGAGTCGGAATGTGTTCAATCTGTAACGGTAAAAATATATACATACATATACAGCGACTTTTTTTTAAAACATAAAATGTTCCTCTAGCCGTCTTGCGACTTAATCTAATGATCAAGTTAGTGCATTTTTATCTAAAATGTACACCTATACCTTTCATACTCAATGCATGTTCATTACTCATGTAAATATATCCTTTCATTAATTTATCTCATCAAATAATATCGAGATGTTTCCAAAATCTATTTACGCGCCAACAGCAATATACGCACAGGATATCTATTAAATCTCTTTTAGGGAAAAGGTTAGAGAAAAATATCCGGGTAGCAAAAAAGCAATTTATCGATGGCTTCAGATATGACCTAGTCACTGACCTTAGAGGTCATTTGAAGGTCGACTTTGTAAATCCAAATAGCAACTACTATTTTTTACAACAAATTTATGCTGGGTTCGAAATCGTACATCATAATCCATTTCCTCCTTGAGGTACAGTTCAATCAGCATGACCTACTGTAACGTCTGGAAAGTACAAAATCACCACGAAAACTTAGTAATCACGCATTTTTTTTAAAAAAAAAGGTTCAGATAAAAGTTTCAGGGTATCAAATAATAAGCAATTTGACGATGACCTCAGTTATGACCTAGACCAGGCTTCTCCAACTAAGGTGCTACCAGCGCAGCGCCGAGCACCGCTCGCAGCACAGTGCTGCGAGTTGACTCCGTGAAGGTGGGGGAGGGATTAGGCAGCGGCATACGCATCGCCAGGAAGGAAGGTCTTGTGCTAACCGTAGCACCCTGCGAAAAGAAATGACCCGGGAGCTGGTGGCATTGAGTATACCTTCATCGCGGATTCGACTAAATTTAGTAATAACATGTAGTTTTTAAGTAAATGAACAAGAAGAGCTAAGTAAGAATTTTGGGAAAATCTTGCTGCTTAACACCTTGATAAAACGAAATTAAATTACTATTGTAGTGGTAGTATCTATCCTTAAAGATCCTATCGCATTGAAGCTTAATCAGCTCCATTTGGAACTGCGGCGGTTCTGTTTCGAAAAGCACTGAAGATGGCGTCGTAAAAATCTCATTTGCATAAATATCTCAACGTCGTCAAGGATTTCAATAAACAATCTTTAGCACTTTTGCGCAGCTTAACCCGCGCATACCACAATAAAAGGGTATCTCACCGTAACTTGCTTCCAGGTCTTTGAAAAATACTTCAAACTGTCGTGGTTGAGACCTTGCTTTCTGCAAGAATTGACACATGTTATTACTACATCCATAATAGATTTGAAATTACGGAAGGTTTTTGCACGTAGTTGTTCCTGATGTAATATGCAGTGTACCGATGATATCAGAGGTAGCCCGGCGTCGCGTACTTTTATTTTTATTCGCCCAGTAAAACCTTGTGCTTCCGATAACACTGCTGGCGCTCCATCAGTAACAACACTACGCAAACTTTTGAGTAGTATACCTATGTCGTTCATTGTCAATTCTACAGCATCAAAGATATCTCCTCCTGCTATTGTATCTTTGAGCGGGATAACGTCTAGTAGTTCGTCGGTAATAGTAAAGACTATTTCGACACCTCTAACGAAAACAGCTAATTATGGTGTGTCAGAAATGTCTTTACTTTCATCGAGAACTATAGAATACTGCACAAAATGGGTACATTTTCCCGCAGTTGTTCTTTTAAATCTGCACCAAGTTCAAGTATCCGACGAGAAATTGTTTACTCGGACATATTAATTGTCTCAAAGTTGCTTACAGGAGATGGGCACAATATTTCTGCACACTCCACTAAGCATTCTTTGACAAGTGCATCGTCAGTAAACGCTCTCCTACTGTTTGTGATTTTCAAAGCAACAGTATAACTTGCATTACGACACCATTAATAATAATCAACTAGGACCAAATTAATAATTACTTCTTCAGAACTTTGAAGGGCTTGCCTCAATACCGTGTGACAAATTAAACATTTTGATTTTTCATCAGTATTTACAAAAAATAGGCTTCTTCCATGCAGGATTGAATGACATCGTTTAAAAAGTGATGCACTTTAAGACGCTAAAAACCTTGTCTTGTCCTATTAAGAAATGGCCCGCGCCCGAGAGACAGTCGGCTAATATGTTTCACTGTGCCGCGACGGCTGCGCGGTCGAGGTGGAAGGGGAACGGCACCGGTGCCGCTGGGTTCAGCACCGGAGCCCACCAGCACCAAGTGCTCGAGTTGGAGAGGCCTGGCCTAGATCTTAAAGGTCATTTAGAGGTCAACCTTGTGAACTAAATTTTGATCACAATTTTTGGAAGACAGATTCGTGTCAGGCTCGAGATTCGGTATCAGATTTCATACAACAGGTCACGCGGTCATGAGTAACTGAATCAGTATGACCTACTGTAATGTCAAACACTCAGAAACTTGGTGATGCCGCATTTTTCGGAAAGATGGCTTAAGAATCAAATCCAGTGTATCAAATAAGTAATTTATCAATAGCCTCAAATTTGACATAGACAATGACCTCGACTTTGTAAATTTAAATAGCTACGGGCATTTTTGACGACAGATTCGTGTTGAGCTAGAGGTCTTACATCAGTATGACGTTTTTTTCGATATGTTCCCTTGAAAATCATTGGTTATATCTTTTGCGTATTTTGAATAAAGGTAAACTTTTTGAGTGTATAAGAATTGTTTGAAAATTTTTATAATTTTCATTTCCCGGCTGTTATAAGACTGTGTATTGTTGCAAAGTTGTACGTTTTGTTGGTGAAAATATGCAACTCAAAAGATGAGGCTATTCACAAAATGAAAATCTCCGACGTAAATAAGTACTGAAAATTAGATAAAATACCAAACAATGGAACATGCACTACATGAATGAAGGAAAAATCTCTGAACATTTTTATAAATAGTTTTCCTAATATTCACTTAAAATGAAATCATCCGGAACAGTAAAGGCCTAAGCAATGGAAATTGTATTAACGCGACTTGAGTGGATTAGAATTCATATCAAATTGACAATAATAATAATAAATGGCCTTTATTCCTCACATGATTACAAAATAATTGGCTTAAAAGGAATAGAGACGAAAAGGTGGAGTATCAGCTTATGCTGTTTTTCAACCCGACCTAAAACCATTGACACAAACTATAAAGAAAAAAAAAGTACCTACATTTAAATGGCACAGTTTACATCATTGACCACCAAGAAGAGAAAAGCTTAAAATATTACACTTCTCAGAAAAAGGAAACAATCAATTACCTGCCATTTTAAGTGCCGTATCGTCAGTCGTTCCTACAATTCTTCTTTGACTTTCACAGTTTTCTACTCTTCCGTGTCAGCGCTCTATTTTGAGGTTATATTGCAAATCTATTTGCATCAAATTGTTTAGGCTTTTGATTTATATCATCTGTTATATAGCTTGAAATTTCGTATAATTCAGGAAGAAAACATAATGCTGACGCTGACACGGAACGGAAGTCTATAAATATCCCAGCCTTTCTGAAGGAGAGGAAAGACTGAAAATCAACGAGCCCATAAAGGCGTCCTACAATTGTAAGAACAACTGACAATACGGCCCTAAATAACGAGCGTCATCGTGACCGTCATAATTAAGTTGGCTAGTTACTTAATTACGATTGACTAAGTACATCCAACTGTTTACACTATCTTGTTACAGAACTGTAGGTCTTGAGAATTGTAAAAAGTTGAGCGAAAGGTGAAGCTATTTACTATACGAACTTACGGTTAGCAAGTAGCTGTAATTCGATTCTATCAATCCAAAACAACTAATACATTGTTCCTTTGTATTTGTCAACATCAACAGGAGCATCTTTCTGTTAGCGATATTCCAGTAATTCCACGGACACTCGCATAGTTTGTTGTAGTATTCTAGCGACTGAAAACAATTTTGCAAACTGAGATTAGCCAGTCATTAAAATCATCATGAGCATATTCGGAATAAAAAAGTGAACATTTCTAAAAATCTCGGACAACGTTATACACAGCATCCGTATTTTTGATTTTCAATACGACAAAGTTACAAACTTAAGCAATTCCAATATGAAAAAATGAATTTTGGCTTTTCTAAGGACTAAGTTTTACTCTCTTCCTTGAGTGGGCGGTAATTATGCACATTGATAGTAAATCCGGTTTACGAAGGCACAAAAAGCCTTAGAGACTGCTGGGCTATCGGGGACCTTGGTCGGACGGTTCTCGGAAAGGAAAAAAAATCAAATTTACGAAACTGAGTCCTCATTTATAAAGAAATGTCCAGAAATCGTATGGCAAAATTTCATATAATTCGTAAACGTAGGCCTAGGATGTTATAGATGAAGTGTGTTTAGAACCTTGCTTAGAAAGCGGGAATTGAAGGACAACAGAGTGTTCCATCAAAAGTGAGCAGGTTAAGTCGATAAATGGAAGTGCTACCACTGCTCCTATCGGCTTTGCCATAATCCCAAATCATAACTGTTTACTTTCCGAGGAATCAATCAATCGCTCTATGAATATATTGATATTAGAAGAAAAAATAATTTCTTCAACTTAATTTTTTGGCAATGAGGTAGACTTACATCAAGAATCAAACGTTAAAATTTTCACGAACGCAATAAGAAAAAAAATAAGTGTTTGGTGACCCTGCAGCTGAATACACTCCTGTATAGTCAAGGCATCGACAAAATGAGATGATCGATGTCTGGGTATGGCAGCTCATTCCAAGCAACTCGAACTTCGTGGATAAGCTGTGGCAGAATCTGCGGCGGATGGTGTAAAATGGATAGTCTCTTCCCCATCATATCCGACACATGTTCTATGGGATCTAAATCCGGTGATCGAGGTGGCCACGGGAAAACCTTAACCACTGCATTTTGAAGAAAGTCCGTAGTACGAGGAGCAATGTGGAGATGTGCCTTGTCTTGCTGAAAAGGGATGTGTGAACGGCTCTCTAGATACAGTAGTAAATTGATTTGTAGGACATGATCAACACATCTTGATGCTCTGTGGTATGCCTCGATGGACCAGTTGGCCTTCTTCGTGTTCCTCTACCTTCTTCTATCCACACACGACACACACGCATTACCTTCATAACAGTACAATTTTGTAGTATGCTTTAAATGTAGTCATTATGTTGACAAAAACAAGTTGAAGATATTATTTTTTCTGGGTGTAACACTTCTACTGTCACTGAGTATAGTTAATTGTAGCTCTACTCACAGAATTTGTAATTCCTTGTCCAGCGTTTATACATATAACAAATGCATAGCAAATAGCTGTTAGAATGAAGTACAGCTTAATTTCAGACGGCGGATAGAAATGCTGAAAAGTACAGGTTTAGTCTTAGAAAATAAGTTGCTTTTCTAAACTGCTACTACTCCCTATGAATAGTTGTACATAGACGAGTTCAAAAAAGTATCCGTTTTACAGCAATTTGAAGCAGACGTCCTTCATGTTGTTTTAGAAAATGGATAATGTTAAAATGTGTACTTAATAAATATAGTGCATGACATAGAAATTGCAACACTGGCTAGGGGTGCTATACTTTTGAGCATACTTTTACACGTTGTAGGACTATTGATATACAGGGTGACTTTGAAGTTGAGTCATTAATTTTCAGATAATGATTGTAGACGGAAGATAAACCAAAATATGTGTGTAAACATAAAAAAAAAATAAAAAAAATGTCACCTTGTTGTATAAAGTATCCTCCCGACAAGTATTTCAGTGCGGACCTGTATTGATCGTGCGGTCTTGGAGCACCGGCATGCCCTCCCCTGTGAGGTCTTAAGTCACCTGATTCACGAGCCCTTTGTACTACATAACAAAGGCACGAGGGGTTGGTAACACTCGATTGGGAACCGATCCGCATAAATCCGTGTTGCAATCATGTCCACAAGTTCAGCATTTTCGTAAACATGTGTCATTTTTTATTTCGTTGAGCCACGCAACACACAACACTATTCACTCACGCGTTACCGACTGACACATTGACTGAATACAACTGAATAAAATTGTAGTAAAAACATCGTGATGAGCGTTTCAAATTCTTTCGCTTTTTTGTTTCCGATGCGCTGAACCGATAAGGGGGATTATACTCCGTTGTTGCCAAACACGAGCACATATTATTATTGAGACAGGGCGGGTACTCAAACTTCTAAAGGGCTATAACTTTGTTACTTTATTTTACCACAAAAATGTTAAAGAAAAAAAACATTTCTTTTGATCACACCTACTCACTGTTAAAATAAATGACTCAACTTCGAAGTCACCCTGTATAGAAAAGTGATTGAAATTTGAACTCGAAATTTTGCAAATTAGCTGAGAATACACATTCGTTAAGTCGTCGCGGCACTGATTGGATTCGATGATTGATTGTCTTCTTGGTGTATGCATCTCATGCCATCTGAATTCGGTTTCATAGGGGCCTCCAATGTTTGTGGAGGCTGCTGTGATTTTGAAACCTGCTTCCCATAATGTCCTATACACGTTCGATGCGGGAAATAATAATAATAGTAGTAATAATAATAATAAACAATACTGGGTCTTTAGTAAGGGATACATTACATATTTATATAATGCTCCTTAAAAGGCGGAGTCTAGAAAATATCTACTCTTCTCAAACCTCTCGGAAAACGATTGAAATACTAAATTGAATGAAACAAAAAACAGGTTCAGAGAGTATAACAGGGCGATTTTTAGATAACAAAAACTATACATGGCTTTGATTATTGCCTCAAATAACATCCTGTCGCTCTGTAGTCTGTCTTTGAGTCTCGTTATAGGTCAGAACACGATGGCATCAGCAAGACGACACCGCCAGACGCAACGGCACCAGAAACCTTCATAAAACTATTTTTCCTTTTTATATTATATCATTATCATTCAACTTGTAGACGTTCATATCTATCGAATAAATATTTTTTTAAAACTCCTTGTTGTGGTTGAAAAACATAACTGTCTAGTACGTCTAACTCGTCCATTTCGGACTTCTTGGAACCACGCTCGACAACATCCTATTACAGCCCCTTAGTTTCGGTTCATCCGATTAGCGATCTCTCAAAAGAAAATCCGGCTCAACGACCCCCCTTCAAACTCGAAAA
>CAVLJG010000007.1:23058434-23120900 GCA_963669975.1 Acanthoscelides obtectus
TAAGCAAGCCAAAACTTCTCATTCGTCGGTAAACACTTCGCATGCCAATAGGTCTTCCGTGTTCTGCAAACCAAGGCCAATAATCTTAGGCGGCGATCTTCACGGTCCGTTGTCTACGGCGGCGTCCAGTGCCCCTTGCGGTTTCCATCCCGTGGAACTGCCCTTATGACAGTACGTGACCACGATTGCCATAGTCCGCACCTTTTCACTGTCAATGCTGGTGGCTACTGTGCACTCATGGACATATCTCAAGATGCAGTAACAGGCAGCCTCCTGCATTCGTTTGTTAAGTCATATTGCAATATTCTTATAGTACGCTTTGTATATAGATATGACATGGAGGTCGATTATTACTTTTAAATTATAAGGTAGAACCAAAGGTTCATAAAGAGCTTTCCCAGATAATTGTTTATAATAATCCCAAAAGAATGTCGCAAGGGAAACGACGAGTAAACTCATTTAGAGCCCATTTCCTCTGTTCTCTTGGCGATGAAGTTCCCAGCAAACTCCTTTCAGTTTCGGTTTAAAAGATCGACCTTGTGATGAAAGTTATCCGGCTCAACCCTGGCTCTGAATGTTAATGCCAGTTCTTTCTTTACTGCAGTCCACTGTCAAGAGGCCACTGAATCTACTTTAGCAGATAAGCATGGTTTATACGGAAACGCTTTTTTTCCGAAGGAGAAACGTAATGCAATTTAGTTAGAATTTCATCAGGCTTCCCTAACCTTGCATATTTTTGGACTTCTGTTCGCTATGAGTCCTGACTGAAAAACTTTTCGCAGATTTGAGTTTTCTTCAGAAAATTAGACAACGATGCTTGCCACCCTTAAAGGTTCGTCTTCCTTTGGGACATAATAAAAAATCATAACTGGTTTAGAAGCAATTGATGCGCCTAAATATGTTTAGGAATTAGGAAGTTATATTCTTCGGTGAAAAACGCCACAATCATTAGTGGGGTACCTTTTGAGTACTGATGTTCCATTGTAATACGGATTCCGCTCACTCGTTCATCTATTTTTATTCTACAATATATCCAAAGACCCGGAATCAGTAACCTGGAAAGTGTCCAGTTATAATGTATGGAAGTTTTTATCAATTTAGAGGTTATGTTAAAAGTTTTTGTGAGAAACGGTTAATATAAATTTATTGATTAATTCATCGGCTACGGATATTATGCTAAATTTTTAAGAATCCTTCATGTGACGCAGGTAGTAGATGCACTCACGAGGGTTACTAGCCACTCACAAACATTGATAGATGTTATTATCTGCTCAGATGGAGAAAATGTAAGAAGCTGCAATGTTGTAACAGTTCATGAGTTATCTGATCATTCAGCTGTTGTTTGTCACCTCAATAAAGTTTTAAGCAACCGGACGCAGAAGCTTTACATGTTTAGGGACTTTCGTAACTTTAATGAACGTACCTTTTATGATTTATTTTATTCTCAATGAGATGATATTGAACAATTAAACAGCGTTAATGATTAATGACATGGTATGTTTTTAAATAGCAACATACTAAATTTATTTGATAATTGTGCACCTATGAGAACACTTAGAGTTACTAAGCCACCAGCTCCATGGCTAACATACAATATTAAAATGATCAATAAAGCCATAGATACAGATTATCTAAGGTTTAAAGGAAGTAAGTCAACTGCCGACTGGAACTATTGTAAAGAACTCCGTAATTACGCTGCTGCTACTCTTCGGAGAGAGAAAAAGGCTTATGTGGAGTATCTGGGAGGAACAGTAAAGCAATATGGAAACAATTAGGAAACTTAATATAATTAAGTCCTCTACAAATACTCTTCCAGGTAGCTTCAATGACGCAGATAAAATAGATTCACATTTCTCAAATATTCCGATCATAACCAAGACACAAAAGCAATTAGAACTACTGAACAAATATCAAAGCAATAAGTTTCCCAAGTCATTACAAAAGGTTGCCAAAGAATCTGTTCCATTTATTAAAACTAATGCTGTAGAGGCTGATGAAATCTCACTCATTAAGATAAAATACATTTTCACTTTGCTCTTAGACCATACTAGATTTATCATCAATCACGCAATATCAACATCCTGTTTCCCTGATGCTTGGAAGCAGGCTATAGTCATACCTATTCCTAAAGTAGCGATTTCCACGTCTGTAACGCAACTCAGACCAGTCAGCTTACTTCCCGCATTTTCGAAGCTTTTGGAACGGGAAATGAAGATACATATATCTCAATATATTTCCAGTAATGAAATAGTTCCATCAATGCAGTCTGTATTCAGGGAAAACCATAGTACAACTGCTCTGCCAATGTCACTGATGATATTATAAGAGGCCTTTAGCAAGGAAATATCACTTGTTTAGTTCTGCCGGATTACACAAAAGCTTTCGAAATGATAGACCCTGAAATTCTGCTACTTAAGCTGTCTTACTATGGTTTTACTGACGCTGCAGTAATTTGATAAGCTGCTATTTGTCAAATAGAAATCAAAAGGTCCTAACAGCTTCGAAAATGTCACAGCCAACTGCTATAAGGTTTGGTGTTCCTCAAGGTTCCATATTGGGACCTTTACTTTTCTCTCTATATATATCGGATTTTCATCAATATGTCCATAATTTCAAAGATTTTAAAATAGCAGAAGCATTGCTCAACGAAGACTTAACAAGGCTAGTAGACGTCTCGTGCTCGCATAACCTAAAAATTAATCCATATAAATCTTCAGTTATGGTTTTCAGCTCAAAAAACAAAAGAACATTGATCGAAACGGAAATTAACCTTAAAATCTATGATTTCCGGCTTCCTATAATGAATGAGTGCAAAAACCTGGACTCTGGATTGACACAGAACTAAAATACAAAAAACAGGTAAATTCGTTAAGTAGTGCATCATACTGCATTTTGAAGCATAGACAAATAATATCTACTTCAGTAAAGCTGAAACTGTGTGAAACATTAATTATACGAGTACCAAAGATCAGTTATTGTGACAGTATATATGGCCCCGCTCTATCATATAGTGAACAAAGCAAATTACAGCGTATTCAGAATTCGTGCGTCAGATTTTCTTACGGAATACGAAAGTTTGATCATATTTCTTATAAATTTAAGGAACTTTGTATTCTGCACAATATTTGCATAATAGGTCAATACGATGTAGTGACATAAATCAACTGAATACAAGGAATAGAAATATGTTAGTGATACCCTTACATTCTAAGGCTGTCTACAAAAATCATTCAGCTAAAACGCTATCAAATTATATAATCGTCTGCCTGTTACATTCCAAAACTACACATTATTTAATTTTAAAAAGAGACTTAAACTAAAACTACAAGTCGAGGTGTGATAATGAATACAAAATGCTAGAAATATGAACTATTCTTGTATTTGTTCTGTTTTTTGTGTTTTTAATTATTTAGTAATTATTGAAAATTATGGATACATTTTTATTGGTGGAATGTTTTATTATATATATATATATATATATATATATATATATCTTTTTTTGTTCTTTCCAAGGTTAAGTTGAAAAACGCTAATTTTAGCGACACTTCGCCTTTTTTGTACTTTTACTTAGGTACGAAATAAAGCCCATTTATTATTATTATTATTATTATTATTAGTATAATTGAAATCAATCAAGAATACACTTTCCTGGCTAAAGGATGATAACTTTCACGACAGGGTGCAAGAAATTGAAAATTACTGCTCAAGTGTTCGTTTTACAATGACTGCCAAAACCTCGTTGTTCAAGCACTATTCATGAGATATTCGTTTTCAGTACTTCTTTATGTGTTAATAATTCGATAGTAGGGTTTAGATGACTATTGAGTTGTAATTTATGATAACTAGTTAGTATTTAAATAAACTTCTTCATTAATAAATCCTTTAAACACTTAGTATCGTACTACGTTACATGGGAAATTCACTGACTTCTTTCGAATCAAAATGCTTCAGCGCTTCTTTATTATGCAATAAGATTTGACAGGCGGCCCTGCTCGAACCCTGTTACATATTCCGAACATATAACAAAGGGACGCTTCCAATGTATCCGATTATCTGATGTATTCAGCCGGTGGCACTCTGCATCGCATCTCGGCAGGAGACAATCTCAGACTGATCGAGATCAGGAGACTTATCGACCGATTTCCTGGCGCGTAAGTGCCGCAAAATGTGGGGCGAGAGCGGCTGAATGTGCCAGTGGTGTCGCTGTAGGACTCTTTTGGCAGCAAAGTGTGACACTTGAGAATCCGATATCGATATCAGGATACAGCGAAGTGGTGTGACCATATTTCATATTTCACCTATATCAAGTTTAACTAAAGTTTTTGGGAAATTACTCCTTAATAAAATGATTAATTTTCATACTAAATTCAAAATTTTAAATTCAAATCAATATGGTTTTATAGCGGGAAAATCTACAACAAATGGGATACGAGGTATAGTAGATGAAATTACCCAAAATATGGATGGAAAAGTACCATCGATATCCGTATTTGTGGTTTTACAAAAAGCGTTTGACACAGTTAACTACAATGTACTTTTGGAAATCTTAGAAGGAATAGGTTTTCGGTGGAAAGATGTATACTTTAATGGAAAATTATTTAGTAGTAAGACTATTACACTCATATAGTAAAGAAATGTTTGTTAAATGTGATGTACCACAAGGTACAATTTTGGGTCCTCTGTTATTCCATATTTATTTAAACGATATATTCAAAATTGATAGTACTGGTAAAATAGTCAGTTTTGCGGACGACACTGCTATACTCTATAAAGGTAAGGATTGGAACGACTTAAAAGATGTTATCCAAAATGACTTTTGCAAAATTATTCAGTGGTTTAAGAACCGAAAATTAACAATTCACTTTACTAAACCCATTTTTTACCATTTTCATCACTATCTAATCATCTACCCAAATATAACCACCTTCGCTTTAAGGTAAATGATAAAAATGTATAAATCGATAGAGTTAATGATACAAAAATATTTATGAATTTATCTTGATTCCCACTTGAGATGGGATGTACATATTTCTTACATACTAAAGAAAATTAGATTCATAGCATATAAAATAAAATTTCTAACCGGTATATTAACTGAATATTATCTACGAAAGCTTTAGTCGAGACACACATAACATGTGGCATAGTAGTATGGGGTGCTGCATGCACGACATACCTTAACGATTTAGATGTGCTTCAAAGAACAATTTTAAAATCAATGTTTGGCAAATCAAAATTATACCCAACTAATGACTTATATAATGATGCTCAAGTATATGATACTAAACAACTTTACTTCTTACCTACCATATCTCATTACCACAATTATTAGTGAACGCGACACAATCAAATATGACACAATTAGTGCTCTATCATTCTTACCAATAATTTTTTTCTCTCTATTTTTTTTTATCTTTTGTAATTCAACATACATACGATCCATGCACAGGCGTTGTCCTCCTATGGATATATTATATTTATTTACTCGTTTCATGTTTCCTGTATTCTAGAGTAAATAAATATTATTACTATTTTTATTATAGCATTTTCTTTAACTAACGCAATCGCGTAGACAGAAGAATAACACAGTATCGCACCCTAAGAAATCTAAACATGCCTGACAGGTTTTTAAACTGATGAATATTGTGTCCGCCACCAAAAGCTCCGCGTCATCCAAAGCTTTCCTCTGGTAATGTTAAAGAGGTTGATCCATAGACATAGGCAAGAACATCAGAGCAGAAGCTACGTCAAGTGTGCCAAAAGGATGCCTGCAGATGAGAGGATAAGAGGGAGAAGGAAGATTTGGAGGAAGGCAGATCTCGAAGAAAACGAAGAAGCAGAAACCTATTCATATATATGAAAGACTTGTCTTTGGGGATATCGACAAATTAAGCAAAGTGTACCTTTCTGACTTACAAATACTCAAGCTTTCGACAGGCTATGGTGTCATCTTCAGGAGTTACTCAATGAGATTGGTGCTAGCGTTTGATGTATAAAATTGTATTTGGGAACATTTGGGATAATAAGCTCGATTTAGGCGGATCCTTTTTTAACAACGGTGGAGAACATAATTATGTTTTAATGACGAAATATGTACGGGTTGGGAAGAATATTCTTGATTGAATGACATTTTCTTAAAACTTCACAGATTCCCATCATGGGGTAACCTAGAATTATACACCAACCTTTGCTGTAGGCATAACAGGGGCCGAGACTCCTGTATGGAGAAGCGAATTTGGGACTAACTGTATATTCTTTGCCAACAATGGAATACTTTAAGAGAAGTGTAATCTGAACTGGTTGGTAATACGAAAAAATCACCGAAGAATATTGCACCGCTATGTGGCAAAGATATGGCGGATACACTCGAAAGATTGACATCAGATGGGTGGTTTGTTGGTCCTGACCATGCCATAGCCAGTATTGAAATACAGTAGCATGAATGATCATATCTAAAAGTGAAAACATCTAGAGGAACTTCTGATGCACGGTATGTGTCATCAGCAGTTCCACAGGGTTCAGTACTGGAACCTTGACCTCTTTTATTCCTAGTATACACATTCGATCTACATGAGGGTGTAGAACATTGTTGCATTCAAATATATGCTGACGATACCCAAGCTTAGGAGAACAGACCCACTGTTAAGCCTTGCGAGACCTGCGGATCTTGGACCTGGTCTTGGGTTTGACGCCTGACATGGATGGAGGCACAAAAACCTCCTGGCTCCTTCCTTTCTTTTGTCCATTCATTCACCTAAGCAACATACGGCTTATATCGCTTCGTTCGAATAAAATATTTTACTACAGGAATACCCTAGTACCACCCAACTGAGTAATGCAAGGAACACTCATAACAATCCATCACCGGAAGCACCAGAAGCATTGTTTGCGGAGTGTTCAATTTTGAATGGTATGAATGTTGGATTAAGGCATGTGTTACACTTCTATTAATTGGTTGACTCCTAGCGTGAGCATCCCTTGATTATATAAATTGTGGATGATCATCTCACAGGCATAAATTCCTTGTATCTCTCTCTAACCTTGTAGTAGTCGGAGCAGTTTATAATGCAGTAAGCCATATACCGACTTGCATACCGTCATCAGCTTTTACAGAATTATTCTCGGCGCAAGTTAGCCTCTTTGAGAAAAAATTGGCCACAACCACGTATCACAATAAAAATAAGTCGACAAAGTCAGTCAAACTGGTCCATACTAATAGTCCCTAGCCCTTAGTTCCCAACTGTTTGAAAACTTCTAGGGTCTAGCAATTTCTCTCTTGCCCTATCGCCAGAACCGACCATATGGAAACGTTGCTATGACTAGTTAGCATGGCCAGCCCCTGAAACAAGTGCGTTCGACCCGTGTTATGAAAATATTTCTCTATGTCTTCCAGTCTGAAGGGCCAATATATGTGAAATACGAGTATGTCTAGCTGGTGCCTTGGAATCATATGAATATACTGAAGCCGAAGAATTGAGATATACCCTTCCCCACCTCCTGCAACACCCCACCCCACTGTATTACCCTGCGAAAACCTTTTCCGAGAAGCCGCTGTTACGTCAAAGACGAGCTTATGGCGATATAAATTGCTTTGCCATTGAGTTCGTAGCTGGGCCGCCACTGGAACGATGTGAAAAAACACAAAACAGACAGGTTTTTGCTCCTTGACACATTAGTAACTTTGTGTCAAAATTTCATAAAAATCCAGGCAGATGTTTCTTGTTATGTAGGCCAAGGATCAACGGGAAGGCAGGCAGACTAGCAAAAATATACTAAGTGACATATAAATCCGAACACCCAGTTTAAATGGTTTTATTTTAATAAAATTTTGTATAAGTACTTAATGAAGCATAATAAGTAAATGATAAAAATTTCAAAATAATTGCACTGCTTTAAAGCCCTTTGACCTTTAATAATGTGTGGATGCACCCTGATGTGCTACGCATTCTCCAACGCGCCTAGGCATGCTTCTGATCAGGTGGTCAATGTCCTACTGTGGTATCTCATTCCAGGCAACCACCAACTCCTCTCGAAGTGCTTCTAGAGTCTGAGGAGGACGTTGCAAATTGAGCAATCCCCTACCCATCATATCCCACACGTGCTCAATTGGGGATAAGTCGGGAGATCTTGGTGGCCATGGTAACAATGTGACATCATTATGTTGAAAGAAGTCTATTGTGACTCTTGCAACATGTGGTCGGGCATTACCTTGTTGGAAAGTCCAGTGCCCCTTGCTCTTTGCGTACGGCCTTCTCGAAGCCATGCCTGACAACACCTAACCACAGTATCTACACTTCTTTGCACTCTAACTGCAATTGCCCGAAAGGAAAGTCCAGCTTCCCGAAGTCCCACTATACGGCCCCTATCAAACTCACTAAGTTGACGAAATCGTACAGGTCTCCGTACTCTAGGCATCGTAACCGATCGTAAAGGATGTGAAGAACCAAAATCCGCCAACGTCGATTCTTTACTGCGGCTGAAATATTCATTTTTAGAGCGTTATTGAATTAAAAAAAGCAGTATAAAAACCGGAATGTCCAACTGATAAGGCTGAAACTTTTTTCACTTGTTATTTACAGTAAGATAAATACATTCACCAACTTTTATTAAAATAAAACCATTTAAACTGGGTGTTCGGATTTATATGTCACTTAGTATACATGTCGCTTGATGTAAATGTCATGTAAGATGCAAAGAAGATCTCATTTCCGAAATCTGCGGATTACACTACTTCGTCGCAAGTTGGCGTGGGAAGAAAAATGTACAAAAAAGATATACATAATAAAAAGCACACATTTCTCTATCGTGAGGCTTTTCTAAACAGCAACAAGTATAGACAGTAGGCTTTATAAGTCTTGTACGGGGTGAGAAGGATAGATGGCAAAAAGTACTTCCTAGTTCAAAATCGGATGTTTCAGTCAAGTCATAACCTCACTGACTTGAACTCCGACAAGCTGAAATGACGGCTTCCTGGCAAGTTCAGCTATATGTCAGAACCGTGTGTGTAATCTGATATTAGTTAAGTTATTGCGTTTTAGCAGTATTAAACAGCATCAAATTACTGTCACCTTAGGCAGGGCAAAGGTTTTCCCTCCAGATGTCTGCAGGCGAAGTGCTGTCACCGGTAAGGCAAGAGATAGGTATCATCATTTAAGAAATAAGGTTGTTAATGTGTGAGTGGTAATGTAATTTGTTCCACCACCTGGCATCATGCCACAAATTTTAGAGGTTGTCCAATGTACCAAAACTATGTACAAAACCTAAAAGAAAGGGTCGACTATGGCTAATCTATTCTAAGTGACATATAAATCCGAACACCCAGTTTAAATGGTTTTATTTTAATAATAGTTGGTGAATGTATTTATCTTACTGTAAATAACAAGTGAAAAAATTTTCAGCCTTATCAGTTGGACATTCCGGTTTTTATACTGCTTTTTTTTAATTCACTAACGCTCTAAAAATGAATATTTCAGCCGCAGTAAAGAATCAACGTTGGCGGATTTTGTTTCTTGCCATCCTTTACGATCGGTTACGATGCCTAGAGTACGGAGACTTGTACGATTTCGTCAACTTAATGAGTTTGGTAGGGGCCGTATAGTGGGACTTCGGGAAGCTGGACTTTCTTTTCGGGCAATTGCAGTTAGAGTGCAAAGAAGTGTAGACACTGTGGTTAGGGGTTGTCAGGCATGGCTTCGAGAAGGCCGTACGCAAAGAGCAAGGGGCACTGGACGCCGCCGTAGAACAACAGACCGTGAAGATCGCCGCCTAAGATTATTGGCCTTAAGGGACCGTTTCTCCACTACCAGGTCCATTGCAAATGAATGGTTTGCAGAACACGGAAGACCTATTGGCATGCGAAGTATTTACCGACGAATGAGAAGTTTGGGCTTGTTTTCATACCGGCCACACTGGGTCCTCCCTTTAACTCGAGAACACCGACGTAATTGCCTTGAGTGGTGCAGACAACGGTCACTCTGGGATCAGGAATGGAACAGTATTATTGTCTTTAGTGACGAGTCTCGATTTTGTTTAGGCATACACGATGGTCGTGCCAGGGTTAGAAGGTGACGTGGTGAAAGGAGGAATCCACAGTTTTTTGTTGAAAGACATGTTCATCACACTGTTGGAGTTATGGTTTGGGGTGCTATAGCTTATGGTTCCAGGTCACCATTAATCTTCATCAGAGGTAACATGAACGCGCAGCGTTATATCCACGAAGTTCTAGAACCCCATCTTTTACCCTATCTTGACACCCTGGCAGATCCAACTTTCCAACAAGATAATGCCCGACCACATGTTGCAAGAGACACAATAGACTTCTTTCAACATAATGATGTCACATTGTTACCATGGCCACCAAGATCTCCCGACTTATCCCCAATTGAGCACGTGTGAGATATGATGGGTAGGAGATTGCTCATTTTGCAACGTCCTCCTCAGACTCTAGAAGCACTTCGAGAGGAGTTGGTGGTTGCCTGGAATGAGATACCACAGGAGGACATTGACCATCTGATCAGAAGCATGCCTAGGCGCGTTGGAGAATGCGTAGCACATCAGGGTGCATCCACACATTATTAAAGGTCAAAGGGCTTTAAAGCAGTGCAATCATTTTGAAATTTTTATCGTTTACTTATTATGCTTCATTAAGTACTTATACAAAATTTTATTGAAATAAAACCATTTAAACTAGGTGTTCGGATTTATATGTCACTTAGTATATCTACTGATATGAATAAAAACAAAAATCTTAAAATAGCAGTATTAAACATCAGATCGCTTTTAGTCAAGTTTATCGATTCCAAAAACACTATGGTCAATTCCCGGGATTGGGACATTATTGCGTTAACTGAGACCTGACTCAATCAAAATGTAGACAATGATCTCATATCTTTGGATGGATATACTCTTTTCAGGAATGATCGAGTAGACTCCAGAGGTGGAGGTCTTTGCTTTGGAGTCGTTTATAGGCCTCCTAAGTGTAACGTTTATGATTTTACCAATCAGTTTCAAGATTCGCTTAGTTTGTTATATCCGGAATATGACAAAATGATTTACGCTGGTGATTTTAATATTGATTTTCTCGATAAAAACAGTAATACTGTGAAGTTATTTGATGATTCGTTGACTACTTTTGGTTTGCATCAAATAGTAGCTTCGCCGACCAGATTTGGAGTCTCCTCCGAAACATTGCTAGATCTCTTTTTTTGCTCTGATGATACTCCAAGTACTTGTTATGTATGTAATGTGTCAAATTTGTCTGATCATAGTTTGATATCTATAGTCCTTGAATATGAGGTAGAAACCAAACAACCTGTACTACGTAGCTACAGAGATTCAAAAAATATCAACCAAGAATCTTTTAAGACTGCTCTGGATGAAGTAGACTTTATGCAGATAATTTATTGTCAGGACATAGATACGAAATTAAATATATTTAATCAATTAGTTTTAGAGCTATTTGACAAATTTGCAACCTATCGAATTGGTTAAGGTTTACGAAAAAATCAGCTCCGTGGCTGACTGATAATATTACATTTCTAATGAAGCTTACATATGAAAGATTCACTGCCTATAGGAGATCAAGGTTTGATCAGAAATGGGAGGAATACAAGAAGTTACGTAATATAGTAAAATTAGCAACTGATAAATCGTAAACAAGTAGTAGAGATAGACAACACTATATCTAGTCCGATTGATATAACATCAGGTGTTCCTCAGGGTTCAGTTTTAGGGCCCTTGTTGTACTTAATTTATACTATAGACTTGGGTAGCTCTGTGAAAAACTCTTCTGTGATGTGCTATGCCGATGATACACAGATATATAAGAGCTTTAATAGTAACACTTTACATACTTCAATCAATGAGCTTAATGATGATTTGGAGGCAATAGTAGGATACTCAAATGGTAACAATCTTAAGCTCAATAAGGATAAGTGCTCAGTGATGCTTTTTTGTCCTGCTTTCAAACGTAACACTATATTGAATTCTCTTGATGTAAAAATCGACAAGGAGCGTCTAGCTGTCGTAAATACTACAAAAAATTTAGGGTTGATTATTGATTATACTTTACGGTTTAAGGAGCATGTTTCGTCTATCCTAAAAAAATGTTATGCAACTTTGAAGTGTTTTTATGTCAATCGCTCTATTTTGAATTTTAAAGTTAGAAAAAACTTATGTGAGGCTATTATATTTCCAAGCTTATTTTACTGTAGCACTGTGTTCTATCATTGTCTTGATTCTATCACAAAAGCAAGACTCCAAAACTCCAAAATACTTGTTGTCGATTTGTATTTAATCTCAAGAAGTATGATCATCTTTCCTTAACGAGATTTCAGCTTGGTTGGATGTGTATAGAAAATGCTTGCAAGTACCATATAGCAGTGTTTACACATAAGATCATATCTTCTCGATCCCCCTTGTATCTTTATGAGAAATTTGTTTTCAGACGAAATAATTCAGACATTGATTTCAGACACAAAAAAAGACTAGAGATCCCTATGTATAAAACAACTTTATTTCGTAGTTCATACACTTACAATGCTATCCTGATTTATAACGAATTAGATGACAATATAAAGGATTGGCCAGTAAACAGATTTCGAAAGCATGTGAAACAGATTTATTTGTCATTGTAGTAATTGTGGAAAAGTTAGTTTTTAATTCTTATACGAGTATTTTATTTTATTTTTACGTAATATATGTGTGGATATTATGTATGTCAGGAAGCTATCAAGCTCATTGTTTTGAAGCGTCTTTTGCTGCTTGTCAAAGTTTCCTTTCATTAAGTATTTCAATTTATTATTTGGGTAGGTTAAGTAGAGTAGCCAAGAGCTAGACTTCGCCTACGTAGAGGTCACATTATGTTGTAGTTTATGTAATGTGCCTAATAAAGACATTTTATTATTATTATTATTATTATAATGCTAAAAAGATTCATTTGGAACATAAAATTAGCAGTACGAACTATAAGACTCTATGGAAAGATTTGGAAGCTAATAACTTTGGCAATAAGACAGCCAGGTCATCTATTCCAGTAGATTTAGCTAATGTTGTCGAAATGAACCGGTACGTCTTTATCTAGTGCAGGTATTGAACCTGATGCTGATACACTTTCTTTTTATAAGAATAATGTCAAACCTAATGTATCCCTCTTTGAATTCGCTTTGGCGTCCACAGATCAGGTGAAAGATACTTTGTTTGGCTTCAAAACCAAAGCATTTGGTGCTGATTTGATAAATATCGAAATGCTGTTGTATTGCTGCCCCAAAATTGTTCCTTTCATTGCACATATCATTATTGAATGCATATTGCGTCGCTATTTTCCTTTTTGCTGGAAGCACGCTTTGATTGTGCCTTTGCCTTTGCAACTAAAGTCATACTGTGCAATTCTCTTGTTCTGTATGTCGTCTATGACAAATGTCTAACTAAATTCACCTCTGATAAAATACAACGCGTGCAAAATTCTTGTCTGAGACTTATTTTTAGTTTAAGTAAATACGATTCTGTTTCATCAAAGCTTACTGATGCTGGCTGGATGAACATGAAGCAACGCAGGCTGCTTCATAGCCTTGTACAGTACCATAAGATTCATCTCTTCAGTTGAACAATTGTGGGTTATAGGCCTCCTAAGTGTAACGTTTATGATTTTATCAATCAGTTTCAAGATTCGCTTAGTTTGTTATATCCGAAATATGACAAAATGATTTGCACTGGTGATTTTAATATTGATTTTCTCGATGAAAACAGTAATGCTGTGAAGTTATTTGATGATTCGTTGAATACTTTTGGTTTGCATCAAATAGTAGCTTCGCCGACCAGATTTGGAGTCTCCTCCGAAACGTTGCTAGATCTCTTTTTTTGCTCTGATGATACTCCAAGTACTTGTGATGTATGTAATGTACCAAATTTGTCTGATCATAGTTTGATATCTATAGTCCTTGAATATGAGGTAGAAACCAAGCAACCTGTACTACGTAGCTACAGAGATTTCAAAAATATCAAACAAGAATCTTTTAAGACTGCTCTGGATGAAGTAGACTTTATGCAGATAATTTATTGTCAGGACATAGATACGAAATTAAATATATTTAATCAATTAGTTTTAGAGCTATTTGACAAATTTGCAACCTATCGAATGGCAAGGTTTACGAAAAAATCAGCTCCGTGGCTGACTGATAATATTACATTTCTAATGAAGCTTACAGATGAAAGATTCACTGCCTATAGGAGATCAAGGTGTGATCAGAAATGGGAGGAATACAAGAAGTTACGTAATATAGTAAAATTAGCAACTGATAATGCTAAAAAGATTCATTTGGAACATAAAATTAGCAGTACGAACTATAAGATTCTATGGAAAGATTTGGAAGCTATTAACTTTGGCAATAAGACAGCCAGGTCATCTACTCCAGTAGATTTAGCTGATGTTGACGAAATGAGCCGGTACTTTACGTCTTTATCTAGTGCAGGTATAGAAGCTGATGCTGATACACTTTCTTTTTATAAGAATAATGTCAAACCTAATGTATCCCTCTTTGAATTCGCTTTGGCGTCCACAGATCAGGTGAAAGATACTTTGTTTGGCTTCAAAACCAAAGCATTTGGTGCTGATTTGATAAATATCGAAATGCTGTTGTATTGCTGCCCCAAAATTGTTCCTTTCATTGCACATATCATTATTGAATGCATATTGCGTCGCTATTTTCCTTTTTGCTGGAAGCACGCTTTGATTGTGCCTTTGCCTAAAGTTGCTCAGCTATCTGAGCTCAGGGATTTGCGTAATATTAGTATCTTGCCAACATCGTCTAAATTGCTTGACTCGATAATGGATGTTCAGATAAGAGAACCCTTAAGAACGAATAACCTCATTATAGATACACAATCAGGGTTCCGTCCGGCTCATAGCTGTGCAACAGCATTGCTGGGAGTGGTGGATGATGTATTATGCAGTGCTGACAAAGGTAACCTGACTGCCTTGGTGCTCTTAGATTATACGAAGGCATTTGACAGGATACATCATCACCTACTCTTAGCCATGCTCCATTTTTACGGATTCTCGGCCGATGCAGAGTCTCTAATGCGTAGCTACTTCAGCGATCGTCAACAGCAGGTAATGCTGAATGATAAGTAGTCCACGCTATTGAAAGTGACCATTGGTGTTCCTCAGGGCTCTATTCTGGGTCCGCTAATGTTGATTATTTACATCTCTAATCTATACTTCAGTCTTCACTCTTGTAAAGCTCATTTTTATGCAGATGATACACAAGTGTACTTATCATTTCCTCCAGCTCAAACATTGCCTGCTGTTGATCTAATAAATAAAGACCTTGACAGTCTCACTAACGAGTCTCGAAACATATGCTTAGACTTGAATCCAGCTAAAAGTACAGTCATGTTATTCGGGCCGAAAAATTGGAGAGACCAGTGTGAACCTCTGGTGAAAATAAACCTCGATAACAATACTTTAGAAATAAGCTCGATAGCGCGTAATTTAGGCTTATACCTTGACAAAAACTTAAGGTTTGAGGATCATGTTAACAAGTGGTCCAGAAAGGCGTATTGTAATTTAAAAACGATATACGGTCAAAAATCTTACATGAACCAAAAAACTAAAGTCATACTATGCAATTTTCTTGTTCTGTCGCATTTTAACTTCTGTGATGTCGTCTATGACAAATGTCTAACTAAATTCACCTCTGATAAAATACAACGCGTGCAAAATTCTTGTCTGAGACTTATTTTTGGTTTAAGAAAATACTATTCTGTTTCATCAAAGCTTACTGATGCTGGCTGGCTGAACATGAAGCAACGCAGGCTGCTTGATAGCCTCGTACAGTACCATATGATTATTATACATAAACTACCATCCTACTTTCACGAAAAAGTTCATTTGCGTTACTTAGCTCACAATCGCAATACCCGCAACAAAAGAAAACTGACACCGCCTTTTCATTCTACCACTTTATTCGAAAGATTTTTTTCGTATAATATCAGTACACTTTATAATAATATCCCGCGAGAGTACATTTTTCTTTCTACTGATCTGTTTAAGAAACGTATACGCTATTACATTGCAGGTAATTGCATAGTATGACTTCTGAGTCATCGTGTATTTTTATAGTACCATTTATCAAATTAGCCGCTAGGGTCCATTCTCTGATAATGCTTATATATACATATATTTTTTTACCTCATTTATATATATGCTTATTATGATGTAAACCTAAAACTAGGGGTTAAGTGGAAGAGCGGATATGCCGAACTTCACCCCTCCCACTATATGTTCATATAAAACTGGTTTTGCAACTTGTTTTGTATTTTCTTTTGTGGGAATAAAGACTTTATTATTATTATTATTATCTTAGCCCAAGCTAAAATTCACCATAATACAGCTGCAAGCTGTTCCAGTTCCCTCGGCTAGATCGAATCGAATTTTGCAGGCAGGAAACAGGTGCCCTGTTTTATTTTGTGCTTCCTATGAATGCCCCACGAACCAAGAAGCAGGCAATATGTTATGAAATATAGTGGAACGGTAGTGAGTGCAGCTTTTCCTTGAACCGCAGATGAAAATATGAAATTTTCAGCGGTGATTCAATTATGCATGTATACACTCTCGGGATTATGCATGGACCGTTTTCAATTTGTTACTTTTACTTACGGTGCTCCGGGGCAGCAATATTGAAGCGGCATTGTGTGGGGTTAGAGGTTCGCAAAGTAGGTTATGAACATGTAGGTCGAGTAAATATTTTTTCGATATATTATGCCCGAGATTGAACCATCAAGAGCTAAGGAAATAGCAAAAGACGTTCCACGTACATGTTTCATCTCGGTACTTTTGCTAGAAAAGCAACCTGCATAAAACGTATGGAAGATGGGCCACAGCCGATTTGTCTATAAATTGAGTATAATATATTTCTCGCTTACCTGAACAAAAGTTCTCGTGGTACCAAATCCTATGTTTAGTTTGTAATAACTATAGGGAGGGGGTTTGCTCGATTTAAAAAATGGTGAATGTGCTGTGGTTATCAGACCAACCCAACTAACAATTATCACTCCTATTAGAGTTGCATGAATGATTATACAGTATTCCTTACACAGCATTGGATACTGTAAGAACATTAGCAAAACCCTCTTAGAACAGCTATACAAGTGAAATGGGCATACCTAATAGGACACTTCAGTCATTTAAGAGGTTGTATAAGGGCTGCAGGTAACAGTTATACAGCAAAACTGTAAGCCCCTTGCAGCCGCTATAGGACATTTGCGTCAGTGCAAGATTCAGTTTTTGTCAAATATACAACTATTCTGTTACGTGATTCTACTTTATTGCAACCAAACTAGTTCTTATGTATTGCAAAGACGAAGTGAAGAATATTTAACTAACACATTACAGTCATCTTGTTTACTAACATATCGGCCATTGTGAATTTCATAAATATACAGGTATATGATAAACTTCTACACTGTGATATATAGGGCTATTGAATTACTTGCGCAGCAAATTTTATTGTGATTATCGTGCAAAGTAGTTACGCAATTTCTACGGGCTTCTTATTTGACGCATATTTTGATAATGATCAAAAGTATGTCTAGATTTTTAAGATGGAAAACTGAACTTATCTGCGTCAAATCTTCCACAAATCCTGTATTTAGACACAATTACACTAATGTTTATCACTTTATATCTGTAATTTCGAACTGAAACATAATTATTTAATATTAAATAGAGGAATAAATGTTTGCCCAATATGGCTGGTGGTTGTGTATAATCATGGCATCGTCCATGTTGTCTTCAGTTTATTAGAATATTTTGGTGTTGCCAGTCGAATGATTTACCCAGAATTTGTACCAGATCTATATCTTCTGTTTGAACAGTTGATAAAGCCTTTTGAACCAATATGCATGCGTTCTTTGTCTTAAATCATTGGTTATGGCATTTTAACAAAAATATGACAGAAAGTTAGGTTATGGTGAAGTTGTATACCAACATATTTAGCATATGTACAGCCTTTAACAGTTACTAAACAACAGTTGTATAAGTGCTTCCGTTAGGAGCAACTTGTTGGCTAAAGTAGTAATATGCACAGCAAAACAACAAGGCTCGGGTTTGTTTTATAAACGTTACCATGGATGCCACAACACAACCATTTTGACTAACGTGCAAATATGGCTTACAAAATAGTTGTATAAACGTTTATGCAACAGTTAAAAATTTGTCCTATAAGGTGTTGTATAACTATGCTAAAGAATATTTTAAACACCTCATTTTAGAGCAGATATGTTGCAGAAAGCAAATTTGCATTCCACAGAACATTAAGCCAGCATCTTGGTGTTCAGGCAACAACAATAGAGAGCTTTTGTGGCTGAACGGTTCTTTTACCAAAAGCTTATAGCACTAGTTTGCTAGTTGGGAAATACTCGGAGAGTCGTTATACTGAGGAACGTATACTAAGTGACATATAAATCCGAACACCCAGTTTAAATGGTTTTATTTTAATAAAATTTTGTATAAGTACTTAGTGAAGCATAATAAGTAAATGATAAAAATTTCAAAATGATTGCACTGCTTTAAAGCCCTTTGACCTTTAGTAATGTGTGGATGCACCCTGATGTGCTACGCATTCTCCAACGCGCCTAGGCATGCTTCTGATCAGGTGGTCAATGTCCTCCTGTGGTATCTCATTCCAGGCAACCACCAACTGCTCTCGAAGTGCTTCTAGAGTCTGAGGAGGACGTTGCAAATTGAACAATCTCCTACCCAGCATATCCCACACGTGCTCAATTGGGGATAAGTCGGGAGATCTTGGTGGCCATGGTAACAATGTGACATCATTATGTTGAAAGAAGTCTATTGTGACTCTTGCAACATGTGGTCGGGCATTATCTTTTTGGAAAGTTGGATCTGCCAGGGTGTCAAGATAGGGTAAAAGATGGGGTTCTAAACCTTCGTGGATATAACGCTGTGCGTTCATGTTACCTCTGATGAAGATTAAAGGTGACCTGGAACCATAAGCTATAGCATCCCAAACCATAACTCCAACAGTGTGGTGAACATGTCTTTCAACAAAAAACTGTGGATTCCTCCTTTCACCACGGCGCCTTCTAAAGGTCAAAGGGCTTTAAAGCAGTGCAATCATTTTGAAATTTTTATCATTTACTTATTATGCTTCATTAAGTACTTATACAAAATTTTATTAAAATAAAACCATTTAAACTGGGTGTTCGAATTTATATTATTTATATATTATATATTCACTTAGTATATTTCATTTCAAAACCTTAAAAGGGAGGAGTGTCAGTAGGGGTCATGCTGATTTTGACCATTTGACCTTACAAGGTTAAGTTTGGGGCAAGGGCACGGAAGTTGCAGTTGCTTAAATGTCTTAATGACCTTTACAAGGTCAATTCAAGGTCACGTTGATTTTGACGGCTAGCTCATCGGCAGAGATCGGCTTGACTCTCTGAATTCCTGCTTGTATAGTGATTGTCATCAGCAGAGCTGTAGATCAGATTGACCGGACAGGAAAGAGGAACGAGCAACAACTCATAATTCTTGTGTACATTGATTGGTATAAGTTTCAATTTGCTATCTCAAGTAACTGGTCTGTCTGGTGTATTTTTGACTAAGCTCCTGTTGGATGGGTAATCCCCTAGTGAAATTCTTTCAAGGTAACCAGAAGTCTTCCTTCGATTTCAACAACCCTCAAAAGTGAACAGCCTAATCTAAACGTCGCATGTCCCTTGGAGATGAGACACATGAAAAAACAGCAACCACACCTGAAACCATCGAAAATCTCCACGATATTGTGTTGGACAATTCGTGTGTATTGTATGTAACGATTGATGAAGATGAACACTGCTTCACGACAACGAGTCAGAAATAAAAAGGCGGAGGGTGGAAGCCTGAGGTTCAACGCCACAGAAAGAGGAGTCAATTACGTTTGCCTGAAAGGTCGTGGTCATTGTGTTTTGAGGGGATCCTATCAAGTGATTACCTTAAAGAGGGAGAACAATTACTGACAAAGACCACCTCAACTTCCTTGATCAACTGTATACCAAAATTCATGAGGGTAGGCTTTGGGAAGAAAATAATTATTTTGGCTTGCTTGCAAATGTGTGTTGAAAATGGAAAAACTGGAGAATTCAGGATATGATTTGCTCGTCAGTCTCTCCTATCTTCCTGATTTGGGCCTTTCAGAACTACGTATGTTCGCAACTTTGGACAAATTTACTTCTGTATAGAGCTTCGATTCCGATGAGTAAGTTGAGAGGGTCGTGGGTGTACATTTTGACAGCTTTTTAGGCCCGTATCGTCAGTCGTCCCTACAATTGTAGGGCGCCTTTATGGCCTCCGTGATTGTCATAGTTTTCTACTTTCCCGTGGTAGCGCTCTATTTTAAGGTTGTGTCACAAACATCTATTTGCATCAAATTGTGCTTCCTTTTGAGTTATATCATGTTTTATCGGCCTGGAATTTCCTACAATTTAAAAGGAAAACAAATCTTCACAATAGTAGAGCGCTGACGCTGACACGGGACAATCTAGAAATTTTTGAAGGAGAGAAAGGAGTATGACAATCAAGGAGGCCATAAACGCGCCCTACAATATTGTAGGATCGACTGACGATACGGGCCTTAGACTTCGTGTCCAAGAAGCAAACGAGGAACATGTACCAAATGTGTTGATATCTTAAGCAACCACATTGGAGAATAAACTCGCTTTTAACTGAAAATAGCACTTTCATTTTTTTCGGGTCGAGAACTTTTCGCCTTAGCCTCGAATATAATATATCATATGCTTATGTGATTCCACGGCATGTGCTCCACGTTGGAGTATATGCTAGGTACAATGGAGCTACTAAACAAAACTCTTCATACTGTCACAACTAAAGTACACATTTTCTCATGAACAACTGAAATCCCCTGGAATTATTGTAATTCAGAATGGTGTAGCGGCTCTGCAATGCAATCACTAGTTTTGTTTGCGTGTTTAATTTTAGATTAGGTAGATATGAGAGAATTGGAGCATATTAATTGAGATGGTCGCTGTGTAATTGGTTTGTGGGTGTGTGTGTTTCAGATAGAGCGACTGAAAAGTTGGTTACGGGATGAGGGGGGGGCGTTATGATTTTCATTCAGTGAAATTATAATGTTATTAGTTTTTCATGGTTCAACTGGATGAAATTTGATTTACTGAAGAAGCAAGTTTTTCTCCATAGTGTCCAATATGTACTTATGAACAAGTGGTATATATACGGCAGACTTGCATTGTTACAGGTCAGCCCGAATTCGGAAAACAGAGTGGCTTTTTTTGTCTATATTAGACCATCATTCTAGATAGCATGTGAAAACATACCTACTCTGTAAAGGCACAACGAAAACAGTGTTAATTTTATGATACATAATACGTAGTTTTTACTGGAAATGTTTCAATTCGTATCCAGTGATTCAGCATCTCTATTTCTTGTTGCAGTTCCTCCTGACATTGATGACTCAGAGACAAGTGGCGACATTACAGTCGCTGAAGGAGAAAATGTGACGCTTACCTGTAAAGCAACTGGGCATCCCCATCCACGGATCGTGTGGAGGAGAGAAGATGGCGGAAGTCTAATCGTGTACACACCTGACAATAAAATTGAAAAAGGTAGGCTCCTCAGCAATGGTTTTATCCAACAACCGATTTTCTAACGTGAAATGGTTAGACTTTTCCCTATATTTTCCAAATTATTGAAATAGGAAACGTATACACAAATAAAAACGAGGGTATACTACCGTCTAGACAATGCGGTTTTACGAAGGGATATAACATTGCTGGAGCATCGTTAGATCTAACTGACAATATTATCAGAGGTTGGGATAACCATCAAACAACAATCTTAATTCTTTTAGATTTTACTAGTGTTAGACACCACCCACAATTCACTACACAAAACGTTGCCATCGATATGAACCGTTGCCCTGAGGCTTTTATGTCATCGGGAGAGCTTCAATGGTAGGCTTTTGGACCACTTTTTATTTTAAAAACTTCCGACTTTGATAAGGTTGTTAAACACTGCAATATTCAGTCTTTACTGACAAACTGCTCAGACTCATATTGATGAAATTTGAGATACATATATTGACAAGTATGTCGATTAAATCCAGAATAACCAAAAGTAATTTATTCTTTCCTAAAAAACGTAAAAATCAAATTAAGCAATATTCAACTATATCATTGAATTTTAGAAAAAGTAGTTTTTTAGTGCTTTGGAAATTATACTTGAACAAACAAATTCTCGATTACAAAACCAAAAAAATTCTGTGTATCTAGAGTCTCCAAAATAAGGCTACACAATACGATCATCAAGCCAACACTTTTGTATGGAGTACAAACCTGGGTAATTAATAACAAACATTACTTAGGTGGGAGAGGAAAACTTTAAAGAGAATATAATATGGAGGGATCAAGGTGGAGGGAGGGTATGTTCGGAGGTCTAATGCTGAAATCTATCATCTATATAATGAGGCAAACATAATAGAAGCAGCTAGGACCAGAAGATTGTAGTGGCTGGGGCACCTGGAAAGAATGCCGCAAGAAAGAACAGTGAAGCATACAGCATGGAGAGTCCCGGATACCAAGAAGAAAACAGGGAGACCAAGAGGAAGATGGAAGGGTGCGGTTATGGAAGATTTGAGGAGCAGGCATATCAGAGACTGAAAGAAACAAGCATTAGACAAGGAGCGGTGGAATAAACTTAAAAAACTTAGGGCCTAAAGGCCTGATTTATAGCTGTATATATATACAGGGTGACGCAAAGTTAGAGTTTTCCTTTACACGACGTGTAGATCTTGAAAACATAAGCAATTTTTCTTAGTACCATATACACCAATGTCTTAAGGAAACCGAGATAAAGGGCTCTGCAACATCAAAAATATCTGAATACCGTCCTGTAGCCGCGACATCACCGACTGGTACAAGGTCACTGGCTCAACCCGACGACAGAACTGGGTCGGAGTCAATGTGTCAGGTCAGTATGCAACCTTCAACCGACGATTACGGTCACGCGTGTAGAGGTAATCGCGTAGACGAGAATTCCTCAACAAGCAGTAGAGACGTGGCTAGAGAAGTGCAAGTATCAAAAACTAAAGTGTGGCAAACGCTGGGTGAAGAGGGGCTGTATCCGTTTCACGTCAAACGTGTACAAGCCCTTCAACCTGACGATTTACCAGCAAGAGTGCGGTTTTGTGATTGGTTGTTGCATCAACATGACAATAATCCGGACTTTTTGAAGTGCATATTGGTGACAGACGAATCTACGTTCACGCGTAAAGGGGTGAATAACAAACTTTTGCAACAGTCATGTTTGGTCAGTAGAAAATCCGCACGCTGTCCGTCGGGCACATTTTCAACAAACATTTTCGGTGAATGTTTGGGCTGGCATGGTGAACGGTATGCTCCCAAATCGATTGGACGGGATGCAATACCTAGACTTTTTACGCAACATTTTGCCTTCCTTGTTAGAAGATGTGCCATTAAGTGTAAGACAATCAATGTGGTCTCTGCGTCTGCTCGGTAGCGCATCAGCTGATTTCATTTTCTGTTGGAGCGGTATGATTTGGGGCAGAGACGTACTTAGCCCTTCTCGTCAACTGGAGAGTGAGTACTTTTTCCTTTATTTTTTTTAACTGGTCGCCCTCGTTTCACTACACATCACCTTTGTTATTTCAAGGGTAGTTGTTTCTGAAAAGGAAAACCCCAACATTGCGGACACTCTGTATATATATATATATATATATATATTTCCGTCACGCGCTCGCCTAAAAAATTAAAAATTCATGTTGCACGTAAATCAGCAGAATGAAAATACATTTTTCGGACTTTTTCAAAGTACTTCAGAGTTGGATATGACAATATTGTCATGTTTTATTCATCTGTCTCTTAGGTAGTCTTATTTGACAACCAGTGAAACATGGGTATTCATCAGCGAGACAACGACAGGATACCTTTTAGACTTTACATTGACAGGCGATTTTTTCCAATGATATTACTGTAAATATACTTAGAGGTACTTGCGCTTCGTGAAAATTTAGATCGGATGAAATTGGAAGGTCTGTTGAAAAACGAGTAGAATCAGCATCGATGACCCAGTCGCATACGCAGATAGAAATATTGCCTCGGACCTCTACGGATTCCCTTGCATTTTTTCAGATCTCTTTGGACACCTTTGGATTTCATTTAGGTTTTCTTGTGTCTTATTAGATTACAGATTGCCTTGGAGACATAAAATTTCCTCCAAGACTACCCATACTAAAACAACAAGCCTTCCTTGTTTGAGATTTCCATTGTTGCTGCATATTTAACACATTGACTGCGAACTGGGATGAGGATACCCACATCAGAAACTGAAATACTTTTTTCCTTTTTTTGGAAGCCGGCAGAGAGCGTCGAAAGACGCCGTTCGCCTCCCACCACAGGAGCGGAGGGCGTCTTTTGACGCTGTTCGCACTGAACGTGTTAAATATGTCGCGCTTCCCGAACAAATGCAATACCCAGCAGTATCTTGCAAGCATTCAGTCCGTTGATACCCACAATTACTGAAGCCTCATCCACAAATCATAGTTTCAGCAGAGAATCAGCAGTTCTTCCATTACCCTTGTGAGGTGTCGTCTATCTTAAGCGTTAACAACATTTCCTACATTTTTTCCTGAGAGCTTTAAACTTTCTTGAACAACGAAACAGTACTCCAACTTTTTCAGAAACCCCCAACGGTGAAATTCTGAGGTCATCATGTAGCTACGGGAATTCACAGCAAAGAAAGTTTAATGGATAATTTTTCAATACAGAATGAGCTTTTTTGCACCAGTGGAGCTTTCAGGTTCATCAGCATGACTTTATGTACTGCCATGTTTCGTCTGGTCATTGACCGACTGGCTGCATCCATATCATCCAAATGCATTGATGCACCACGCGTGTTGAGTTAATAATTAAACCGATTGATTACATTCGGGTCACCTGTCTACGTAAATAATTTAAATGGACGAACGAATTATATGATTTATTCACCGTATATAGTATCGATTCTAACAGATATCGTCAACAAACATCGATTCGTCAAATGGAAATATAGCCCCGATGTCGTCAGCATTTATACATGAATTATTTTTTATTGTATGTTGTATATTTTGATTACATTCACTAATGTATCTTGTTGTATTAAAATAAATGTGGAATAAAAATCAGTGGCTCAGTACATGCTGCATGGACATTTGCAGCATAACCGTCGGTTGTCAGGGCGGTCCCAGATGCCGCAGCTTGACCTTGGTACTAAAGCCTTAGTCTGACAGACTCAGAAAGCTTGAGAGCCACACAATGCCACAGAAGAAATATACTAAGTGACATATAAATCCAAACACCCAGTTTAAATGGTTTTATTTTAATAAAATTTTGTATAAGTACTTAATAAGTAAATGATAAAAATTTCAAAATGATTGCACTGCTTTAAAGCCCTTTGACCTTTAATAATGTGTGGATGCACCCTGATGTGCTACGCATTCTCCAACGCGCCTAGGCATGCTTCTGATCAGATGGTCAATGTCCTCCTGTGCTATCTCATTCCAGGCAACCACCAACTCCTCTAGAAGTGCTTCTAGAGTCTTAGGAGGACGTTGCAAAATGAGCAATCTCCTACCCATCATATCCCACACGTGCTCAATTGGGGATAAGTCGGGAGATTTTGGTGGCCATGGTAACAATGTGACATCATTATGTTGAAAGAAGTCTATTGTGACTCTTGCAACATGTGGTCGGGCATTATCTTGTTGGAAAGTTGGATCTGCCAGGGTGTCAAGGTAGGGTAAAAGATGGGGTTCTAGAACTTCGTGGATATAACGCTGCGCGTTCATGTTACCTCTGATGAAGATTAAAGGTGACCTGGAACTATAAGCTATAGCACCCCAAACCATAACTACAACAGTGTGATGAACATCTCTTTCAACAAAAAACTGTGGATTCCTCCTTTCACCACGTCGCCTTCTAGCCCTGGCACGACCATCGTGCATGCCTAAAAAAAATCGAGACTCGTCACTAAAGACAATACTGTTCCATTCCTGATCCCAGAGTGACCGTTGTCTGCACCACTCAAGGCGATTACGTCGGTGTTCTCGAGTTAAAGGGAGGACCCAGTGTGGCCGGTATGAAAACAAGCCAAAAATGTTTCACTTGTTATTTACAGCAAGATAAATACATTCACCAACTTTTATTAAAATAAAACCATTTAAACTGGGTGTTCGGATTTATATGTCACTTAGTATAGAATAGAAACAATAGCCTTAAAAACAATTCAATACTGATCTGTGGGCGGTTGACTTTTTTGGTTGAATCTACGACCAGCACTGTACATTGTTGGCTTATTCTACATTATTCCTCGATATTTACACACTGAAACTACTGAGCTTTGAATCCAGTATATCTTATATTTTTTTCACGAATATCTTATGGAACTAAGTGGTTTCCTTATAGGTTGACTCTGTCTGTCCTCAGCATTAACTGCCTGGCTTACCTCATTCACTTGCTTCTTTGAACCGTTCTCCACCTTCTTTGCCAATTTATACCTCATGGTTCACCACAACACACTGTTAAGTATCTAAGGTGTATCAGGTCAATGAATATTCACATTCTAGTGTAGTGAAAGTTAAAACTTAGCTAACGAAACAATATACATATGTAGACTTGATGGATTTATTCACGTTTCAGTCACCGCGAAGGCCTTTTTCGCACTACAAAGCGACAACGTCACGACAAATGCCATGCGTCAGGAAATATTTCAACTATACATTAGTGGTTTTATTTTGCGGCTAGTATTGAATGGAGATTGTTAACACTTTGCTGCAGTTTTAAAAGTCATACCTGGGTATTGAAAAGGAAGAAAGCACCAAAACACGTAGCACGTAAATGCCACCACGGCATCTATTTGAATACGGATACTCGCGCGCCCACTTAGTCAATTCAAAGAGATGCGCGTTAGCATAGGCGTGCGAGGTGTTTTGCTGCTGTCTGTCTTTTCGGTACCTGTATAGGAGTTGCTACCCCAAAATGTACATGTTGCTTCACCGCTCGTCTGATAATACATAGAAATAATAATAAATAATGTAACGCTTGATAGCAGTATCTTTAGGGCACACGAGTCATTGAGAATGAGAGGTTTTAACCTTTGAAGAACCGAATTCGGTAACATATCCCCTACGTTCATTTGAAAGCCTCCTATCACGGATTCATCAAAAACCACTGAATAAAAGAAAAAACGCGGAGACACGTTAAAATATTTGTAAAGGGGGCCAAGCTGTAACCAAAAGGTATACAATTTTAGAAAAGCCGATTTTCCTTCACTCCTATCAATAAATTGGACTTCGACTGTGAATTCTGATGATATAGATATCGCAGTAGATCGTTTTTATGAAAAATTGTACAGCACTTTTGATACTCATATACCTGTATACAAAAATTATTGTCACAAGTATCCACCTTGGTATAATTCCAATATTATTAATGGTATTAAACAAAAAGCTAAATACAGGAAAAGGTTTGCTAAGCTTGGACATCAGTCAGATCTTGAAGAATTTCACAGACTGCGCCGTTCAATCAAGTTTCAAATAAAGAGGGCGTATAATATCTATATGGAGAATGTTCAGAATAGTTTAGTTAACAATTCAAAGAAATTTTGGTCGTTCACGAACATGAAAAATAGTACATCACGAATTCCTGGCGAAATGAAGTATCAAAATAATACGTACTGTCAGCCTCAGTCGATTGTCAATGTATTTGCTAACTTTTTCAGCAGTGTTTACCACCAATCAGACTTAAACGTTGATATCGTTGAGCACGTTAACCATAACATCCATCTAATTTTAGCTCCTGTCCAGGATAGCGAAGTTATTTTAGCAATTAGTCAGCTAAAGGATAAGATGACTTCGGGTCCTGATGGTATTCCTTCGTTCCTTGTAAAGGACTGTGCTAGAGCTTTTTCTCCTGTACTTACTCTCTTATTCAACATGTGCTTAAAATTCAATGTATTCCCGAATATATGGAAGGTGTCCAAAGTTTGTCCGGTCTTCAAAAATAGAGAAAAATCAGATGTCGAGAATTATCGTCCAATTTCTCTTATATGCATTTTTGCGAAAGTCTTTGAAGTAATCTTGTACAATCGCTTGTATCCTTCAATAAAAAATCAAATATCACAAAAACAGCACGGTTTTGTCAGCAACCGATCTACAGTCACCAATTTGGTTATTTTAACCCAATATATTTCTGAAGCTCTAGATGATAACTGCCAAGTTAATGTGATCTATACGGATTTTTCAAAGGCATTTGACAAAATTGATCATGGAGTTTTGTTGATGAAACTTGGTCACTTTGGTCTCTCACTTAGCGCTATAAAATTCTTCAGGTCGTATTTGTCAGAGCGAAAACAATTTGTTGAATATAATGGCTTCAAATCTGAAACCTACTTAGCCCCATCTGGTGTTCCAGAGGGGTCCAACTTGGGACCATTGTTATTTTTATTATTCATAAATGATCTTTGTGAAAGTATGAATGGTCAACAGTTATGCTTTGCAGATGATATGAAGATATATTCATCAATCAGTGACGTGCAGGATTGCTTAGATTTACAGATGCAGTTAAGTAGTGTTAGGATTTGGTGCGATCTCAATAAATTACATCTAAATATAAGTAAGTGCAGAGTAGTAAGCTATAGCAGAAATAAAAATGTTCGTGTATTCAACTATAATATCGATGGTGTGGTGCTGGAAAGAAGCGATATAGTCAAAGGTTTGGGTATTATATATGACCATAAATTAACATTTACTACTCATATTTCGCGGAAAGTTTCGGAAGCCTTTAAGTCTTACGGTTTCATTGTCAGGAACTGTAAGCGATTTGATAACTTAAGGGCCTTAAAAGTCTTATATTTTACATATGTACGTACAAGAATATGCGAGTGTTGTATGGAATCCGTATTACCAGACTTATATAAATGATATTGAGAGGGTCCAAAAAAAAATTCTAAAGTTTCTATACTTCAAATCTGAAGGAGTTTACCCTGAGCAAGGCATTAGCAGTATGGAACTATGTGAGCGTTTTGAAATTCATAGTTTAGAATGCAGAAGGAAAGTTTCATCTGCCATATTCCTTTTTAAACTGCTAAATAGCATTATTGACTCCCCAGTCATTTTGGCACAGATTAATTTCAATGTTCCTTCGTTCTCTTCACGGAACTATGTAATTTTTAAGCTATCAGCTATCAAGGGCTAGGACCAATGTGTTAGTCAAATCTCCTACATATGTTATGTGTAAACATCTAAATTGTATTAGCTGTCACCGTGATATATTTACTTGTTCGCTTAACTCAGTAGTTAGAATGACTTATTTGTATTTGAAATAACTTTTTTTAACACCACTGAATATTATTTAATTGTGCTTATGAAATTGTCCTATAAATGGGGTAACTGTTGGACAATAAACGCTATTATTATTATTATTAAAAACTATTCCATCCCCTTCCATCCTTTGCCCCCAGGGCCATTTCCTTAAACACTTTTAACGACAAGAGGTAGCCAGTAACAGCTTATTTATTTGTTGTTTATTTCAAAGATCTTTATTTTGACGTTTGCTTTTGCAAAATCGGTCGATTCATTTTCAAGAAAATTAGAAAAATATATATTTATCTCAATTTGTTTAGATAGAAAACAGAAATATCACTTTTTATTTCAATAAGTGTTCACAATGTTGCCCATTATTGGCTAAACAATGTTGCAAAGTTCATCCAAAATTTCAGGTTGGGGAGTAAACACAATAGATATCAAATGGCGCAATGGAAAAAAGTTTGATGGCGGCAAATCATGAGATCTAGCAGGCCTCTTCGCCCTATCCATTTATCTGGAAACTCGTCGTATAGCCATTGCCGAACCGGAAGAACATAGTGAGGAGGAGCGCTGACTTTCTGGAAATATACGTCAGCCTCATCAAATATAGGGTTTCTATCCTCTTCGATTTGGTTTTCAATGGATTGATGGTATTTTTCAACATATCCAAATAAATATCTCAATTCAAATTTCCATTAATGAACAATGGACCAATCACCTTGTTTCCTAAAATGTCTACCCAGACATTAATTCCTTGAGTGTACTGCGTATGACCTTCTACAAAAGCATTAACTCTTGCAACATTTTCATTTTGAATGGACGAAATTTATGGAGTTTAGTAACTGTGTGTTTAGAGCCTAATGAAATACCAGTCGCTGCAACACTTTTGCGTAATGAGGTATTAGGATTTATTCCAAAATGACCCAAAACTTCAACTTGAGCGGCTTCATCCAAAACTCTCCGATGATCACGTCTTTTATTTGCAACAGATCCAGCTTGAGTAATTTTAGTAACAAGGTCCCTATGCGAAGTTATCTTCTCCGGATGTCTGAGCACATTGATTTTAGGCACCATAAATTAGATTCATTTCCACTCTTTCGGATAGTGTGTGTAAACCATTTTGTAAGCAATAACTTAATTTTCATTATTTCAAGGTTGTCACAACACAGACAGCAAAAATTGTTTCTTTCCCTTAGCAACAAAGCTAAACGGGCAACATATTGGGATAAAAAGTGATATTTTAAAGAAAGAAACTTCATCAACCTTTGATGGATCGAAACCAAACACTAACTGAGGATCATCTGCATAAGTTTGCATACTACAGTGGACTAAACAGTCTTGCAGATCGATCGTATAAATCAGATATAGTAAGGGACCTAATACTGAGCCCTGAGGAACTCCTGAAGGAACTGGCTCAGAGGAGGAAATTCCCTGATCAGTTTTCACTGTCTGTTGACGATTTAGCAAGTATGACTCAAAAAACCTTAGAACTATATCTGACATTCCATAATGAGATAACTTACTCAGTAGTATCTGGTGATTGACCATGTCAAAGGCTTTCGAGAAATCTAACAGTACCAAGACGGTGTTGATGTGATTATCTAAATTGTGAATGATGGAATCAGTAAGATGTAATAAAGACGAAGTAGTGGTGCTGTAACCAGCTCCGAAACCTGACTGATCTAGAGGAAATAAGTGGTTTTGTTCGAAAAACTCCACTAGTTGTGAGTAGACCGCTCTTTCGAGTATTTTTGATAGAAAGCATAATAAGGTAATTGGCCTGAGATCCGAATATAGTTCTGGATGATTAGTTTTAGCTATTGGAATAATAATACCATTTTTCCAACTGGCAGAAAAGTAACCTGTTTAGAGGCAGACATTAATAATGTGAGTTATATGGTCTATGGTATCAGGCAAACATAAGCAAACCATACCTATTTAAAGTTAGACCATCAGAGCCACATGCCGTAGACTTAATGTGAGAGATTATATTGACGATGACTTGCTGAGTAAGGAGTTTAAAAGCAAACAGAGGTGCATCCGGTGTATGGCGTCTATCGCTATAAGAGTTAGTGACACTATCAATCAAATTTGTATCAGCTGCAGCTGTCTGGAAAATTGAAAGAAAATAATTATTTAAAATGTTAGGCTCAAGGAGACTGGGAGGTATCGCAACATGTTTCTGGGCTACCACATTCATCCTCCTCAGGTGTTTCCAAGCTTGACTAGAGTTACGATTCCGGAAACGTGACATATATTCTTTTTTCTCTCTTCTAAGCGATGCAAGGGCATAATTTCTCAAATCTTTGTATGTTGCCTCTATGTTCTTCGAAGTGTTATACAAATGAATTGAACATTTTTGTTCAATTGCGATGACTATGTGCACCCATTCATATACTTTTCTGTTTCAGTGGAAACGTGGAAAGGCGATAGTATCCACTTGGTTAGAGTGGAGCGACGTCAAATGGGCGCCTACCTGTGCATAGCCAGTAACGATGTTCCACCTGCAGTCAGTAAACGAGTCACACTCCATATAACATGTAAGCAAAGAAGTTGTTATATTTTTACCAAAAGAGTTACAGATGTATAGACGCCTGGAGCAACAAATTAGGTATTATAGTGTTCATACTGACTGCATCACGCCGCGTACTGGCCATGTTTAAACCATGACTTGCGCGCTACATTATCGTTTGCCGCGCCATCTGTTGGCACAGTGTGGTATTATCGTATGTAACAGCGTTTTGAGGTTAGCTAGCCATGGTGTAAGCTTGGCTATTGTCACGCAGTCAGCGAGCTCAGCAGTGTCTTTGGTTCTGTTTTGGTGGTAAGCAACTTCAGCCCGTCAGCTGAGAAAAATGTTACAGCTTCTAAAAGTTTGGTTGTATTATACACTGATAACGATTCCCTTTTCCATTGAAGAATGAACCTTTATATACAAACATTCGGATAAACAAACCATAATCGTTTGCCTGGTCACATATTCATAATAGTGCTAGTTAGCCCCGTTTAATATAATTTTCCGTTTAATGACAATTTATCGTGTTATCATGTATGCATATGAGCACAGTTATATGATTAGGCACCTCTTAAGCTCCTGAGCGCCACCTCTTTTAATAGAATGCAAGAGCTACTCTCAATGATAGTTTTAATCACCATGATAGACAAAAAGATGCAATAATCCACCACCACGTTTGAACAACTTCCTTTTCCACACCCTAGCGAACGTCATAAACCGCGAGTATAATAATGAGTTATGAGCCATTACAACGAGTTATAACGGTCGAACAGTAAAGGAGGTCTTAAATGCTATCTTCGTTTAACGGTACTTCACATTTATTTTCAAATTATCTTTAACTTTATTATGGAAGTTTGATAGTTCAACGTCACCGTTACAGCGAATATGATTCCATTTAAGTATCAAACGAGCAGTTATATATTTCTTACTACTCGTAGTAATATGAAGAATCACGGTTCTTCAAATAGTACAACAGCACTAGGATCGCATTCCTATAAGGAAAAAACGTAGTTGGCAACCTGACAAAGCTATGTGAAATATGTAAATGACCTCAAGCTGATACAAATTTTCAGATCTACGCTAGTAATGTAACATCTGAAACTCCATGCGGTTTGCATGCTTTTAATTCTAAAATGTGTGAGAAAATCATTACTGAATATGCTGCCAATGAAGTATATCTATTAGCTTTGCCCGACGAGTGATTTATATGTTGTCCTTTCTGAGGACGTTTACGTTTTTTTGCGTTTTCAAAAGCTTTTAGGAGATCTACGGAAAATGACAACCGCGCCCGCGTTGTGTGTAATTACTGTTAGCATGTATATAACTTGTAACTCGACAGTGTACAGTGAATATTTAAATACTCCTTATCTCTCTAATTTTTGAAATTCAGCACATTTGCATATTCAATTTCCAGAATAAATAAGAAAAAGTGGATGCGCAACTAATTTCTAGCTTTGAATCTCCAGTAAGGGTATTTGATACAAGAATCCAATGGAATTATTATCAACATATACAGGGTGTCCCAGAAGTTGACGTCAAGCCGAAACCAGGTGATAGGCAAAGTCATAACAGCTATCAGAAAAATATTTAAAAAATTTTTATGTATGTGTTTTGAAAATTATAGGTCTTTGAAAAAGATATAGAAATTTCACACCCTACAGCAGTCTGTCAACTCCTGTTACTACAAATATTAACTTTTTTTTGGATTTTATTTTTACAATGTAATGATGAATAATGCATCTTCAAACTGGTGTCACAACCTTACTGCTAACTTTTCTCGTTCAGGAAAAATTGCCACTTATTTCCCAACCAAGTATTCCAAAGTAAAACTTTGCTCAACTGGCTGTACTGGAAAAAAATGTACTACGAGAGTTTGGCAAATAACCTTAAAAGTTGGCGCATTTAATAACGATTCCAAAATGGTGTAACACTTAGAAGATTACTCGTTAACTTATGCACAATTTTTATTTGAAAAAAAAACTGATGAAAATTTGTAAAAATTTCCTAATTAAACAGCGATTATAAAAACGCACAAGGACCCTTAAGGATAACTGTTTGCACAACAGTGGGCGTCAAAATGCTGCTGATGATCATTTACCTTTACAGCAAATGCTCAAACTGTTTTCCTTCAGCCGCAATACACGCTCGACATCTTCTTAAAAAAGATCGGGTTATTAAACGAGCGAATCAACGGTTATTAACAAACTCAGCTGCTTCCAATAGTCTTTGCCGTAGCTCAGCTACATTTTGAATCGGCTTGAAATACACTTTTTCTTTTACAGTTCCCCAGTAAAAAAAGTCGAATGGATTCAAATCAGGTGATCGGGCTGGCCACGGTATTGTACCAGACCGCCTTATCCATCTGCCTGGAAAGTTTTGATCGAGATACTCTCTCACTGAGAGTGCATAGTGCGCTGGGCAGCCATCATGCTGAAACCACATGTCCCTGTAAATACTCAGCGGCACGCCCACCAATAAATTTTGTACATGATTTTCCAAAAAATCCAAATAAACTTCAGCAGTCAAGGTCTCTGGGAACTCAAACGGACCGATTATTTTACCATTTAAAATTCCTGTCCAATGGTTTATCTTGAAGCGATATTGAGATTTATCTTCTCTCATCAAATGTGGGTTTGCTACGTGCCACTCGTGTAAGTTATGCAGGTTCATGTACCCATCTTTCTTAAATGTGGTCTCATCCGACCATAAAATTTTTTCAAAGAACTGTGGATCTTTCCTGTGTCTTTCTAACATTGTGCGACGAAAAGCAACTCGGGGCACATAATCCCGGGGCAGGAGAGGTTGAACACGCTGTATGTGGTATGGATGAAGTACATCACTTACTTGCTATTGCACACTTTGATACCGATCAGTACTCCTTCGTTTACTGAGCATCTTTACATGTTCGTGCTTGTTGATTTCGTACTGTTACTAATTTTGGATTCGTGAACTGGACTGTTGATCGCTTGTGATTTGGATTTGGACTGTTTAATTGCTCTTCAAAACAACATTTGCTTTCCTTAGACTATCTTTGATAGTGTGATTGTGCAGTGCCGCTATGTCCGTGTACACCGTACAAGAATATGCTAACATGCACCTCTTTTATGGGGAACGTAGATGCAACGCTAATGCTGCAGCGAGACTTTACTGTGATAGGTACCCGAATGCAGCTCGTCATCCAGATCATCGAGTGTTCACAAATGTGCACCGCTTACTGTTCTCAGAGGGCCAACTACCAAACCAATCACACGGTGAGGGAAGATCTTTCATTTCTTACGACGACGTGGAGCTGTCGAAGAAGACCCGAGTACTTCAGTGCGCGCAATAGAACTAAAAACAGGTGTACCCAAAAGTACAGCCCATAGAATCTTGCAAAAAAACGTGCTCCATCCATACCACGTACAGCGTGTTCAAGCTCTTCTGCCCTCGGATTATGAGCCCCGAGTTGCTTTTTGTCGCACAATGTTAGAAAGACACTTCGAAGATCCACGGTTCTTTGAAAAAATTGTATGGTCAGATGAGACCACATTTAAGAAAGATGGGTACATGAACCTGCATAACTTACACGAGTGGCACGTAGCAAACCCACATTTGATGAGAAAAGATAAATCTCAATATCGCTTCAAGATAAACCATTGGACAGGAATTTTAAATGGTAAAATAATCGGTCCGTTTGCGTTCCCAGAGACTTAACTGCTGAAGTTTATTTAGGTTTTTTGCAAAATCATTTAGCAAATTTATTGGAGGACGTGCCACTGAGTATTTACAGGGACATGTGGTTTCAGCATGATGGCTGCCCAGCGCACTATGCACTCTCAGTGAGAAAGTATCTCGATCAAAACTTTCCAGGCAGATGGATAAGGCGGTCTGGTACAAAACCGTGGCCAGCCCGATCACCTGATTTGAATCCTTTAGATTTTTTTACTGGGGAACTGTAAAAGAAAAAGTGTATTTCAAGCCGATTTAAAATGTAGCTGAGCTACGACAAAGACTATTGGAAGCAGCTGAGTTTGTTAATAACCGTTGATTCGCTCGTTTAATAACCCGATCTTTTTTAAGAAGATGTCGAGCGTGTATTGCGGCTGAAGGAAAACAGTTTGAGCATTTGCTGTAAAGGTAAATGATCATCAGCAGCATTTTGACGCCCACTGTTGTGCAAACAGTTATCCTTAAGGGTACTTGTGCGTTTTCATAATCGCTGTTTAATTAGGAAATTTTTACAAATTATCATCAGTTTTTTTTTCAAATAAAAATTGTGCATAAGTTAACGAGTAATCTTCTAAGTGTTATACCATTTTGGAATCGTTGTTAAATGCGCCAACTTTTAAGGTTATTTGCCAAACTCTCGTAGTACATTTTTTTCCAGTACAGCCAGTTAAAGTTGAGCAAAGTTTTACTTTGGAATACTTGGTTGGGAAATAAGTGACAATTTTTCCTGAACGAGAAAAGTTGGCAGTAAGGTTGAGACACCAGTTTGAAGATGCATTATTCATCATTACATTGTAAAAATAAAATCCAAAAAAAGTTAATATTTGTAGTAACAGGAGTTGACAGACTGCCGTAGGGTGTGAAATTTCTATATTTTTTTCAAAGACCTATAATTTTCAAAACACATACATAAAATTTTTCACCCGGTTTCGGCTTAACGTCGACTTCTGGGGCACCCTGTATTATTAGCAGACAAATCCTCACTCTGCACCTATGCATTGCCGTTTCCTTCTAGCTATAATGTACTACTTACAACTTAGACCTCCAGTAATGCCATCTCTGAAGCAGATTTTACATCACATAAGAGCCAAACATTGTTAATTGAAGCCTGATGACGCTTAGGCAACACATACAACTACAAAACGAGTTCACACGGTGTGTATCAGTTAGTGCTAAGTTAACATCTTGTAGAAAACGCTACATAATGTCACAAAAAAACAATACAATGTGAAAAAAATCGACATAATGTCACTTTTTAAGATACGTAATACCCATGTCGAGCACATATTGCAGACAAGAGACAGTCACACAGAAGATGGGACACGACTAGACATTGAGCGTTAACTAGAAGATCGATTCCAGGCATTATGATAGTTGATAGGTAGCCAGATAAAGCATACATGGAAAAAAGAATGCGCAAACTGCAGTTATTGTTTTGACGAGTGCGATACTTGTACTCGTCACAGAGCACTGCTGACAGTCTCACCAATTGAGAGACCGATAATGTTAAGCAAGGTATGGTAATAAGTGAACGCAATCAGAAATCTTGTTGCTCTGTGCAGGGCCAATGTGTAGGGTTAGTAGCATTACGAACGAACTTGAATGAACCTCTATCTTCTCTATACTCTGAGCTCTGCTGTTCCTTGGCGAAATTGAGTAGTACAGTCTTGGACTTACTGCTTGACATACCGGGAATTCAAGAACTAGACTCCAGTGTAGTCTACCTGTAGGATCCCAGAGCCTCGCAGAGGCACCGAGAACGCTGAGGGCTCCTTCTCTACCCCGCAGTGGGCACACATGGCATCCTGAGCGACCAGAATCATATTTAGGTGGCGCCTCAACTTCTTATGACCAAGTAACAGTCCAACCATCAACCTGAGGTTTTCTCCATCCAGAGATAAGCACACACGTCCATGTTCAGCACTGGACCGATAATATTCTCTCCTACGTTATCCTTCAACGTATTTGTGTTGGCACACATAAGGCTGGTTCAGGACCAATAGGCCTGCCCTCTACGAACGAGGTTACCTTGCGTTCCAGTATTCTGTCGAGCTCTAATCCCATGAGTACGCTCATGCACCCAATTCTTTTCCACTGTTCTTTCTGTCGGTGACAAATTATTTTCCTTTAAATTTCTCCGCACTAGAATTATCAATCTAATTTATCAAGGCAAGAAATCCAGTGCTCCTGCGACGCCGTCGGAATTGCATAGAATGCAATTAGGTAATGGAGAGTGGTATCTTTCAAGCGTTAATTCCGACAGCCTGGAAATTAGAGGTTCTGCTCTGACAAATTGGCTTTGTTTTTCCGATATGACAGCTTCAGCATCACACCACGTTAATTGACGATTTTCCCCACCGGGGAAGTTCTCTTTAATGAATGCAGATTCAATGGGATAATCGACAGATATCGCTGGCGTATTTGCATATTATTTTAATATTTCGTTACCAACAGGTTCGGTCTAGAGAGAGGAGGAAGGTAGATTTTTTTGTGGGCTCCAAATAGCACATACTTATTTTATATATAATGACCGGCGTTCCACTTCTTGAGTTTTAGTTTGTACAGTCACCACCTGACGTTTGTTAACAAGGTTTATATCTGCCCTGACGTAACATTAAAAACTGCACAATATTGGTAACAAGTCCAAATATTTTATGCATACTGCAACGCGCCAACAAAACTTTAACTTTGAATCTCACCTACGAGGGTTTTTTCAAAAATAGGGTTGCCATATTTTTTTCAGACAAGAAACTTTTCATTTGGAAAATTAAATATACAATACTTAAAGGTAGGTGCTCCTTCAATTTCGAACACGCTATGTCAGGGCATACACCTTTGTATTTCATACGTTATCTTGTGTTTTGTTGTATTTTTTTTTTTGGGTTTATAGCCTTGCATCTACTCTTGTTTCATAATTAATAATAATCATAAAACAAAATTTTAAATAAATTCAATAGGGCTTTTGAGCCAAACCACTGGCGCGAATAAATTGTTACGTAAGCACTGCTCAGAGATATAAAAGGGAACGTTAGGTATAAATTGCTAACATGAATTATTGCCTGAGGCTCAAAGGCGCTGAGCAAAAAATGCTTGCAAATTAATCAAACGAGATTAATATGTAAATAAATTATTAAGCCTCAACGTTCATTGGAAGCTTCTCGGTAATACGGGTGAATATTGCTTTTTCTGATAAATATATTTATTATTCAAGCAGTTTGCAGTTAACTGATTTAGTGTGGCGTGACAGATTACAAGCGATGTGGTGTAAGCTCAACGGATGTTGATCGATAGGATTATATATCTAAATTTTTTTCTGTATAAACTGATGCAGTTGCGTAGGCAGAAAACACTAACTACAGAGGCACACACAATATAGGATCATTCAAATTGGCTAGTTCTGGATGTGGGAAGTTCGACGTGGCACCATCATGGTACCATCTAGCAACCTCAACGTGCTGAGCTATCATGGGGGAGAGCTCTCTCTCTCTCGCTCTCTCTCTCTCGTCGGTGTGAAATATGCTCGAGACAGTCACAGCCTGCCTTTGAAGACAGTGTTGTTGAAGCACCACTCCAAACATGTGAACAGTACTTGAGGATGTGTCTACCCAGGGCCTTGTACAAAATGAGGATGTTATGTCGAGAAAAGCACCTCTTAGACGAACCTTTTCCCAGCAGCGGTCATGACTGACGGTGTATTTGTGCCGGCGATCTAAACTCCAAGTAGCCATAAAGAAAGACTGCTTGGGAAAAGTCGGTCATCCATTCAAGCTGGATGTACGCTAGGGCATTTCTTGTTCGTCAAGGAATTGGCAATTATGCTCTATGTTGTTTGCAAGCAATCTTAACGTCCAGATCTTTCGTCATAGAGCAAGTTGGTACTAGTCTTCTGTTCTTCAGCGGATCTGTAGGAATCGGATTGAAACTCTGGATGCTATAGTGATAATTAGAAAAGCTATGGATCTGATTGAATACTTGGGAGAGGAGAACTCGTCAATTACGACGGGTATCTTGTGGGTGGAGTCCAGCCACCCATCTGCAAAGCTTCTCCCGGAAACCATAGGATGGAAGTTTGCACGAGCCTTATCATATGACTAGATGAGTTACTCTACATTTGTATGACCAAACGGATCGAAAAGGCGCGTCTACCATACTTGTCACGATTGTGTGTCAGTTAGTTCTGTTCATCACAGAGCACTCTTGATTGGTGCAACACCGAAATACTAATGAATAAACACTATTGAACATAGAACGTATAACATAAGTATTTACACAGTGAAGCACGGCTGGTCCCCACACAGGGTAGAAATGGGTATGCCTTCATATGTCAGAGTAACTAGTTTTTTCATAGTCAATAACATCCCCACTTCGGCTGATGGAAATACATCATTGCTGATTATGTATACTCATCAGCTGATGCTGAGAAGCTAGTGAGCTGAGGCGTGTAAAGCCTTACTGGATGATCATTCGTGATTACATTTCAGAAGCTCCTGACCGACACACTTCTCCACCACCTTGCTGATCACAGGAAGCAAAGCTGAAGCTGGAGAGGTCGGTCTTGGATCCCTAGAACTGGCAATTCTGCTTTATCTTGTTTGCAAGCAATCTTAACTTCCAGATCTCTCGTCAGAGAGCAAGTTGGTACTAGTCTTCTGCTCTTCACCGGACCTGTAGAAATCGGATTGAAACTCTGGATGCTATAATGATAATTAGAAAAGCTATGGATCTAATTGAATATTTGGGAGAGGAGAACCCGTCAATTACGACGGGTATTTTGTGGGTGGAGTCGAGGCACCCATCTGCAAAGCTTCACTAGGAAACCATAGGATGGAATTTTGCACGAGCCTTATCATATGACTAGATGAGTAACTCGACATTTGTATGACCAAACTGATCGAAAAGGAGCCTCTGTCATACTTGTCACGACTGTGACTTGTCAGTTAGTTCTGTTCATCACTGAGCACTTTTGATTGGTGCAACACCGAAATACTAATGAATAAACACTATTGAACATAGAACGTATAACATAAGTATTTACACTGTGCAGCACCACAGTGTAAATACTGGTCCTCACACAGGGTAGAAATGGGAATGCCTTCATATGTCAGAGTAACTAGTTTTCTCATAGTCAATAACATCCCCACTTCGACTGATGGAAATATACTAAGTGACATATAAATCCGAACACCCAGTTAAAATGGTTTTATTTTAATAAAATTTTGTATAAGTACTTAATGAAGCATAATAAGTAAATGATAAAAATTTCAAAATGAAATTGAAAGAAGTCTATTGTGACTCTTGCAACATGTGGTCGGGCATTATCTTGTTGGAAAGTTGGATCTGCCAGGGTGTCAAGATTGGGTAAAAGATAGGGTTCTAGAACTTCGTGGATATAACGCTGCGCGTTCATGTTACCTCTGATGAAGATTAAAGGTGACCTGGAACCATAAGCTATAGCACCCCAAACCATAACTCCAACAGTGTGATGAACATGTCTTTCAACAAAAAACTGTGGATTCCTCCTTTCACCACGTCGTCTTCTAACCCTGGCACGACCATCGTACATGCCTAAACAAAATCGAGACTCGTCACTAAAGACAATACTGTTCCATTCCTGATCCCAGAGTGACCGTTGTTTGCACCACTCAAGGCGATTACGTCGGTGTTCTCGAGTTAAAGGGAGGACCCAGTGTGGTCGGTATGAAAACAAGCCAAAACTTCTCATTCGTCGGTAAACTCTTCGCATGCCAATAGGTCTTCCGTGTTCTGCAAACCATTCATTTGCAATGGACCTGGTAGTGGAGAAACAGTCCCTTAAGGCCAATAATCTTAGGCGGCGATCTTCACGGTCTGTTGTTCTACGGCGGCGTCCAGTGCCCCTTGCTCTTTGCGTACGGCCTTCTCGAAGCCATGCCTGACAACACCTAACCACAGTGTCTACACTTCTTTGCACTCTAACTGCAATTGCCCGAAAAGAAAGTCCAGCTTCCCGAAGGCCCACTATACGGCCCCTATCAAACTCACTAAGTTGACGAAATCGTACAGGTCTCCGTACTCTAGGCATCGTAACCGTTCGTAAAGGATGTCGAGAACCAAAATTCGCCAACGTTGATTCTTTACTGCGGCTGAAATATTCATTTTTAGAGCGTTAGTGAATTAAAAAAAAGAAACCGGAATGTCCAGCTGATAAGGCTGAAAATTTTTTCACTTGTTATTTACAGTAAGATAAATACATTCACCAGCTTTTATTAAAATAAAACCATTTCAACTGGGTGTTCGGATTTATATGTCACTTAGTATACATCATTGCTGATTATGCATACTCATCAGCGGATGCTTAGGAGCTAGCGAGCTGGGGCGTGTAAAGCCTTCCTGGATGATCATTCGTCGTGATTACATTTCAAAAGCTCCTGATCGAATCACCTCTCCATCACCTTATTGATCACAGGAAGCAAAGCTGCAGCTGGAGAGGTCGGTCTTAGATCCCTTTTCTGGGACGAGCTAAACATGCGCGAACATCCAAACCTCTAGGGTGATACTGGGAATTGTGAGATATCTGAATGAGACATGGGAAAATTGATGCGATCTTTGCTGCATACTTTTTAAGCATGGCGATAGGACCAGAAGCTTGATGTCGAGCGAGAGTAAAACTACTTTAGATAGAATATTTCTATTATTGTACCACTAGCATTAATCGTATAACTACTACTAGTACAGGGTGCGTAAAGCTTTTAAGTATGATCAACTAAGTTGTATTACAAATAGTGAATCAATTGTGGGTGGTGCTCTTTGACGAAAGATTTGCAACACATTAATTTAAATTCATTTTACATAATGTCTGAGGAAGCACTCACATTTTCTTTCAGTGATAATCAAATTAAACACCGCCATTGACCACAGTCCTCCGATGCTAAGCAGCTTCCCTGTCCTAGGTAAATAATGACAAAAAGCACTTAGGTATATATGTAAGTGACAAAGCACATTGTTCAAAATTTTTCATTATCTCTTAAATTTCAAAATATTAGGAAAGAATTGAGAAATCAGTAATGTTGCGTATATATTCATAATCAGCATAATGTGAAAGAATAGCTTCCGATGTTAACAGAAGAAAAACACGACAAACCAAAATGGGCTAGTCTATTACTTTTATCAGTGTCAGTTTGCTAGATTGACAACAAAAAACTATAAATTCGAAAAATGAATTGGAACATCATAATCTTGATTAACAATCGAGTATTTTGAGAAAATGGTGTTAGTATTGAGAAAAAAATCCCATACATGCTTCGCTTGAGGCTACGCGCCTCATGTTATGAAAGTTCTCATCCAATATTGGCTGCTCCTCTCTAGATTTCTTGCTACCTTTGATGAAACATTGAGAGGATTGGTGCCAAAATATTACTGAAAATTATGAAAGAGATAAAAAACGATGCCATTTTGCCACTTCCAGTGTCTTTTACATCACAGCTAGTCATATAATCGTATCATGATCGTCCATGGTTTATATTATCCTAACTAATTGGCAGGTTATTGCTGACCTCAGTGCTGCATGTTTGCGCGATACTCAACTAACATATTGGTAAGCACTAATGATTTCTATCAAACTTCTGTATACTCGTATTAACGAGCGATTTTACTTATCGAAGCGTTATCCGTTACATGTTAATATTCCTAGAAATGCATCTGCAGCTACTTAATTAGATTTCTCAGCAGACTGAAGGATTATATTTACTTTCTGCTCTAGCAAACATTCCCTGCTATGCGCTTCCAAGTAGATACAAAAAGCAACAGCAAGCCGGATTTAACTAAGTTCGAATAAATCTAGGACGCGTCTTCTGCATTCACGGAAATGAACACGAGCTGGGTTTTTAAGGCTTGCCTACATACCTACCTTTTCATGCGTGTTTTTCACAAAGTGGAATTTTTGTTACATGGATAATTTTTTAATTTCATTCTTAGGTCTCACGTAACAACCTTCAAACCTATACTCCTTTATATGCAGCTACACAACTGTAAATTAGCCTTATGGAACTTTCAGAACTTGTGAGGCTTCCTACAGCCGTTTCACCGACTTGCGTAATCGTGGATCTAATTAAGACTGACCTATTTCCCATTAAATAATAAAGTGGTATTTAGCATTAGCAGCAACTGGTGAATAGAATTCTTGCAACTTACTCTAGAGGAAAGCTGTGCTAAACTTTTGGTGGAATACATAGGAGCATGTTTACAACATAAATACTAGTGCTGCTCACAGCTCTTGCATGGCAAACAACGGACAGGACGGTGAGAATGGAGTAGTGTCCCGTCATCTCTTAGCACAATATTGACAGCTAATTCTAACTCATCCCTATATTGAGGGTGGATTTCAGCAGGATTGTCAAATCAACAGTCCGTTATTCTCCACCTATAGGGTAACAGTCCGTCAATTACAGCGAAGTTCCAATCAACAAATTTTAGCAACAAATAGCTGTGAAATGTTGAAAACAAGATACTGTCAAAGTATGAGACGACAGCTTGTCATTGAAACATCACCAGCTTATTGAATATTAAGAAATTACATGCAATTTAGTCAAGACTTAAAAAAGTGTTCGATTTTTGAATAAAATTCATGTTTATACGAGTATTTAATACTGTCGATTGTTTATTCATGTTTATATTACTTTCTTTAACTGATATGCGATTTTACTGATTCAACATCGCCTACCGAGTGTTTTTTCCTATAAGCTTCTTGCAGATGGCCATTAAGCACCTACTAGATGACAGGCTCTACCAAAAATTTCATATATATTGCTCGTTTCCAAACATTCATTTATTTACTTGCCGTTCATCAGCACCATTATAGCACCGTCGATTGATATTCCCACAAAACCATTCAGGATTTCTGAGATCCGTACATCCATAAAATCAAATATTTTTCGGTTGTTCAGGAACTGTGGATTTCTATACTAAGTGACATATAAATCCGAACACCCAGTTTAAATGGTTTTATTTTAATAAAAGTTGGTGAATGTATTTATCTTACTGTAAATAACAAGTTAAAAAATGTTCAGCCTTGTCAGTTGGACATTCCGGTTTTTATACTGCTTTTTTTTAATTCACTAACGCTCTAAAAATGAATATTTCAGCCGCAGTAAAGAATCAACGTTGACGGATTTTGGTTCTTGACATCCTTTACGATCGGTTACGATGCCTAGAGTACGGAGACCTGTACGATTTCGTCAACTTAGTGAGTTTGATAGGGGCCGTATAGTGGGACTTCGGGATGCTGGACTTTCTTGTCGGGCAATTGCAGTTAGAGTGCACAGAAGTGTAGACACTGTGGTTAGGTGTTGTCACGCATGGCTTCGAGAAGGCTGTACGCAAAGAGCAAGAGGCACTGGACGCCGCCGTAGAACAACAGACCGTGAAGATCGCCGCCTAAGATTATTTGCCTTAAGGGACCGTTTCTCCACTACCAGGTCTATTGCAAATGAATGGTTTGCAGAACAAGGAAGACCTATTGGCATGCGAAGTGGTTACCGACGAATGAGAAGTTTTGGCTTGTTTTCATACCGGCCACACTGGGTCCTCCCTTTAACTCGAGAAGACCGACGTAATCGCCTTCAGTGGTGCAGACAACGGTCACTCTGGGATCAGGAATGGAACAGTATTGTCTTTAGTGACGAGTCTCGATTTTGTTTAGGCATGCACTATGGTCGTGCCAGGGTTTGAAGGCGACGTGGTGAAAGGAGGAATCCACAGTTTTTTGTTGAAAGACATGTTCATCACACTGTTGGAGTTATGGTTTGGGGTGCTATAGCTTATGATTCCAGGTCACCTTTAGTCTTCTTCAGAGGTAACATGAACGCGCAGCGTTATATCCACGAAGTTCTAGAACCCCATCTTTTACCCTATCTTGACACCCTGGCAGATCCAACTTTCCAACAAGATAATGCCCGACCACATGTTGCAAGAGTCACAATAGACTTCTTTCAACATAATGATGTCACATTGTTACCATGGCCACCAAGATCTCCCGACTTGAGCACGTGTGGGATATGATGGGTAGGAGATTGCTCAATTTGCAACGTCCTCCTCAGACTCTAGAAGCACTTCGAGAGGAGTTGGTGGTTGCCTGGAATGAGATACCACAGGAGGACATTGACCACCTGATCAGAAGCATGCCTAGGCGCGTTGGAGAATGCGTAGCACATCAGGGTGCATCCACACATTATTAAAGGTCAAATGGCTTTAAAGCAGTGCAATCATTTTGAAATTTCGATCATTTACTTATTATGCTTCATTAAGTACTTATACAAAATTTTATTAAAATAAAACCATTTAAACTGGGTGTTTGAATTTATATGTCACTTAGTATATATCATAAATTGGCAAACATTGTTTTTGATGTAACAAAAGATGATGTACCAGTTGGAATACGTTTTATATCCTTTTTTTTGCAAAATAACCAAAATCGGTACATTTCTACAGGTACGTATTATGTACAACACCCTGTAACGTGATATACAGACAAAACTAGATTACCATGCATGAACAGCCGTCAAAAACAGTGAAAATATACTATATATGATAGCTAAAAAATCGACATATTATTTCTCTCATTTTCATTGGTCCATATAAATAACTGACCGTCCTTTGTGAAATGATAGAAATTTTAAATTTTATGAAAACTATCCTAATTCAAAAGCACAAAGACATAATATTACATCTATAATGTACCCTTATTTATAAGGCAACCGTTTTTTCACGACTTTATTCAACATTTCAATAGAAATCACTGATATTCAGATAGCTTTGACAGCTTCCGTCAAATTGCATCTCTATAAGGTATTTTCCTATTGGTTCAACTGACCGTCAAATGTTAATGTTGGTGAAATTGACCCTGAAATTGTTATGGCAGGTATCAAAACTATCATAGCGGATCAAATATGTGACGGGAAGCCGGTGTTGAAATTAATATCGACATAGGTGCCCAGACATTGCTGGCTTCTGGTAATAAGACGGCAATCACAGACCACGACTCAGATTAGCTATAAGCAAAAGTAAAACTTTAACGAGAAAGTGGAATCAAAATCTGAACTCTCTGAGATCAAATAATATTTCAGGATGTCTCTGGCGGTCAGGGTCGTAGGCCCTATCAGGCAGGTATAACAGTCCTATCAAATTTTTATTAGCAATCATTTATAAGCGTTACCCGAACTTCTATTCTTCTGGTGTCGGATTGTATCTCCGCTTTCCATTTATTCATTCATCTTATTCAAAGGTCCATTAAGTTCTGTTAGTAAAGTACAGAACTGCTACTAATAACTTAGTGAAATAGACTCAGAGGAGGAAAATGAAACTGAACAAGCTGGAACCAATCTGCATTGCCAATGGAAAAATCATTATTTTAGATGAAGAAAAGTATTTCACTTTAAATAATTCTGAAATGAAGGAAAACGATGGATTTTATAAAGGCGACGTAAAGGAATGTCCTGACCATGTCGGATACAAACATAGAGCGAAATTTGCTGATAAAATCCTTGTCTGGTGCGGAGTATCTAACAGGGGTGCGTCCCAACATTTTGTGCGAAGAGCGAGGGGTGATGCTTTGAATAGTCAGAGCTATATGGATTACTGTATTTCCAAATTACTTCAGTTTGTCCACGAACATCATGCTAATGACCATATCACGTTTTGGCCAGACCTATTCAACAGATGCCAAAACTAGCTTCGACAACGCAACATACCTTTTTCTTCCAAAAACAATAATCCTCCTCACTTTCTGCAGGCACGCCCAATAGATTAGATTTTTGGACTTTACTGTCTAGGAAGGTTTATCATGGAGGCTAGGAAGTCCAAGATGAACAATTAAGACGGCGAATGTACAAAAAACTCACAGAAATTGATCTGAAGTCTCTCCAGGACGTCATAAGAGAAAGTTGCGTCTGGTAGAGCAGAATGGGTCACTCCTCATAATTCGATAGTACAGTTTACCTATCTATTGAGTTGTAATTTATGATAACTAGCTAGTGTTTAAATAAATTTCTTCATTAAGAGAAATCCGAAAAAAATATTTTATGCCAAAACTTCTAGGTCATACGTTATGTGAAGTACGCTCAGCAGGTACGTACAACTACCGAGGTTGAGAGATCTCTAAAATATCAAATAAGAAGGTCAAGCGATTTTGTGTATTGTGCCCGCAGCTCCGCTGCCAATGAATCAATTTTCAAAAACTACAAAACCTCCCTTGCCCAGCATAGTAGTAATTTTGTGTAAGCTTCTCTCAAATCCGAGATGTATTATCCAACTTATAGACGGGCCATTTGTTAGCGGACAGACAGAGAGATCAAGCCCCAGATAAACTGACGAAAATAAGTAACATGCTTTGTTGTGAAATAGCGGTCATCAAAATCCAAAAATATAACATTTTTGATTTCTTTTCAATTACAATACTTCCTTACCAGTGGAGCAGGAGGTATACGCATTATTATTCATTTTTGAAAGATCCTTAAAGCTATCGCTCTATAACAGTCATGATCTATAATTGAGCAGTGGTAGTTCAAAAACGTCCAAGTGCCACATTTAGGTATTTTCTAATTTCAGAGATTTTAAGGTCTATGTACCATTGGCAATAGTGTGCCAGTCAAGAATCTGCAGTTCTATGTACGTATTTCAAATTCGCCTGCAGTCTATCTCCACTAACATATTGATATGATTTTCTTTAATTTCTCAACAAAACCTTCTTGGCACTTAGACGCATTTGAATTACCACTCTTCAATTGGATCTCAAGATATGTATGTTTCCGACTATAATGCTGTTCCAAAATTTCAAACACTTATTTGAGGAATTTCGCGCTTGCCTCTCTTAGGCGCGAAAAAAAGGCCTATTTGTCACGGTTTGATCAATTAAATTCGAAGAAAGCTCGGGATCAACTTAGGATGATGAACGTTTGTCCTCAGAAACATATTGAGATTCCATTGAATTTATTAGAACCAAACGAAGTTGATGACCACTTCTTATTAAATTTTCAAAATACCCATACACATTCCCGTTTAATTGATGCTACAGCTGGATTTTATCGACAGAATTTATTCGATGCTAATTTAACATTATCTGTGTTTAGACCTGTGAGTGTTAAGGAGATTCTAGATATTTCTGTCTCTATAAAGTCGACTGCAATAGGTTGTGATGGTATTGATGTGGACATGTTTGGTTTTTGTTTACCTGAAGTACTTCTGTATCTAACTCATATTGTTAATATATGTTTCGAAACTTGGAGCTTTCCTAATGTTTGGAAAGAAGCAATAATTCTTACTCTAGCCAAAGTAAAAATTCCCATAACTCTTGATCATTTACGACTCGTCAGCATACTGTGTTTCTTTTCAAAGATATTAGAAAAAGCTGTTTATCTCCAACTAATTGAATATTTAGAGATGAACAATTTACTTCCTGTTCATCAGTCTGGATTTCGTGCTGGACACAGTACAACTTCTTCACTTCTCCATTTGACAGACAATATCTTAAATAATATGGATAAACATATAAATACAGTTTTAGTTATGGTCGACTTCTCTAAGGCGATCGACACTTTTAACCATAACATTTTGTTGAGTAAGTTAAAGTATATTGGACTTTCCGACATTCCGCTTAAATTCTTTGCAAATTACTTAACTAATCGTAAACAAAAGGTGAAGACAGTTAGAGGTGATAGAGAGTCCACCTACATCAAATTAAGACTGCTATATGCTAATAGATTCATTTTGAACTTTAAAACGCGTAAGAAGCTGGTAGAAAGTTTGATAATGGCCAGCCTCAACTACGCTTTAACTTTATACTATCCTTGTCTTGACTCGATGAATCGGTATAGGGTCCAAAGAATGCAAAACAACTGCTGTAGGCTTGTGTATGGTCTTCGAAAATATAGTCATGTCTCCTCTAAGATCAAGGAGTTGACATGGCTTAGAAAGGGATCAACAATTTGAATATAGTCTCAAGGTATTTGTGCATAAGATATTCTGTACTACAAAGCCCATCTACCTCCATAGTAAATTGGTAACTAGAGGAATCATTAATCTTAGAGATCTGAGGCATAATAATAATCTGACAATGCCTTTGCACTATACCGCATTATTTCAAAAATGTTTCACTTTCAATGCTGTGAGGTTATACAACCCTGCCTGGAGAAGCAAAAGTGTAGTATCATTCAGGAAGCTGGTTAAAAATCAGCTGTTAGATGTATTGTAACTAGTTGTTATTATCTTTATGCTTTTTTGTGTGTTGTCATCCGTTCTGTATTAGTTCTTGAATGTTTCCTTTTTGGCAAACCAATATAGCGCGGATTTATCAATTGTTTGTGTTTTTTCCCTTTATTATTGGATCTCTTAGCTGAAAGCCAGATCGATATATTTATTGTTAGGTTGGATGTATTACTTTGAACTTGAGCACACAATAGGGTTGGGTGTAAGAGTAGCCAACTGGCTAAACTTCACCCTATTGTTGTGTTGCTAATAAAGACATTTATTATTATTATTATTATTATTATTATTATTATTATTATTATTATTATTATTATTATTATTATTATTATTATTATTATTATTATTATTATTATTATTATTATTATTATTATTATTATTATTATTATTATTATTATTATTATTAGTATTATTATTATTATTATTATTCAAATATCCCAAAATAAAGTTTCCAGAAACATGATGGATGTCCCTTCTTATACCTGTAATACGGATATTCATCCCGATTTACATATTCGTCGGGTTATCTACAAGATCGAGAAACTATCATCAAGAAGTAATGCTGCATCAGCACCCCAATTCAGAAACTTTTTAGCTACCAGACAATGACAACGCCATCTGAGGACCAAAAAGAACCAAGCCATATAAGGACTTGTGTAGTGTGTGGTGCTTGGTGTTTTAAGTGCAAGGTTTCAGTGATAATATTGTTCATACGTTGAGACTATTTAAAGGACATAGATAAATTACCTCTAGTGGTAACTATTAGCTTATAAGAAGACAGAGGGAAAGTAACAGCTGATCAGATTCATCACCAATTCAATCATTCTGGTTGTTCGATGTTCGATGAAGTTATCGCCTCTTATAAATGGGTCTATTTTGCGGTAAATCCAGCGTCAATGATTGCGTGGGGCTTCGAACACGCAACATTTTTATCCAGCCAACATGGGTATCTCGGTAAACCCCAGCTAACTGGATGCACAACCGCATTTCGGCAGGTCAATGGCCATTAAAACCTATTGGCGGTCGAGCTTGCGCCAAAAGAGAAAATTACATTGTTCGGTTGCAAAATAATCAGTTCTGCTGATCACGCACTTCAAATAGGAATTAATTCGGCAATCGAGCGATTAACCCATACGCCACGCTGTGATGGCATGTTAAATTGATATGATCAGAATGTCTGTATCTCTATAAGTTTAGAAGGAGGATTCTGTTCATAACCGGAAATTATTTTTTCTGATTAGGCGCAAGCTTTTATGGGATAAGTTCTTGTAAAAGACGCCCGATGTGCGAGACTAAAATAATATACTTAGGGCCAATTTCGCCAACATTAAGTCAGTTGGACCAATTGGAAAAGACCTTATCGAAATGCAATTTGACGAAAGCTGTCAAGGCCATCTGAAATTTGCAAAATGAATTTATATTATTTTTTTTAATTTATATTATGTCAGGCAGCAGCGGTGGCCGCAGTGGTAGACTCTTTGGTCTTCTGATCAGTCGCCGTGCGCTGTGCGGGTTCGAATCCCGTCCCAGGAGAAACTTTTCTCTTGGCTATGGATGTTGTGGTTGTCCGTAGGTGGAAGACGGTCTCTGACTGTCGAACGCGGAGGTACCACCCGGCGGATCTCGTAGGCGGAACCAGAATGTATGCATGTTGCACGCACACGTGTTCCCTCCCCAGAGTCCGTGTGGCGTTCCCCATTTCCCCTATATCCCCCTATAGCCCCACTGTACCCAATGGGTATGCCTTCGTGGTAGTTGGAGTATAAAAAAATATTCTTAATTCTATGCATATCCGTTCGTATTCGTCAATATTTCATTTGAAGTTTTTTTGACAATAGTAATTAAAACATGAATTTTATTCAAAAATCAAACATTTCTTTAAATTTTGATTGAATTATATGTAATTTCTTAATATTCAATAAGCTGGTGATGTTTCAAGGACAAGCTGTCATCCCATACTTTGACAATATTTTGTTTTCAACATTTTATAGGTATTGGTTGCTGAAATTTGTTGATTGGATGTTGAAGCTCATTCGCTGTACTTGACGGACTGTTACCCTATAGGTGGAGAATAACGGACTGAAAATTTGACAACCTTGGTGAAATCCACCCTTATTCAATCACTTAGATACAGGTCTAAATCAAGAGAATGGAGTGTTTGTCTCACTGAACGGAAACGCTTTTTCTTATTTGGCAGAGAGCTTTTATAGATAATGTTGCCTGAAAGGACAGACTTTCCAGTAATTAATTCATTTAATACTATTAGTATCTAAATAGGAAAGTATTCGATTTTCTCTAAATGGGCTTTCTGAATAGTTAGATATGTTATGTATTTGGTAGCAAGCTTTTATAGAAAAGCATGTATGTAATTGATATGGCTAAACCAAACTATCCGTATCGGTATACAAGAAAAATTAAACGTTCATTGTACTTGCTTTCTGTAGTCTACTCAACGCCATTTTGAAGGTTTTTACTTTAATCACCTAAAGTGTGAGAATCTCCGACAATGTAACGTAGTTCCCGAAGGCTTTTGTAAAAACAGTTTATATTTTTTGAAAATCGAGCCAGGGGTGACGTAGTTATGGACAAGGGACATCCACAGGGTAAAAAAAAATAAAAATCGCTCAAACGTTCGTTTTTTCACAAAACACAACCCCACAACAGGAAAAAATAATACTTAAACACATAAGCAAAATAATAACATACCAAAAAAAATACAATTCATAAGAATGACAACATTGATTGCAAGAGACAAATGCAGATAGTATTGCGAGAGTTTTAAATTTGAAACAAAAATAGTAGAAAATAGTCAAACAAAAAAAAAATATTAAATCACATGAGCACAAGAAAAACTGAACTGAATGGACTCCAGCAGCTGACTTTTCATTAATTTCTTAAAAGAAACAACCTGTTTCGATCGATAGCCACTGTTGACTGCATTGTAATGCTTGACAGCATTATAGGTGTAACTTCTTTCAAATACCGAGGTATTGTGAGGAGGCATGTTAAAATTAGCATTAAATCTAAGAGCTATGGTAACAAAACTACCTCGGTGAACTAATTTGCTAGCGAGGTAAGCTGGTCTGTTAGATAGTAGAACTTTATGGGTGGAGACGATCAAAAGATATAAAAATAACTTATCAATTCGCAACCAGTTGAGTTCTATGATTTTATCTGAGACGCGACTAAACTTGCGCAATCCAAAAATAAACCTACAACAGCTGTTCTGAATTTTCTGGAGTTTCCTTTTGTGGACGTAGTCTAAACATGGGTAATACAGAACAAGAGAGTAAGAAATGACAGACAACACAAGACTTTCAGCGAGCTTTTTTCGGGTTTTAAAGTTCAAGATGTATCGATTAGAATAGAGGAGTTTCAAACGCAAATACGTTACTCTAGATAAGAAAGAGACATGAAGATCGAATCTCATATTTAAGTCAAGGGTAATACCGAGATTCTTGGCATAATCCACAAAAGGGATGAGTGTCTCATCTAAAAAAACACAAATCCTCTGCTTCATTTCACGGTAGGAGTTCTTCGAACAGTACAACATTGCAGTAGTTTTATTAGGATTGATCTTCAAGCAGTGTATGTTACAGTAATCACCGATGTTAGCCAAATCTAAATTAACTTTAAAAGAAACTTCATCAACCTTTGATGGACCGAAACCAAAGACTAACTGAGTATCATCTGCATAAGTTTGCATACTACAGTGGACTAAACAGTCTTGCAGATCGATCGTATAAATCAGATATAGTAAGGGACCTAATACCGAGCCCTGAGGAACTCCTGAAGGAACTGGCTCAGAGGAGGAAATTCCCTGATCAGTTTTCACTGTTTGTTGACGATTTAGCAAGTATGACTCAAAGAACCTTAGAACTATATCTGACATTCCATAATGAGATAACTTACTCAGTAGTATCTGGTGACTGACCATATCAAAGGCTTTCGAGAAATCTAACAGTACCAAGACGGTGTTGATGTGATTGTCTAAATTGTGAATGATGGAATCAGTAAGATGTAATAAAGACGAAGTAGTGCTGTAACCAGCTCTGAAACCTGACTGATGTAGAGGAAATAAGTAATTTTGTCCGAAAAACTCCACTAGTTGTGAGTAGACAGCTCTTTCGAGTATTTTTGATAGAAAGCATAATAAGGTAATTGGCCTGAGATCCGAATATTGTTATGGATGATTAGTTTTAGCTATTGGAATAATAATACCATTTTTTAAACTGGCAGGAAAGTAACCTGTTTCGAGACAGACACTAATAATGTGAGTTATATGGTCTATGGTATCAGGCAAACATAAGCAAACCATATTTAAAGTTAGACCATCAGAGTCACATGCCGTAGACTTAATGTGAGAGATTATATTGACGATGTCTTGCTGAGTAAGGAGTTTAAAAGCAAACAGAGGTGCATCCGGTGTATGGCGTCTATCGCTATAAGAGTTAGAGACACTATCAACCAAATTTGGATCAGCTGCAGATGTCTGGAAAATTGAAAGAAAATAATTATTTAAAATGTTAGGCTCAAGGAGAGTGGGAGGTATCGCAACATGTTTCTGGGCTACCACATTCATCCTCCTCAAGTGTTTCTAAGCTTGACTAGAGTTAAGATGCCGGAAACGTGACATATATGCTTTTTTCTCTCTTCTAAGCGATGCAAGGGCATCATTTCTCAAATCTATACAAAAACATGGTAAATATACAAATTTTAATTGCATGAGTCTGTTTGACTCATCTCATCCGTTTAACTTCCTTGTTGTGCCTATTTCTCGCTAACACCCTGATATTCTAACACGGAAAGAAGCGCAAAAGGGCGCTACGACGATGTATCCTCCATGATTATAGAAATAGCTTTTACCCTCTTGTTCATTAATTTTTAAGTTTAAGCAACATACATTAAGTAGCGGTATCGGAAGGAATGACGTTTTCCTAAGTGCGAAAATATATTTTCTAATACCGACGGTGAGATCGACGAAATGAATTATACTAATTGCCCCATTCGAATTAATTGCCTGGAAAATCTGAGAGAGAGATAAAGTGATATTTCAGCTAGTCGGGAGTGGCACAGTTTGATCGTTAGTTCATCAGAAAGGGATTAGCAACACTATTTATCAGGCTAAGGTATCTAAACGGTAGATCGTCTATATAGAACAGTAAACGGCGGAAGTGGCTTAACCGTAATCCAGAACCTTTGTCGCCGTTTGTTGCTAAGCAGCTATATTAAGCTGTGAGATAATGTTGCCGTGCCCCAGCGCACACATAATAGAAAGAACTGTTCACTAGTTAAGTGCCACGTGTCAAAAAAACGACTAACAAAACTCGGACGATAAACTCTTAAATGCAACCGAGTCCACCACTCAGGGTCTAGAAACGGGCTTTGCGTACAAATATTTCAGAAGATTCGTATTTTAAGTTTACACTAACATTTTGTTTAGTTTAGTACCTCACTGTGTTGTAAATGCTCTATGTTCGCAATTACGATACCCATTCTCGAATATTTAACTTAGTATTTCGAAATGAGCTTATGGTGTCAATACTTCTTACTATAAATCTGTAACAAAACACACTTGGATACGAAACATATAAAAATGAAAAGCTTGCTCCATTGCTGTCATATTAAAAACAGAAGTTGAAACAAATCAATACACCATAATAATCATACGTCAACTTTGGTTTCTTATGTGAGTGTAGTGGCAACATATTCCTGTTTGTATACGTTTTGTGTCTTGCTGTGTTCCGTTATACAGGGTGGCCGCAAAGTTGGGGTTTTCCTTTACACGACGTGTAGATCTTGAAAACAAGCATTTTTTCTCAGTACCATATACACCAATGTCTTAAGGGAACCTAGATAAAGGGCTCTGCAACATCAAAAATATCTGAATACCGTCCTGTAGCCGCGACATCACCGACTGGTACAAGGTCACTGGCTCAACCCGACGACAGAACTGGGTCGGGGTCAGTGTGTCAGGTCAGTATGCAACCTTGAACCGACGGTTACGGTCACGCAGGTAGAGGTAATCGCGTAGACGAGAATCCCTCAACAAGCACTAGAGACGTGGCTAGAGAAGTGCAAGTATCAAAAACTGAAGTGTGGCAAACGCTGCGTGAAGAGGGGCTGTATCCGTTTCACGTCCAACGTGTACAAGCCCTTCAACCTGACAATTTTCCAGAAAGAGTGCGGTTTTGTGAGTGGTTGTTGCATCAACATGACAATAATCCGGACTTTTTGAAGTGCATATTGGTGACAGATGAATCTACGTTCACGCGTAATGGGGTGAATAACTTTCGCAACACTCATGTTTGGTCAGTAGAAAATCCGCACGCTGTCCGTCGGGCACATTTTCAACAAACATTTTCGGTGAATGTTTGGGCTGGCATGGTGAACGGTATACTCATGGACCATTTATTCTCCCAAATCGATTGGACGGGATGCAATACCTAGACTTTTTACGCAACATTTTGCCTTCCTTGTTAGAAGATGTGCCATTAAGTGTAAGACAATCAATGTGGTTTCTGCGTCTCCTCGGTAGCGCATCAGCTGATTTCATTTTCTGTTGGAGTGGTATGATTTCGGGCAGAGACGTACTTAGCCCTTCTCGTCAACTGGAGAGTGAGTACTTTTTCCTTTATTTTTTTTTTACTTGGTCGCCCTCGTTTTACTACACATTACCTTTGTCATTTCAAGGGTAGTTGTTTCTGAAAAGGAAAACCCCAACTTTGCGGACACCCTGTATATTTGAAGTAGAAAGTCTTGGGACAATGTGCTCATATAGTGATACAGAATTTTTAAAAAACACTCAAATAGTAAAATACAGATAAAAATTCTACTCAAAGTTTAAAATACATATGCTTTAAAACAATTTAATGTAAAATGTTCGTGAATGCGTCTTAAAATTTGAATTTTTTTCATCCTCAGGACCCTGATCATTTTGATATTTTTGCCTCAGTCATAACTTCAGCATTTAATACTTCTCGGCTCATTAAAATTTGTTTATTTATTCAGAAGTCTTCTAGATGTAACTGCAGGGCGATCGATATATAATTAGTTCATTTTTCCCGTATCCTTTAGATAAAGTACCTTTTCATACAATATTAGTGCATTATATCGTGGTAACGCTTATTAAGGAATTTCCTGCGAGTGGCTCTGGTTTTTCCGGTTGTCAAAGATGGATATTTATGATGTATACTTTCAATACATAACTTACAACTTTCGATTAAATATTAAGATAAAAATGAATTCATTTCGTTTCAAAGATATTGGAAAAACAAATATACTAGGTGACATATAAATCCGAACACCCAGTTTAAATGGTTTTATTTTATATGTAATAAAAGTTGATGAATGTATTTATCTTACTGTAAATAACAAGTGAAAAAATTTTCAGCCTTATCAGTTGGACATTCCGGTTTTTATACTGCTTTTTTTTAATTCACTAACGCTCTAAAAATGAATATTTCAGCCGCAGTAAAGAATCAACGTTGGCGGATTTTGGTTCTTGACATCCTTTACGATCGGTTACGATGCCTAGAGTACGGAGACCTGTACGATTTCATCAACTTAGTGAGTTTGATAGGGGCCGTATAGTGGGACTTCGGGAATCTGGACTTTCTTTTCGGGCAATTGCAGTTAGAGTGTAAAGAAGTGTAGACACTGTGGTTAGGTGTTGTCAGGCATGGCTTCGAGAAGGCCGTACGCAAAGAGCAAGGGGCACTGGACGCCGCCGTAGAACAACAGACCGTGAAGATCGCCGCCTAAGATTATTGGCCTTAAGGGACCGTTTCTCCACTACCAGGTCCATTGCAAATAAATGGTTTGCAGAACACGGAAGACCTATTGGCATGCGAAGTGTTTACCGGCGAATGAGAAGTTTCTGCTTGTTTTCATACCGGCCACACTGGGTCCTCCCTTTAACTCGAGAACACCGACGTAATCGCCTTGAGTGGTGCAGACAACGGTCACTCTGGGATCAGGAATGGAACAGTATTGTCTTTAGTGACGAGTCTCGATTTTGTTTAGGCATGCACGATGGTCGTGGTAGGGTTAGAAGGCGATGTGGTGAAAGGAGGAATCCACAGTTTTTTGTTGAAAGACATGTTCATCACACTGTCGAAGTTATGGTTTGGGGTGCTATAGCTTATGGTTCCAGGTCACCTTTAATCTTCATCAGAGGTAACATGAACGCGCAGCGCTATATCCACGAAGTTCTAGAACCCCATCTTTTATCCTATCTTGACACCCTGGCAGATCCAACTTTCCAACAAGATAATGCCCGACCACATGTTGCAAGAGTCACAATAGACTTCTTTCAACATAATGATGTCACATTGTTACCATGGCCACCAAGATCTCCCGACTTATCCCCAATTGAGCACGTGTGGGATATGATGGGTAGGAGATTGATCAATTTGCAACGTCCTCCTCAGACTCTAGAAGCACTTCGAGAGGAGTTGATGGTTGCCTGGAATGAGATACCACAGGAGGACATTGACCACCTGATCAGAAGCATGCCTAGGCGCGTTGGAGAATGAGTAGCACATCAGGGTGCATCCACACATTATTAAAGGTCAAAGGGCTTTAAAGCAGTGCAATAGTTTTGAAATTTTTATCATTTACTTATTATGCTTCACTAAGTACTTATACAAAATTTTATTAGAATAGAACCATTTAAACTGGGTGTTCGGATTTATATGTCACTTAGTATACGTGCCCTGGCTACACTGCAGTTGCACCTCAAATTAATACATAAATAGTTTGTTGCTCAAAGAGATAAAGCATAAGGAAGATCGATAATACGCAAACATTAAAAACAACATAAAACATATTAAACAACACTACTAAAACGTCATTAAAGCACATTAAAACGTAGATTATTGATCACGAAATCCGTTGACGTCTCTGACTGAATAGAGAAGTGAGAACGAGTCTGAAATGTCCTATCAAACCACGTGGCGAGGGAGGCGGCAGTCTTACATTTATGTAACTAACATGCCCAGAGAGGAGTAGCTCCATACTTGGTAGGTCATCGGAATCTGAAGAAAATACTCAAATTGGAGTTCACGTTCACTGTACTACTGAGATTCGTAAAGTTACTACCGTCCTCAGCTGCGAAAAGGTAATATTGTTCCTCTCTCGTAAAAAAGGATCAAGTTAATTGAAAACCGTACTTGGTGGAGAAAATGCAAATCTGAAAGCGTCCTGATGAATTTAAAATGAACGGAGAATGCACAGTGAAAATAAAAGGTTTCCTCCTGAGGAAATCGTTAACCCAAAGCTATGATTTTTGGATGTTGATGAGGAAAGGGGGGATTTTATCGGTGTCATTATTTGAAAACGTTTTTTCATCCCATACGGTCTCTGGTTCTGGTGCGGGTAATTATTTTTCTGGGTTACGACGTACAATGATGGAGTGACATGCTTATGCGATGACTCATCTGTTAAAACGTTTAGATTTTTCGTTACAGAAGGTGATAAACATGTTTCCTAGGGCTCCAATTTTTTATAAACTCCGAGTTAATTTACCTGTTTGTACAAAATTCACCAATCAGAAGACGTGTATGAAGTGATAGATCTAAAGATTGTAGTCGCTTTCTTCTAAAATGTCACTGAAGCTAGCGCAAAACTGTACGACTTGTGTAAACAGGCACCTAAGCCCAAGTTAGATTAAAACATCCTTTATGACTTGTCTAGTTTAGCTACAAAAACCTATTTTCCAAGTATAATAAGACGTTATAACATAGAACCAAATCTAAAGAAAAAAACGTAAAAACCTGAGAAATTTGAAGATATCTGTTGGTAATCAAGTGAAGGTTTCAACAATTCTTTAGTCGACTTCCATTAAAATATGTCTTTTGCTTTCCAGACTTATTGCAGACTAGTCAAATCAGACAACTGTCGTGGAGTATAAAAGTCTACTTATTGAATTCCTTGAAATTAATGATAGACATAAATCAAATTACAAAATGTTTCTGAATTCTTCAGAAAACATCGGCGTCAGATCAATATTCGGTTTACTGGATAGACGTACAGTTACCCTGTTACTACTTTATTCAGCTATTTGTATCGCCAATACGTGCTTAGGTCCAATTTGATGGTCCCATGTCATCTAGAACAACTAAATAGTAACAAGCATCTCTGGAAGGCTGTACATTCATTGAAACTCAAAACTAATGTAGATAGATCTTTACAATTGCAAGGATCTAGTTGATAAATTTAATAGTACCAAAATTAATGAAAATGCTAGATTTGAATTTAGTTTTGCTACCCCACAAAATGTGCTAGATATTATTCTGTCCCTAAAATCTAATGCAGCAGGTTCAGATGGTATAACAGTCTCAATGCTGAAGCTTTGCTTGCCTCGAGTATTACTACCGCTGACGCATTTATTGAACTGTTGCCTGGAGGCTGGGTATTTCCCTGATGCTTGGAAACTATCTCTTGTCAAGCCCTTGCCTAAATGTAAAAATCCAAAACGACTCTCAGAGTTAAGACCTATAACTTTGATTCCTGTTATATCGAAGATATTGGAGAAATTGATTAAACATTAGGTATATCATTATTTCTCTAATAATGATTTCTTTCCCATGTGTCAATCTGGTTTCCGCAGTGGTTTTAGTACAACTTCAGCTTTAGCAAGGGTTTTAGATGACATCATTGCTTCGCTTGATAAGGGAGATGCTTCAGCACTTGTATCATTAGATTATTCTAAGGCGTTCGATAAAATAGATCATGAGCTTTTATGTGCTAAATTGAAGTTTTTGGTTTTTCAGACATACCTCTAATGTTTTTTATAACATATCTTTCAAATCGTAAACAAGTAGTAGAGATAGACAACACTATATCTAGTCCGATTGATATAACATCAGGTGTCCCTCAGGGTTCAGTTTTAGGGCCCTTGTTGTACTTAATTTATACTATAGACTTGGGTAGCTCTGTGAAAAACTCTTCTGTGATGTGCTATGCCGATGATACACAGATATATAAGAGCTTTAATAGTAACACTTTGCATACTTCAATCAATGAGCTTAATGATGATTTGGAGGCAATAGTAGGATACTCAAATGGTAACAATCTTAAGCTCAATAAGGATAAGTGCTCAGTGATGCTTTTTTGTCCTGCTGTCAAACGTAACACTATATTGTATTCTCTTGATGTCAAAATTGACAAGGAGCGTCTAGCTGTCGTAAATACTACAAAAATTAGGGTTGATTATTGATTATACTTTACGGTTTGAGGAGCATGTTTCGTCTATATTAAAAAAATGTTATGCAACTTTGAAGTGTTTTTTTGTCAATCGCTCTATTTTAAATTTTAAAGTTAGAAAAAAGTTATGTGAGGCTATTATATTTCGAAGCTTACTTTACTGTAGCACTGTGTTCTATCATTGTCTTGATTCTATCACAAAAGCAAGACTCCAAAACTCCAAAATACTTGTTGTCGATTGTATTTAATCTCAAGAAGTATGATCATGTTTCCCTAAAGAGATTTCAGCTTGGTTGGATGTGTATAGAAAATGCTTGCAAGTACCATATAGCAGTGTTTACACATAAGATCATATCTTCTAGATCCCCCTTGTATCTTTATGAGAAATTTGTTTTCAGACGAAATAATTCAGACATTGATTTCAGACACAAAAAAAGAATAGAGATCCCACAACTTTATTTAGTAGTTCATACACTTACAATGCTATCCTGATTTATAACGAATTAGATGACAATATAAAGGATTGGCCAGTAAACAGATTTCGTAAGCATGTGAAACAGATTTTTTTGTCATTGTAGTAATTGTGGAAAAGTTAGTTTTTAATTCTTACATTTTATTTTATTTTACGTAATATATGTGTGTATATATGTATGCTAGGAAGCTATCAAGCTCGTTGTTTTGAAGCGTCTTTTGCTTGTCAAAGTTTCCTTTGATTGAGTGTTTCAATTTAGTATTTGGGTAGGTTAAGTAGAGTAGCCAAGAGCTAGACTTCGCCTACGTAGAGGTCACATTATGTTGTAGTGTATATAATGTGCCTAATAAAGACATTTTATTATTATATTATTATCTATGACTCACTATAATCGCACAGTAGTACTGCCAGATATAGAGATGTTGCGGCATGCGGCTGTTAATCGTAATGACAAATATATAAATACTCGTATAATCTCTATTATTTCAGTTGATGGTAGAAGACCTAGGTTTTATTAACACTGTACAATCAATTCATTTAAAAAGATCCGAAATGATGTACAACCACGATCATTCTTAACGTTTACTTAAGCCTAACGACTTGTCTGCATCTGGGTGTCGACAAAATGCTATCGGAAGGTGTGTTTAATATACTAAGTGACATATAAATCCGAACACCCAGTTTAAATGGTCTTATTTTAATAAAATTTTGTATAAGTACTTAATGAAGCATTAATAAGTAAATGATAAAAATTCAAAATGATTGCACTGCTTTAAAGCCCTTTGATCTTTAATAACGGTGGATGCTCCCTGATGTGCTACGCATTCTCCAACGCGCGTAGGCATGCTTATGATCAGGCTGGTCCAATGTTCTCCTTGTGGTTATCTCATTCAAGGCAAACCACAACTCCTTTCGAAGTGCTTCTAGAGTCTGAG
>CAVLJG010000007.1:23729317-23771185 GCA_963669975.1 Acanthoscelides obtectus
ATCTAGAATGGGCACAACACTTAGGTGTCATTTGACAACCACCCACACCACTGCAATTCAATCTTGTCTGGCAATAAAAAAGCTTTTAACTCGTTAAAGCATTTTGTAAAGAACGAATCAATTTATGATATAAACTAAAAAATCTTATTTAATTATACATGTGTCTTCCACCTGAAATTAGTGGCTCATTGTTGATCACTGTGAATGTGAAGTTACCTCTTTATAATTTCTCTTGTAAGGCCTTGAAGAAGGAAATTGAATTTTATAAAACGTCGGCAACTTCATAACAGAAACTGTGCGTCTTTAAATATCCGTTGTGCTAAATACGTTGTAGCTTAGAAGGCGAAACAAAGGGCAAATAATATTTTCCAGTCTCTTCCCAGCTCATCAAGCAAACCTTTCTTCACTCCGTCTGCAGGGGGGGTCACACTGGTCATCACACTTCATGTTCAGGAAGATGTTCTTCTCGTCTTCGGGGGTTGGGGGGGGTACAGCTTAAAAGTGATTAAAATATTAAGCCTAATTTAAAAATGAACAATTTTATTAAGTAACAAAATTAATTCTTCTTTTCTGTCTTCCTGCGAAACGATTAACATTAATACTTACCATCTCCTTTGAATCCAGAGCAACAACTTTTTTGTGGTTTTCTGTCACAATGGCGCATTTAAGTAATGGAAAAATGGACATTGCCGCCTGGGCCCCCCAAGGAAGGGTGGTCACAGGCCTCCCCAGCAAAAATCAGCTTTAGTATCTATATTGTTCAGCGCGTCTGAATGTAAAATTGATAACAAGAGATCAGAGTGTTGTTATATTCTTTTAATGACCATCTGCGTAATGTTTATACACAGAGCGTTTGCACTCAGTTTGAATAAGAAAATTTCCCTTTGATTTCTTGTAAAATCACTATTTCATTTTGAAAAAATGACCCAATTACCCCTTTATTGCTCAAGGAGTGGAGGACTTATTTTTTCATTTTGTGCTTACAGTGATATATTATTACCTGGCATATAATGTTCACTAAATAAGTATCTACGTGTTATGAATCAGCCTCTTTTAGTCTAATGCGTCTATTACAGTCTTCTCACGCACTTCTTTATTTGACGACATATCTATTTTCTTCGTGATAATATCGTGGAAGAAATTTTTTCAATGTATTATCAATTGCATAGAAGACGAAACTTCAAGAGTGGCGGCTTTTGGCGAAGATCTAATGAATTCAAGATCTCTCCTTTTCTCCATGAATTGGACCTTTTTTTCAATTTGTTATGGTGGTATTCAGTATTGAGCGTAATGAATATAGTGCGAGTTCAAATGCAAAAGAAAGAAATAGACGTGATTATGGTTCAAAAGTGCATTTCAGCAGCATTAAAAGAATTAAAACATTTGAGGAGCGAAAGCACATACGATAATTTTGATCTGAATGCTAAGAATAATTGGAAATCGGTATAGTAACGCATTTTTTTCGAATATCGTAGCCCATTTATTCAATTACTCACAAATACGAAATATTTAAATTTTTTTAGAAGAAAAAAACGTTATCTTTGTTTTTCACATAAAAATAACATTTACCTTTCGGAATGGTTTGTGAATCATATCGGCAAGGCAAACACGTGTATTTTGTTATTTAATCTTCCCTGAACGAACCCTGTATATTGCTCAATAAACTAGTAGTAATGGCCGGAAAACAGGTGTTTTGGGATAAACAATTAGAAATTCCCAAAAAACAGCTTGACCAATATACTCCAATTTTGTTGTTGTTATTAAGAACTACGGAGCCTACAGATTTGTATACTTTCAAGTATTTGCGTGAAATTATCGTCGCCTTACCAACAAGTGCCAAAACCTGCATTTTGTCTCGTTTTTCGGGCATAACATTTTTGCTATTACTCGTGTGATCTCATTTAATAGGTCTCATAAATAGCTAAAAATCTTTTTTGTTCCTGTCAACACTTTCGATTGAATCCCAAAAAACACGTTTTCTCATTCTTTGTCTAGACAAGTATTTCTAGTCTGCTAGATGTCATCTGCATGGACCTCTTCTAAAATTTTAACGTAAGTCACGTATATAAAAACCGGTTTGTCACAGATTGTTAGCTACACTAGGTTTTGCCGAGATGTGTTGTTAGCAAATTTAGACGATAGAGAAGCGATATATGGCAATGGAGCTGAGTCAGACTTCATGAAGCGTTAGCTCGTCGGAGCTAGGTGCATCTGAACGCGACCATTGATAGAAGAGTCGTTCCCTTCATTATCAGGAAAAAATACGGAAGAGCCACCATTGCCCATTGGTATCATACCCAAAGGCAAAGTTAACGTGATGAAACAGCAATATGGAAAAACTGAAAACGTGGAACTTTGTTGAATATCGATACATGCACAAAAAATATATCAAGGCTGTCGAAAAAGCTGCGATAAAAGGTAACAGGGCACTACCACTGGTTTATTCTACCTTCTCACTTTCCAGAGGCCAGTAGGCCTGGCATCGCAGCATAGACCTCTAGTGCTCAGACAAGCCTCCTCATCATCTGGCACTTACATTGTCTACGGACCCCTCGAAGAGCTTAGAGCAGAATTACAATAGCTTGAGCTAAGAAGTGACGCATTCCTTAAGTAGCGTTGATTTCAAACTTGTAGATGTTATCGCTTGCGTTCTCAGGGTTTCTTGTATGCCAGATCACATGAATATATCCTTCTCCGTCGTTGTATCTTGCGTGTTCAAGGTTAGATGCAGACATGGTTTTGAGAATGCTTTATTGAGCAGTAACGCTCAGTAGACATCAATATTACTGTTATTCCTGATGACTGACTACGCCACTGACAATGTCGCACAGTAGAAAAGGAATATAAGCTGCATTTTTATTTCTTCCTCTCCGCTCTTCCCGTTTGCGGTTAGGTAGAGTCGGGTCAGTCGAATATATTATGTAATACGTAGCTTTCTTTGTATGCTTTTGAATTGCTTTGGGGAATTTCAGGACATATTTACTTCTTTAAGGTTAAAGTAAGAGCACGGTGCTCTGCCTATTGCCTATTCCTCTTCTCATTCTTTTTGGCATAAATTGCCAGTAGTCCCTCTGCAGCTACACAGCTTGCAACTTGGAGAACACATCGAGACATTTTCCAAACCTGAACCGCTATGTACCAGTCTACCATGACAACAGTAATGAATGTTACATACGCAATAAGAAATGATTGGGAGCTTTTCGTTTGCAGCTTGTTTTCTACCTTAACTTGTCGCATCTCCATTTTACCAGTTTTCACGCTCATCCGTTTAGCAAAAGTAATAGGACAACTGCCGCGCAGTGGTCCATTTTTATAAAAGCCCTGCTAAATTTGAAAGAGTCAACTATTGACAATAGAATGACTTCATTACATATTTCAGAGTTGATACCCTAGATAATAGGTTGACCATACAAACAGAACTTCCCTTCCCACTAACAATTATCCTATTAGAGTTGCAAGAATGATTATACAGTATTCCTTACACAGCATTGTATTCTGTAAGAACATTGGCAAAACCCTCTTAGAACAGTTATACAAGCGGAGTGGGCACACCTAATAGGACACTTCAGTCATTTAAGAGGTTGTGTAAGGGCTGCAGGTATTAGTTATATAACAAAAGTGTAAGCCTCTTGCAGCCGCTATAGAACATTTGTGTGAGTGCAAGATTCAGTTTTTGTCAACTATACAACTATTCTGTTACATGATTCTACTTTATTGCAACCAAACTATTTCTTATGTATTGTATAGATGAGGTGAAGAAATATAGCTAACACATTACAGTCATCTTGTTTACTCACACATCGGCCATTGTGAATTTCATACACAGGTATATACTTCTACACTGTGATATAGGGCTATTGAATTACATGGGCAGCAAATTTATTGTGATTATCATGCAAAGTAGTTACGCAATTTCTACGGGCTTCGTATTTGATTCATATTTTAATAATGATCAAAAGTATGTCTAGATTTTCAAGATGGAAAACTGAACTTATCTGCGTTAAATCTTCCACAAATCCTATATTTAGACACATTTACACTAATGTTAATCACTTTATATCTGTAACTTCGAACTGAAACATAATTATTTAATACTAAATAGAGGAATAAATGTTTGCCCAGTATGCGGGTGGTTGTTTATAATCAGGGCATCGTCCATGTTGTCTTTAGTTATTAGAATATTTGGTGTTACCTGCACGTGTTATACAACAATTTGACAAATGTCTGAAATGAAATACCGACAGAGTCGAATGATTTACCCAGAATTTGTACCAGATCTATATCTTCTGTTTGAACAGTTGATAAAACCTTTTGAACCGATATGCAGGCGTTGTTTGTCTTAAGACATTGGTTATGGCATTTTGACAAAAATATGGCAGCAGAATGTTAGGTTATGGTGAAGTTTTATACCAACACATTTAGCAACAAATGTATGCCGAGCACAGCAATTTTGTACTATACAAGCCTTTAACAGTTACTAAACAACACTTGTATAAGTGCTTCCGTTGGGAGCAATTTGTTGGCTAAAGTAAATTTGCACAGCAAAACAACAAGGCTCAGGTTTGTTTTATAAACGTTACCATTGATGCCACAAAACAACCATTTTGACTAAAGGGCAAATATGCCGTATAAAATAGTTGCATAAGCGTTTATAAAGCAGTTAAAAATTTGTCCTATAAGGTGTTGTATAACTATGCTATAAGAATATTGTAAACATCTCATTTTAGAGCAAATACGTTGCAGAAAGCAAATTTGCATTCCACATAACATTAAGCTAGCATTTTGGTGTTCAGGCAACAACAATAGAGCGCTTTAAGGCTGAACGGTTCTTTTACCAAAAGCTTACAGCACTACTTTGCTAGTTGGGTTACCATCGCAGGCTATCAAACTTAAAGTTTGTGGTTTATCATTCAACACTACTTTTTTAGAGGGTATCTGTAGTATCAGTTGTTGAAGATTTTATTATAATGATCTTAATGAAGAGACTACGGACCTCCATTTGATGGAGTGTTCACGTACATCCTTGGTTTTACCATTTTTTTCTCGACCTTGATAGATCAATATTACCAAGAGAGATTTGTAATGATGTTTTGCTCTTTGCCCAAATCGACATTATTGGTGTTAGTACTGTTAAAAATCCAGACTCAGTTCCTGATAACTTTTAGTTATTGATAAATACTCTTATAATCTTATAAACTGCAATATTATGGCATGTGGTCGGAATCGATTACTCCACTTTCTTTTGATTTGTTCTCTGAGTGGTCTCAAAATAACCTCCAAATGCCTTCCTACAGACAAACTAATTTGGGCAACAATGACTGCAAGAGCCCTTATGACAATTCTAATACATATTTTGAACTGTCGTTGAGGTGCCTTGAAATGGTCTTCAATGGTCTTCATAGTGACTAATTGACATCTGAGTCAGTCTTAGTAACCGACAGAACCTAAATGACATGTGGTTGGGCTCAACTGCTGGGCTTTTCAGAAATGTCCTTCAGATGACCTTCAAACCCTCTCATAGGAACAAACTAACACCGGATTGAAAATCAGCGGTTGCACTGGAAACTGTATAGATGCTGTAGAAACTGCACCTTTATGGTATGCTGGAACTGGGTCAGTTCGGGCTTCTATATTTGCTATTCCTCAAAATCCGGAGTTGGGAACGACGTTTAAGCGTCTTCGGAATCCGGTATGGTCTGACCGGGGTGAAATACTCCTCAATATTCCCTCCATACGTAATAGCTGACGGAGTATGATATATTCCAGAAATCAAGCACTCCCATTTGCAAATTGCAACTGTCGACACGGGCAAACTTTCTCAAAATATTCAGGGTAAACGGAACAGATGCTCCAGTTTTCAAACAGCTGACAATGGGTCGCAGAACAAAGCATTTAAATAACAATTTACAGTCCGATGCAGACGCTACTTCGAGTAGAGCTGGGTTGTTCGTGAAGGAATCTACGGATAAGAATAGTAGATTCGCTCACTGATGAGGACATCAGATGGCCAGCATGTTCTTCGTCGTGATATTGTTTAAATATTATTGAACACAATATAGTCATGCACCATGTAATATCACGACGTTCGTTGAACAACCTTAGTCAAACCAATCATGATAATAATGACCTCTTGACCAACAGCATCACTGTTTTATTAACATACCACAGGACTGAGCTATTATAGTCAACGCCAAACAAAGTGGCGTGCACGTCATCACGATAAAAATTCCCCGACCTAATGCCCAGGTTTCTATCACAAACAATTGCTCTATTGCAGTTTCATACTAATGTGATATATAAATTGTAAAATGGTCATTACTCTCTTATTATGGTTAATAGTCATATAAACATTGTTATTAAAATATCACATAAGTTGCTTTCTGATAAATTTAGACGCATTATGCGAAATAAAATGTTTTGCAAACGCTCCAATCACTTATCGACATGTAAACGCACTAAACCGATTTCGCAGCGTTGACACATTGTCACCTTGAAACTTATTTAAACTGGGAACTGACATTTGTATTAATTTTGACACTGAATCAATTTGTGGCATTTCAAATCTTTATAAATCCTTTGGCCCCGCATACTGTAAATCAACAACTGTTTGTTTCAAAACAAAATTATTCATTTTACGAGTAGATAAAGGCAATTTTGGTATATAAAGATGCCCAAACAGTTAAATGGTCGGTGTAAGGAACTCGTGGCCTCGTTAATGCACTACTTTGAGCAAGAAAGGGACAACAACGGGCCTTTGTTGCCTTTAAATGCTGTTCAAGAGGTAGGTTACTAATAATTATATGTAATGTATATTAATAATAGTGAAATTTTATTTCATTTTTTGTAGCGTGTTGCTGCTGCTTTAAAAATTAGTTTAAGGACAGTTAGTCGTATTTCCGAGGGTGTGAAAAGTGATGCAAATTTAGAATCGCCCAAGAAAAATCGGAGTTATATTAAACGTGTAACCAACACAGCGACATTGGATACAAGTGCCATTCGAGAAGTGATCTATAATATGTATCACAAAAGTAAGATCTTATTATAATAACTTATCAGAAATTTGCATTAATTTGTTAACTAAATTATAATGTCATATTACACATGGTTTCAGAAGAACAAGTTACGATACAAACCTTATGGTCTCGATTAAGAGATAGGGCATTATTATATTAAGGCGGTTGCTTAGAGATCTTGGATTTAAGTGGCTTGAGGACAATCCGCGACGAGGGCTCATGGAACTACCAAGTATAGCTTTGAAAAGGGTGGAATTTCTAAGGCAATACAATCAAGCCAAGGTTGAGGCCTTATACCAGTTTGTCTTCCTCGATGAAACTTGGATATTTCAAAATGGGACCATAGGTCGCTCTTGGCAAAATGGAAACCAAAAAAGCGTGAAAGCTATTAAAACAGATGGTAAAAGGTATGTACTTTTACACAATTTGCACTATAAAATTTAAAACTAATATATTTTAGATACAATATTTTACATGCTGGAAATGAAAATGGGTTTATTGAGGGTAGTGAAGCGATATTTTCTTCGAAAACAAAATTGAGCGATTACCATGGAGAGATGAACCAGGACAATTTTTTGAAATGGTTTCAACATCAGTTATTAGAAAAATTGGAGAGTCCATCTATGATTATACTGGATAACGCCCCTTATCACAGCATGATATTGAACAAAGTGCCCAACAATGCATGGACAAAAAAATATCCAAGACTGGTTGACAAATCAAAACATACCATTTTTAAACACGATGTTTAAAACAGAGCTATTGAGTATTGTTGCTCGGTACATAATGCTTCTATATTATATATATTTTGGTCGACAGTTTATATTTCTTTTGTTTATTCCTATTCTTAAAATAACTGCTTTTTTAGAAACAAACCACCTAAAATATACGTGATTGATGAATTGGCGGAACAACATGGGCACAAAGTTCTTCGTCTGCCTCCTTACCATTGTATATTTAACCCTATTGAGTTAATTTGGGGCATAGCAAAAGGTTACTATAACAGACATATTGGTAGAGATGGTAACAGTGAAAAAGACTGTTTGGATATGTGGAACGAGGCTCTACAAACGGTTACCCCAGACATGTGGAAAAATAGTGTTCGACATACTGAGCAAGAAATTTTTAAATGGTATGAAAGAGAACGAATTTTTGATCGACCAGACATCGAACCTTTAATAATCAACTTTGAGAGTGATGGAGATTCAGATTCAGACAGCGCTGAAGAAAGAAACTCCGACTAACTTTATTGTACAGAAAAAGCTTACACCAGTAGCTTACCTAATTTTAGAATGCATTTTTCTGTATGAATTCTGTAAAATAAATACCATGAATAAAATTTGGAGGACCCCATTTGGATTCTTATTCAGTACCTTTAAGCTATCAATTAAATATGGTAGTTTCATAGTGTCATCTGATCAATAATTGTCATACTTAATGATTATGCAAGTACAGATCTATAATTTTATTATACTATTATTTTTGTTCTCATTTGAGGTTAATATTGCTTATAAACCTAGATATGTAAATAATAAATTTTATTATTTTACAAAAAGCTTGGCAACAATGTAAATTTTTCAACACACCCACCTTGATGACGTGCACGCCACTTTGTTTGGCGTTGACTATACACGTTAAGTTCTTGGACAACTATTGATTAAAAATAGTTACATTCCAATAAAGCATTAGCAATAAGTAAAATAAAGTAAGCACTCCTCAAATGTGCCTGTTACCTCAATGTGTTCCAGATTCATAATTGCACACTTAGGTACTTTACTGGGACTGAAGCGCTTGACAGTAGCTATCTTTTTTTGTTCAACAGACAAGCGCTTAAGTTACTCAATATAAGAAAGATAGCTCTGCCAAAAATTTATGTATCATTAGAGGTGTGTGTACATATCGTGTGTATGTGCTAAACACTAAAACTTATTAAGGGAGAGGTTATAACGGGTGATTTTTTAAGAGGTATAGGATATAATTTTCGAAAAAACACAAAAAATTTGAAAAAACGATCAAATCTTTATTTGAGTCGATAGAACGGTCGATATAATTTAATGTTTGAAGATTATTTCATGTAAATGTTGGCCGCGGCTCCGCTTTAGATGGCCCATGCGCAAGGTCCAATTTTGTCACACTCTCTCCAACATATCGGCCGGTATCTCACAAATAAATGCTTCAATATTTGCTTCCAGTGCCTCAGTCGTTGCTGGTTTATCCCTGAAGATATTAGCCTTAACACGGCCCCACAAGAAATAGTCCAACGGCGTTAAATCACACGATCTAGGCGGCCAATTGACAGGCCCCAAACGTGAGTTAACTGTTCACCGAACTCGCCTCTCTATAGGGCCATTGTTTCGTATGCGGTGTGGCATGTGGCACCGTCTTGTTGAAACTACATGTCAGCCAAGTCCAGCTCTTCCATTTTGGGCAAAAAAAGGTTTGTTATCATCACACGCTAGCGCTCGCCATTCACAGTTACGTTCCGGCCATTGTCATCTTTGAAGAAGTACGGCCCGATGATGCCACCGGCCCATAATCCACACCAAACAGTGATTTTTTCTGGATGCATTGGTAGCTCTTGCAATGCTTCTGGCTGGTCTTCACTCCATATGTAGCAATTTTGCTTGTTAACGTACCCATTCAACCAGAAATGAGCTTCGTCGCTGAACACAATTTTTCGATAAAAATGTGGACCTTCCTCCAACTTTGCTAGCGCCCATTCACCAAATTGGAAACGTTGTGGGAGGTCGTGTGACTTCAATTTTCCACGTAGTGGAGTAACAGAGGCCCAATTTCTGTGAACGGCGGCGAATCGACATTTCACGGTCATCACTAACACTGGCGGATACAGCCGCAATATTTTCTTCAGTCCTCACTCTACGTCTGCGTGTTGGTGGCTTAATGTCCAATAATGTAAACTGGGTTCGAAATTCAGTCACAAGGTTCCGAATTGCTCCCTTAGTAGCCCGACCAAATTGCCCATAAATTGGAAGCAGTGCTCGATGCATGAATTTTGATAGTAAAATTCAATAATTTGCAAGCGTTGTTCGTTCGTAAGTCGATTCATGGTTAAATTATAGACCAATCTGAACAAGTTTGACAATGACACAAGACACGATTCACGCGTCATCTGTCAAAAACAGTCTTGCCAAAAAGATACTAGCAAAAATATCACCCACTAGATAGTCGCCTATTTTAGCTTCGATGTATGGCTAAGAAATACGGGCAAATATAGATATCTAGAATGACAGAGTTCATCTACTCGACACAATTTAGACACACTGACAGACAACAACTCAAGACTGACTTGTATAAAGGCGAATTTTTTTGTATGGGTATGGCATAACTCGTTCTATAAACCAAGATTCAGAGAGCTTATAAAACGCGTGTAAATCAGGGTTTTTGGAAGGTCTTTGCTGTTTTAATTATGTTTCTTGATTTGACTTGAATTTCAACTGGGTAGCAATTGAAATGCTGGAGCACCGATCAATAGGGATTAATTATGAAAATGAAACCTGTGAATTAAATGCTGCGTTATTGCTAGATTGTTAAGAGTAGCATAGATATTAATCCTCGCATGCATACGTAAGGGTATATTTCACTCTCTGTATGATTCCATTACATGTAGCACTCGCCTTACTATACCACAGAATCTAATCACCAAAAAGAACGGTTAGGCCCAGCTTTAGCACCGAGTTTTGCCCAAGAACTCGTCCAGTATTTACAGTTTAATTTGTTGATTACGACCAAACATCGGTATATGCTTGGACGGACAGAGAACATCAGGAAACTTTCCTGTCTTTCTTTGTTATTGTGCCTCGCCAGAACTTTGTACACTTTAAGTAAGATAAAGTCGGTGAAGTTGCTTCATTCTGAGAGTTTTCCTCCTCTTACCGGAAAGCGACCCCTTTGTCGTATATTAACTTTTCAGTGATGACGTTTTTTGAGTCCAAGCAACCGTGAAGGCAGATACTAAACACCAGTGTACCGTGACCCTATAATGAAGCCCAGCTTTAGACATGAATTTGCGCTTGGGGGTTTCATATTATTAAATGGCTTTGACTAAGTAAGCACTGATTTCGTTAATATGTCTTAGCAGTTTTTAGAGAAGAACGTCGAGATAGCTTTGACGAGAGAGATGGGAATGAGGTAGGGTCATGGATAGGTTCTGCTGATTGCTTATATCCCTAAATTGGATGAATATTGTTATGGTGACGTAAGTAACACGACACAGGAGATGAGGAAAATATACTTTTGCGTGGACTAGCCTGAGGTGCTACCAATAGATCAATGGATTATGTCGGATTCTTTCTGTGGTATATCTAGAATACGCATTGGCCAGTTCAACAAACGTTGGACCAAAAGTACCTAAAATGGAGAAATGACCAATCGGGGCAGATGTAGGTGAACCACCACATAAATAACCTGAATTATCAACAAGTTCACTCAAGTTTGGTAGGAAGGTCATGGAGGTAATTTTATGAGAGAAGACTGTCGCCTAAAGCAATCTATGAAGATCTTGAACCGAGCTTCATTCCGTAGAAGGTGCATATGTTCTTTGCTTCTGATAGTCAGTGTGTGTCAGTGCGGGCATTAGGCTATCGTAGGTCAGTGGATCTGTCAGTTATGGTTGCTCAGGTACCATTATCAACTAGGTTGGTATCAAGAATCTTATATCAATCCAAAAAGATTTGTGATTGGTTTTTGTTTCGAAACTGTAATTTTGTTTGTACCTAAAATTTCACACTTTAGTTTTGTTTGCGCAGTGTTGTGTACTTACGCGCTTGGTCGACTGTGTAGTCTACTGAGTCGCGCAGCAAAGGGTTGTTGTGCGATTCGGCTTGATTATAAATGTTGCTGCGCCTGTTGTTTGAGGTAGGGGAAGTCAAGGTCTCTTCTGCCGCTGTAAAGACATCGAATGGCCGAAGTTCTGGTACTTGGGGGTACAGACAAAAACGCAGAATGGCTTTTTGTACAGTTGTGCAAACGAGCAGTGATGTAAGGTGTCGCATGACGTGAGACTGAGTGCCCGTTCCTAACTGTAATCTTATCTAATCTGAGGTGGATATCACACGACCAGTATTTACAGTGATCCGTTAGTATTTATCATTAAATGTGGTATTTATTGATATACACCTATAGAGTTAGTTGGCACTGTTGGTATGATGGTGGTACGAACAACCATAAAAATACTAATAACAATCGGTTGAGGTACAATGCCCAGCGGTATCAACACCCGGAAGCTTGTACTTACTAATTTGTATAGTATAACTAACTACATACATCCCAAATAATTATTTACGTATCTACAGTATATTCAGTTAAGAGATAGACCGGACATAAACAAGACCACGTGATCATCGAACGCTGTAACATTCGGCAGTGACGTATTAAGAGTCACGCAGTACATATTTTAGATAGTAGATGCTGCTTTGCGTAACTTTGTAGTAAATTAGCACAATTCGATGTGTATACGATTGGTGATGGATATAGGATCATGTGGGGGTGGGGTAAGAAATATATAATGATGTAAATATACATAAGGGTTTCATAATTTTCGCTTCGATTTCCAGCTTCGGATGCCGCCTGATGTTTGGTGAAATACAGTCGAATATAATCTCAAAATGGCGTTTAAATTAGTCTAAATTAAAAATAATCGTATATCTCTTAAAATTGCTTTTAGAATATTGATTAGTATATTTTTTGATTTCTAGGTAAATATGTAACCAAATTAAAACGTTCAAAACGTTGAACATTGTCAGAAAGTAGATTCTTGAATAGGTTTTGCCAAAATGGGTTAAAAAATATCAATAATTAATTAAAAAATACAGTAGCTTTATAATTACTTATAACTTACCGAATTTGATGAACGACATCTTTTATTGGAAAGATGAGCTTGATGAGCTTTGATCATCGCTACTGCCTGAAGCACCAACGTCAATAATGAATGGCTCGACTTGTTCCTCTAAAATATTGTCCAGTTCCCACATTCTCTTTTCAACTTTGTCTTTCACGTGCTTAATACAGTTTTCCCATTTTTGCGCTGTTATTAATTCTAGTGCTTCTCTGAAAAGTCCTTTGAGGTCACAAAATTTAAAAGTTGTATTGTGCTTAGCTATATAATTTTTAACCTCTGCCCATATGAGCTCAATGGGATTGAGCTCGCAATGGTATGGAGGTAAACGGAGCACAGTTTTATTTTGACTTGCTGCCATTTCGTCAATGGCGTATTTTTGATATTCCGCCTTGTGATCCTTGACAATTCTTAATAATTGTACTTTCAACATTGCTCCTTCAAAGTTGATATTTTTCGAGCGGAGCCAATTTTGAACATCAACTTTCCTTGAAGCCGTTGTTGGGACCTTCTCCATTCTTCGAGAATGATAAGGCGCATTATCCAACACAATTACTGCGTTTTCCTCTAAGTTCGGTAAAATGTTTACTGGTCATTGGCTCAGAAAAGGTGTGATTTTTTTTGTATTGTCTTAACACATTAAACACTGATGCGCGACACACCCCAACTTTGTGAGAAACCTTCACAACAATTTCTTTGATGGTTGATGCCTCGTTCTCCTCGCGGTCGATCTTATATATATTCAAAATGTCCTCTTTCATTTCTGCACTCAGGTGTCTTTTTTTAGAGCGTTTCCTAGGTGGACTACAGGAGTTTACAACTTCATCGGCAGTATCTGTACTTCTGGGCATTTTGCGCAAGCAGTTGATAACAATAACAATCAATAACAAGGTATAACAATAACAACGACAAACTCAACAACTTAATAAGATAACAAACGAAAACGTCCAAAGAAATATCAAATTGCAATGATGCACATGACATACGTAACACGTCTGAACCTGAATGTGACTCTGCCTTGATACGACTGCTCTGCCGCTCGGCATAGGCATTTAATTGCGAATTGACCAATGCGGGCTCCTGTTTTACGTCGAGACGGCGGCGTTAGCGTGAAAATCACCCGAACCTTTTGTTTACATCCGGTTTATCTCTTATCTGAATATACTGTAGTGTGGAAACGGAGCGGTTATAGCCTGCTGCGTGAAATTGTGCTCTACAACGCCAAGGAAATAAAGGGTTATTGCATCCGAGGTGCATACAAAGTTTCAGCTACAAACAGCTAGAATAAGTAGCTCTCAAAAAGAATTAAAAGCAAAATTAAATTAAACTGAACGTACTATTGTATTGTATCTATCAGGAACGAATAAACAAGGACAGCTCCTGTAACGGACTCAAAAGTTAGTTTAACGCCCTAGGCATAGACGGGCTTGTGGGATGGAAAATAGGACCTAACATCATGATAAAGTACGGTTGTGGATAAAAATCTTTTGCCACATTACGCCTTAGGTCTAAGGGCCATATCGTCAGCCGTTCCTACAATTGCAGGACGCCTTTATGACCGCCTTGATTCTCAAAGTATTTTCATTCCTTCAGAAAGATTTCTACTGCTCTGTGACAGCGTCAGCGCTCTTCTATTCTGAGGCTATAAGTTTTATTTGAATTGTATTAAATTTCAGGCTGATATAACAGATGACAGAAACCAAAACCATGAACAATTTGATGCAAATAGATATTTGTAACATAACCTCAAAATAGAGCGCTGACACGGAACATTAGAAAACTATGGAATTGAAGGAGGCATCCTACAGATGTAGAAACGACTAAATTAAAGAATCAAATAACAGAAAAAATAGCAATTATAGAGATTTAGAAATGAAGGTCTTCTTTGATGCAGTGATTAAGCAGAGAACCTCAGCAAAACTTCCCTTTCTTTGCTATTGTGTCTTGCTCTGGAACTTTACACCCTGCAGTGAAATAAAGTCAGTGAAGTCGTTTATTCTCAGACTTTTTCTGCCTGCTGCAGCTCGCTTTTGTCTTACATCCACCTTCCAATAATTGTACAGGTTGGTTTCCTGGGAAAGGTAAGTACACAGGGTACATAGTCCAGTCCATGGGTATCAAATGTTGCGGATGCTAATAGTCCGACAATAGAGTACGGAGCAAAATAAGTATGTTTCGTTGTTGCCGTGAAGGTACAACAGAGGTTGTTTGTGCCTATAAGTAGATGAGTAAAGTGATGAATAATAGACCAAGGAGGCCACCGAGGAAATTTTATGTCCCAGTGAGAGCAGACTGACATAGACAATCCAAGGAGAACCGAGTCGCTGACTTACGTCATCAATATATCCCATAGTTGCTAATTGAACTGATCTCTTCGTAGACCTTTCGATTTTATCAGATGGCGGTTCAAAGTGATCGGGGGAAAATCTGAAAAGGTCCGAGGATTTTCAAGGAGACCCGATTCTCATTCTCCCTTTTCCTTAACAAATATTCATTCTATTACAGCTGACGAGAAATTTCAGTATGTTATCATTACTCAAATGGAAAAAATTCAAGACTTTAGACGAACTTGGGAGTCCGATAAATATATGCTTGAGGAGTGAATAACGTTTGTCCCAATCCGTTTGTTTTTAATAGGTAAATCATGGCTATCGTTTTCCAAAAAAGATCCGCGTAAATCCAGTTTTTGATCACTTTGCCAAGTGTTATCGTTCACATTTTATGGCATCAACTTCTAGCACCAATCTTACTGACAGAGTAAGTAAAGAGATTTCCAATCAGTTGAGCATGGTTGCTATTTACTATATTTAAATTATTTTTGGCTCCGGATGATGACAGCATAGTCTGTCGAAAGCTTGAGTATTTGCAAGTCAAAAGGATACACTTAGGATAGTTTGCCGATATCCCCAAAGACAAGTCTTCCACTTGACTAGTTATTCCGGCAATAACTATGAATCGCAAAAAATATAATATATATTACAATTTAACAGAACCACGAGATTTGATTCAGAATAAGCCTCATGTATCCGATCGTTGAATGTTTTCTAGCAGCTTACCATATATATATTTCAAACTCAAAATATGCTAGGTATAATCTAACGACTTCACATACATACTCTAATGGTGGATTTCACCAGTATTGTCAAATCAACAGTCCGTTATTCTCCACCTATAGGGTAACAGTCCGTCAAATACAGCGAATGAGCTTCAAGTTCCAATCAACAAATTTTAGCTACCAATAGCTATAAAATGTTGAAAACAAAATACTGTCAAAGTATGCGATGACAGCTTGTCATTGAAACATCACCAGCTTATTGAATATTAAGAAATTACATATAATTTAGTCGAGATTTAAAAAAGTTTTCGATTTTTGAATAAAATTTATGTTTTTATTTAATACTGTCGAATGTTCATATTATTTTCTTTAACTGATAAGCGACTTCACTGATTCAACATCACCTACCGTGTGCTTTTTCCTATAAACCTCTTGCAGATTTAGCACCTACTTGATGACAGGCTCTACCAAAAATTTCATAGATATTGCTCGTTTCCAAACTTTCATTCATTTACTTGCCGTTCGTCAGTACCATTAAAGCACCCTCGATTGGCATTCTCACAAAACCATTCAAGATTTTTGATATCCATAGATCCATAAAGTCAAATATTTTTGGTTGTTCAGGAACTGAACAAACATCCACACTATATTTACAGCGATTAAGAAATACTCAAATATATGTCGTAAAGCTACCGGCAAACATAAAACCTGCAAAAAATAGAATTTGCCGTAACTTTTTTGTTTCAATGAGTACACATTATAGGTTATATTTAAATAAGATATTATTTGAGTGCTGGTTATTACTTTTCAAAACTCCTCAACGGGTGACACATGTGTGGGATCCGTCAACCCTTGGTCGCAGTAGAGTAAGCTCCGCCAACTGCTGTAATATACTCTACTATGCTTTATAAGACTATTCGTGAAATTTTCCCAAAATCGTTGAACAATACTTGAAAAGATGCAAAAGAAAATTTAAAATTGTTTCCATCCGTCGGTACCTCGGGCTATACATCTTGACAGTAGGGATGTTCGATACGATCCTATATGCTTCCCACACCCGACATTTTGGATCGATATTTTTATATACGACACTTGGGCGTATCGATACATTTCACGAGTATCGTCATCTTATGACCAGGACTGTGTCAGAAAGAGTGACTAACTGCAGATTACTTTTCTTTTTTGTTTCCTTCAGCTGGATATCGATGATTTTATTCCAATAGTTTAAAAGCAATATATCCCAGACGTGTTATAATAATAGAAATAACAAGAAGATATAACAATGTTTGGAGGTATATTTGATTCGGAATTATAATATCTAGACGATGAATAATAGGTGGATGTGGATACTTTTAAAAATATCGATGTTTTAGGACCCAGTGATGCAGAATGTGCTGTTTATTTACATTTGGTATGGATTTCTAGATTATCAATCGGCAATAATTGTTTCTATCTGATGTAACAAAAGATGATGGACCAGTTCAAATACGTTTTGTATCCTTTTTTGCAAAATAACAAAAATCGGTACATTTCTACAGGTACGTATTAAGTACGACACCCTGTACGTGATATACAGACAAAACTAGATTACCACTCATGAACAGTCGTCAAAAACAGTGAAAACATCCTAATAAATATAATAGCTAGAAAATCGACCTATTATTTCTCTCATTTTCATCGGTCCATTTAAATAACTGACCGTCTTTTGAGAAATGATAAAGATGTGGATTTCTATGAAACTTATCCTAATTCTAAAGCACAAAGACATAATATTACATCTATAATGTACGCTTATTTATAAGGCAACCATTTTTTCACGACTTTATTTAGCATTTCAACAGAAATCACTGATATTCAAAGAGCTTTGACAGCTTCCGTCAAATTGCATTTCGATAAGGTCTTTTCCTATCGTCCAACTGACCGTCAAATATTAATGTTGGTGAAATTGGTCCTAAAGCTACAAGTAATGCCAGCTTGTTCAAGTCTGTATTGACGCTACCCTGTCAAAACCACGCCAAGGGGTGGCTTAGATATCTTTGCATTATCATGCAATTACTAAATGGTCTATACGCGGACGTTGCTCCTAAATCAGCGTTTATGAGCACGTTAGACAACCAGCCAGATAGAGATAGAGCTGCGACAATGTAAATTAAGATACTGCTATGCTCTACGAATATAGCTCTGGGAAATGACGATAATGGCACGTCCTCAATAAATTGATATCGCTGCTGGTGTAGCAGGTAGTGCATTTGTCCGATTGTATGCTTTGGTAATTCAAGTGTACGTCACTCGTTCCAACAGATGATTATAGAGGAGATGATAGGGTTACACTTGTTTTGTTATGCCACGTCTTACCTTTCATGTAGATCGTTAATGACTGAACATGTATACGGTGCTTTTGTCTTAATACAGTAGTCACTATCAGAGCATACAAAGATCCTGTTTTCGGACTTGCCAAAGCCAGTCGAATACGGAGGAGTTGATGGTAGACTTGTTTGTCATGTCTTCAGGTATAAAGGCAAGCTGTGAAGGTATACAGAGGGCGCTTTGCCTTGTTATATATATATATATATATATATATATATATATATTGACTAAGTAGCTTTTGCCATAGTTTTTCAGATACAGGAATAACTTCCTGTATCACATCAGCGTGCTTTGTGGGTTGCAGGCTGTCGAGATAGCCAATAGAGTTGCTGATGTACCGAAGAAAATCTAGTGGAGTATATAGATTGCATTAATATTTAAACGTTGAAACCTGTGTTTTGTGAGAGAATTATCACTGAGTCAGCTGCCCACCATGTAAATATACTAAGTGACATATAAATCCGAGCACTTCGAGAGGAGTTGGTGGTTGCCTGGAATGAGATACCACAGGAGGACATTGCCACCTGATCAGAAGCATGCATAGGCGCACTGGAGAATGCGTAGCACATCAGGGTGCATCCACACATTATTAAAGGTCAAAGGGCTTTAAAGCAGTGCAATCATTTTGAAGGTATATATACTAAGTGACATATAAATCCGAACACCCAGTTTAAATGGTTTTATTTTAATAAAATTTTGTATAAGTACTTAATGAAGCATAATAAGTAAATGATAAAAATTTCAAAATGATTGCACTGCTTTAAAGCCCTTTGACCTCTAATAATGTGTGGATGCACCCTGATGTGCTACGCATTCTCCAACGCGCCTAGGCATGCTTCTGATCAGGTGGTCAATGTCCTCCTGTGGTATCTCATTCCAGGCAACCACCAACTCCTCTCGAAGCGCTTCTAGAGCCTGAGGAGGACGTTGCAAATTGAGCAATCTCCTACCCATCATATCCCACACGTGCTCAATTGGGGATAAGTCGCGAGATCTTGGTGGCCATGGTAACAGTGTGACATCATTATGTTGAAAGAAGTCTTTGTGACTCTTGCAACATGTGGTCGGGCATTATCTTGTTGGAAAGTTTGATCTGCCAGGGTGTCAAAGGATGGGTTTCTAGAACTTCGTGGATATAACGCTGCGCGTTCATGTTACCTCTGACGAAGATTAAAGGTGACCTGGAACCATAAGCTATAGCACCCCAAACCAAAACTCCAACAGTGTGATGAACATGTCCTTCAACAAAAAACTGTGGATTCCTCCATTCACCACGTCGCCTTCTAACCCTGGCACGACCATCGTGCATGCCTAAACAAAATCGAGACTCGTCACTGAAGACAATACTGTTCCATTCCTGATCCCAGAGTGACCGTTGTCTGCACCACTCAAGGCGATTACATCGGTGTTCTCGAGTTAAAGGGAGGACCCAGTGTGGCCGGTATGAAAACAAGCCAAAGCTTCTCATTCGTCGGTAAACACTTCGCACGCCAATAGGTCTTCCGTGTTCTGCAAACCATTCATTTGCAATGTTCCTGGTAGTGGAGAAACGGTCCCTTAAGGCCAATAATCTTAGGCGGCGATCTTCACGGTCTGTTGTTCTACGGCGGCGTCCAGTGCCCCTGGCTCTTTGCATACGGCCTTCTCGAAGCCATGCCTGACAGCACTTAACCACAGTGTCTACACTTCTTTGCACTCTAACTGCAATTGCCCGAAAAGAAGGTCCAGCTTCCCGAAGTCCCACTATACGGCCCCTATCAAACTCAATAAGTTGACGAAATCGTCTCCGTACTCTAGGCATCGTAACCGATCGTAAAGGATGTCAAGAACCAAAATCCGCCAACGTTGATTCTTTACTGGGGCTGAAATATTCATGTTTAGAGCGTTAGTGAATTAAAAAAAAGCAGTATAAAAACCGGAATGTCCAACTGATAAGGCTGAACATTTTTTCACTTGTTATTTACAGTAAGATAAATACATTCACCAACTTTTATTAAAATAAAACCATTTAAACTGGGTGTTCGGATTTATATGTCACTTAGTATATCTGTATATCTATTAGCTGGAAAGGGTTCAATTGATGTTGGTTAATCAAAAACCATGCTGGGAGTTGAGAGGGTCTAAAGGCAGATAGGTAAGGTCAGGCATGGTACTATATGTAGGTTTTGCGACCAGAGACTTGCAAAAATGAGAATTTCAACCCCTTAGTATGTCTATATCCTCAATCAAACGTGATTAGTACAGAGTGTTGCTAAACATCTAATTCCTAGTATGATTCCGCTGGATATCCAAACAGGTCATACCCCAAAATTGTACCACCAACATAGATTATCAGTAAACTAATGATCACAGTGGCCATTGGAGCTATAAATTATCTCCATTAGTGCCACCTCTGAAGCAGATCTAACAACACATGAGAACCTAACTGCAAAGCTCCAATGTCATTATGTTATGCAAAACGCACAGCTAAAACAGGCGAACATTACAGCTACTTCCAAAAGGTGACATTTTTTCGGACAATCCTACATGTCATTAGAAATCGATGTAATGTCACGTTTAAGGTCATGTAATACGGGTGCGGAACTGTTCCATTCTGCAATATGATGTGACTAAAATATCTCCTACTAAAGAAATGACGTGTAACGTTGTCGCTGCATACTTTTTTAATTGTTACACGTGTTTCAGTAAAAAGTATATATAAGTATATATAAGATCGGAGCAGGTCATTACCATTTGATTCAATCACGCCTACTAGCGAGAAAAAATCGTAAAAAATTTTAAAACCGAACTTGTCAGGGAGAGTAACTTGTGCTGAACATAATGCGTTATGAACTGCTGATGTTGCGAAGCAGGTGCAATACACTTTATTTTTTTCATAACCTTTAGTTATATATTATAGAGCAAGATGCAGACATATCCACAAACTTATATTTGTTGGTGATCTGATATTCTGATCACCTAAGTACGTAGTTTAGTTGAGAATACAAGAGGTAAAAAGTATACACCTTTCAAAGTATGAACTTCTTCATTAGTACTGTACAACCTCTCCAAGCCCGCAATCGAGAACTCGCTATATTCAAAACTTTTATTGTGCGCATAATTTGCTGATTCTATTTTCTTTTTGAGATATCAAAGGTCCGGTATGATGTAGTTAAATGGAAAAGCTTGCATGTTATACAATATTCATTTTTTGTTTAGCATTGCTACATTTGTTAACAGTATATGGATTTGTGATAGCTAAATGGATTCTCTTTCGCAGCTAAAAATTGATCATACATCAAATTATAGTGGAACAAAATGCTACAAACGTATATCCACAAATGTCTCTGCTTCAGCGATAAATGGTACTCCACAGCAATTCCATAAATAATGTGAAAATGCATCAACTTTACATATTATATTTTGTCTGTATTTCGCAAATTCAACTTAAAGACCCTACAACTCTGGCCCATTTGGAAATCTGAGTTAGTAAAAATTCTACCTTTCATTTCCAACACATTTTCTGCACTTGAAGCAGTCTTGCAGTCTTTTGGATCACTCTGTACGTCTCCATATCACGTATTTGATTATAAATTGCTTTCAGTTCCCACACAAATTGAAGTTCCATAATATTAAACTGAAAATCAAACTCTCCAACCCACATTCAATAAACAAGCACACCAACCAATGCTATTAAAATTTGTGCAAACAAGTGAAGTTCATTTTGGTACGGATTGTGCTTATTGCGGACCCCATGTGAGCGCTATAGACATTATTTTAGATTTTTCATACGCGAATGTGCAATCACCAATCGGCTCCGTTTACCCAGCTCCGGTAACCGGAAATGCGAATTTTGGAGGCATCTGGAGCGGTAAACCAATGGGGATAACGTGGAAGTAGATGGTGCTCGTAAGGTTGGCGAACGTATCTAAGGTTATAGGCTGCCATTTCTGGGGACGAAACTGAGACCAGTGTGAATGAATATCGAGCAGATTAGTACTTTTTGGGCACAATACTGCATGCTGTCAAATAAGGTGAATACAAACAGGCATCATGTTCTAACAGATCTTTACCAGTAATACATTCGTCTTTATTCCTTGAGGTCAAAATTACCGTGGATTCGACACACCTTGTTAGTCACGGCAACCGCCAAGAAAATGTTTAGAACAGACATAGAAAATACTGCTCCCATGTCTACGGACTTGCTCCATCACAGCACTTTTCATACGTACTGTGATTCAGTAAGTTAGAAAATTTGGTTAGTCTGTGCTAGTTCCCAAATTGATGAACCTAGATTACACAATTTATCCCTATTGAAATTAATTACAGATAAATTATCGACCAATAAGTCTCGTTCCTATCGCCGCCAAAATAGCTGAAAGAATCATATTAGATAAGCTCCTGTCATTTGCTTTCGAAAATGACCTTATCCCTAAGAATCAGCATGGATTTCTCCCTGGTCGATCAATAATGACCAACCTTCTCCACTCTCTCAACGATTGGACTCAGTATCTGGACACAAAGACTCCTGTTGATATAATCTACTTAGATTTTTCTAGGGCTTTCGATCGCGTACCACATAGAAGGCTTCTGTTTAAGTTGGAATGTATGGGAATAAAAGGCAAGCTGTTACTGTGGATTAAGGCTTTTCTCACCGGGAGGACTTTCTCTGTGCGCGTCAGTGATAGCCAATCGCACCTTCATCATGTAGCAAGTGGAGTCCCTCAAGGCTCTGTCTTGGGGCCAGTGCTGTTCCTTCTGTATACAAGTGACCTGCCCGCATTGATTTCCTCCACATGTTCAGCTTATGCCGACGAAGGTTTACAATACTGTCATAAATTCTGCTATGCTTCAACGAGATCTTGATATTGTTTGTCAATGGTCAGTCAGTTGGCTTTTACCCTTAAATCTAACTAAGTGTTGTGTCCTTAACCTCGGGAAGACAAATCCGCGATTTACATACAAGATCTCTGACCACAACATCGAAGCAGTTTCCAGCCACACTGATCTGGGCGTTGTAGTCAACGATCGTCTTTCCTGGTCAGAGCATATTCACCACGTTACATCAAAAGCCAAGAAACTTCTATACATGCTGGAGAGGTCTTTCAAAGGATCCGATGTCAACACTTGCGCCTACATTTACAAGGCATTCGTGAGGCCAATTCTTGAATTCGCTTGCCCGTTATTCGACACTGTGCTTCTGCGCGATAGAAATCTCGTCGAATCAGTACAGCGTCGGGCTACTCGTATCCCTTTTGGAGCACGAAGACCAAGCTATGAAGATCGCCTTGAATTATTCAACCTGACCTCATTCTCTGAGCGAAGACTTCGTGGCGATCTTATAGTTACGTTTAGGATACTTCATGGTTTGATGGGCACCAACCTCATGCATCTATGCCGTCTGTCGCGCAGCAATCTACGCGGACACAGCTTCAAACTGCATAAGGAGCCATTTAAAACAACAGTCCGACAGTGGTTTCTTCCCAACCGCATATTCAACACCTGGAATAGTTTACCTGAAAGTGTGGTTGGTGCTACTTCAGTTAATAGCTTCAAAGTGCAGTATGATAGCTGGAGGAGTGTACAAACTTTATATCTATGAACTGTCTTTTATTTTTTCTATTTGATGTATTTGTGTTACGTGTCCGTACACTATATTTACTGCATGAGCTTATAGTACTGTGTACTCTGCTCATCTCAATTATCATAATAATAATAATAATAATAATAATAATAATAATAATAATAATAATAATAATAATAATAATAAATGTATTATCTATAATGTTACAAGAGAACACCTTGATAGCGATACACTGGACCATTTGAACTATGAAAAGTCAATAAAAAGTCAATTATTGATAGATATTGGATCTGTGATAAACATTGTATCCAAAAATTAGTTTTCATGTCTCGGCAATAGAGCACTTAAAATTCATCACTAAAAACAGTTTTTAAATGTTTCCTAAATTTAGATGCAGCTCCTTGTTCTAAAATTCAAGCTATTGTAAAATACGCTCGCATTGTATTATTTAAAAAGAGATGAACTATGAAAAGAGAATTGTTAATGAAGGTTGGCTTTGAATACATTTTTGATAAACATTGTATATAAAAATTTGCTTTTTGAGTAAATAAATTGGATCTCAAAAAACAAGTAGCTACTTATACAAGTTGTGTAACTATATCTTATTAAATCTGACATCTACAATAAATGATTTTCTCCCAAATCTTTGAGAAAACACTGAACGTACTAATTGGCCTAAGTTCCGAGAAATCGGGAGGATTCCCGAGCTCATTGCAATTTCTTGTGCAATACCTGGCTTCTTGAAGGTAAGGTAGTAAGTACCATACAGCAAATTGATTGAAAACGTAAGTTAAAAGACAAATTGTTCGATTATGGAACATGTTCAATGTCACACATTCTTTCTTGTGTAAGTATATCTGAACACTGGCGCTTCTACGTACCTTTTAGATATGCTCCACACATTAAAACTTGTTCTCGCATTTGCTCTTACAACTTGAAACAGAGAAATATGCTATGTTTAGTCACACACACTTTGCTGCTAGATGGTCGGTAATGTCAGTAGCGCAGGGGAAATATTTCTAGACTGCAACGTTGTCATATGGGTTCTGACTAGAGACTAATTATATAGGCGTCTCTGCCTGACCTGATTCTTTTAATTTTTTTGTTATGCATGCACCTAGCGAACTATCTTCTCCCAGGACTAAACGTATACCGAACATAATCCTGTGCTAACTATTGACGCCATATTTTTGTAGAAGAATTTGATGCTTGAGCACCCTGCAGCAAATTGCTGGATGTGCCTGGGGTGTATTTTGGACTTATTTCACTCCTCATGCAGCTCCTAGACAGCAGCGGTGTCCGTAGTGGTAGACGCTTCGTCTCCTGATCAGTAGCCATGCGCTGCGCGGGTTCGAATCCCGTCCCAAGAGAATGTTTTCTCTTGGCTATGAATGGGTAGTTTAGTAGATGGTCTCTGATCGCCGCACGCGGAGGTACCACCCGGCGGATCTCGTCGACGGGGCCAGAATGCCATGCGGCACCTCATGGGTGTTTAGGACTTAGGCCTTCATGGTAGCTGGAGTATATAAAAATATATCGTATGAAATTCAAATTGGAAAATCGTTTCCTACTTTATCACAGCGTCGGTGATATATGAATATTTCAATCAGATAATTGTCGAATTGTAACTTTTGGCGTTCTATTTATATCGAACATTGTTCACTCGTTTCTGTAGTTAACTAAACTGGAACTTTGTTAATTATTTTTGGGCGCGCGTCAGTTCGCGCTAATTGTTTCAATTTTTTAAATGTCGCTTACATACAATACATAGGTGGAATCGGATTTGTTAAATGATATTATATAATGCATGTACTACCAATGCGATTCGAGTAATTTTACACAGGCTAGAAGAAATTGTAGTACATAAAATAAAACTAGCTCGATAGGAATACCAAAGAACTTGCATTATGAAGGATCCTATGCCGGATTTTTTATTTGGCGAAAGATTTTGAAAATGATTTACGTTTCTTGGATGTTACATGACAGGTACATGACAAAGAACTGTGTCACTCATGTCAGTTTGCCACTCTGTCTGTTGGTCTGCTAATCCCTGGCTCCTCATAACTTGGAAAGTTCCGCTCACATTTTGATAAAATATAGTAGTTACTACCAAGGGTCAAAAAACCTGGTAGATTTTGGAGAGTGTTCATCAGGATTGAATAATAGTTTAGGGTTAAAGCAGTATGGAACGATTCACTGTTAAGCGTAATACGTACCTGTATCTCATAATAGACCCACATGTTTTCCATTCATTTGCTATTGAAACAAATGGCACGATTTTTCTCCACATTTCTAAATATGGTGAAGGTGCAAACAACAGTTCATCGCGGGAGTATTGTTACATAAGCGAAAACACCTATTAAAGTTTCGATTTCGTTTGGATCTATCCACCCATTTTTATACATGTAAGTAATTAACTTTTTTCTTGGGGAGGATCTGTCAGAAGTATGTTCTCACTTGGTTGCCTGAATATATCAAATATAGTTGCTTTGGTCGGTCTTTTCTTCATCTGGCGTTCGGTTTGGATATACATTAATGGGAAAAAGTATATAGACAAATTAATATTGTGCTGTATTTCTTTTTTAACTTGTTTTATTAATACACCAACCTGTATACATAATTCGTTATAGTATATACTTACTTACACATAAATAAATTCGTTGGGCTCCCTTCAATAAAAAATTAATTGAAAAAAACTGGAACCATGAAGGACAAAAATATATAGACAAAGCAAATCAATCATAGAAAAAAGAAGCAAAGTTCATTGAATTATAGAAAACCAACCATGTTTGTGTTAATATTTTGTAGCATAACCATTATTATCGATCACCGCCCGGCATCGTCTCAGCATAGATTGTAGAAGTTTCTTGATATAAGATTCATCAATCTGTCTCCACTTTTGCTCTAAAGCAGCAAAAAGTTCATCCTTGTTTGAATAATTTTTATCCCGTATTTGCTTATCTATGTATTCCCATAGATTTTCAATGGGGTTTATATCGGGAGACTGCGAAGGCCATTTGAGAACTGGTATTTTTTCATCCAGAAGGAATTTCTTTGCGAGATTTGAAGCGTGCTTCGGATCATTATCTTGCTCGAAGATTGATCTTAAGGGCATATTGTCTTCCATATAGGGTAACATGACATGCTTTAGTATGCCTGTGTATACAAACTTATCCATAATCCCATCTATTCTATGTAAAGGTCCCATTCCAAACCCCGAAAAGCACCCCCAAACCATAACAGACCCGCCTTCATGTTTGACAGTGGGCAAAGTGTACTTGGGGTTCAATCTTTGTCCACTAGGACATCTAACGCAATGAACACCATCTGATCCAAGCATATTGAACTTGAATTCGTCACTGAAACATACCCTCTTCCAGTCACAGATGCTCCAACCAAGATGCAACCGTGCAAATTGTAATCGGTCCTTACGGTTTTTCCTCGAGATTAGCGGCTTCTTACTCGAGCGATGTGCGTATAACTTCAAATCATTTAATCTTCTACTTATTGTTTTCGTAGAAACACTGAAAATTCCTTTTGTCTCGATTTCGGCTTTTTTTGTCTTGTCTTTAGTTTTCTAGGTCTACCATTTCTCTTAAAGGCTTCCAAGACACCTTTTTGTTGATACTTGTTCAATATTTCCCAAACTGCTTTACGCTTCAGCTTCAAATTTTTGGCAATGTCGACTTGACGTTGACCATCTTTGTATAACTCACTGATCTTAGTTTTCACATCGAACGAAATTTCTGGTTTCTGGATAACGCGGCATAGTCTTAAAATCACTCAACTTATTCCACAATACTTGATGAACATAAACTAGTCCTCTTCTGACACGAAACTGTACTAAACTAATATTGAAAAGAATTTGTCTACATCTTTTTGTCCCTCATGAAAAAGTGCTTATATTCAGACTTGCGGATAACGTAAAAACAAGGAATTTAGTTTTTCTACTAATAACGCATTTGTTTATGAAGCAATGAAGTATCAATTCGTTTTCTAAAGGTATTTAGGTAAATATTCATATTTTTCTATATACCTTTTTCCATTATTGTACATAATTTAATTGATGATGGAACTGCGTACAAAACACAAAGTCAATCTACTTCACGCCGTTTTATTCCTTGTGCCCTTTTTTGCTGCGAAAGCAAAGAAGTGCGGTCCTGGAACGAGTCCTGGACTTATCCAGGTTTTATATTATGGAGCAATAGTCCTCCCAAATTACAGGCAATAAAAGTGTATTCGTCGGCAGTGTATGTGTGCGATTTTCCATTTATATTGCCATTTTTCATAGTGGCTTGCTCTCGCTGAGTTTTAAAGGTTTATTTAGCTTGTTATTGCGCTGGACACGCGCTCTGTCACCGCTATTTATTCTGTTTGCTGCGTAGTAGTATCCATTTTATGGAAATATTTCCACTGTCAGTCTGCGCAAACAAAGACTAATTGAGTGTGAACCACTGGAAATACGGATGGTAACATAACGGGCGCCATTTTTCGCTAAATGTTCTAGTATCCATTCAGTGTAACAAATTTTCTGGCCATCTCATTTACAGAAAGAGCGTATCGCTGGCAGGTGCGTTTAAACAACAGTAACGAGTTATTTTAACAACACATTGGATACTAGGTACAATAAACAATTTGGCTTCAGGACATTTTTACTTGCATCGGTGCGTGACATTTCCAAACATGAAGCAAAATTTGTACGTATTCACGATTTCAATTAGCTGATGGCAAAAAGTAAATACAAAATTTGTGACATTGCAAAACATGAACTCGAGAGCATAAGTAACTTAATATAGCTCATAGAAATAATGAAACGCAAAAAAATAATAAATATGTAGCTTATTCTAATTGATTTAACAACATGTCACGCCTTTTTCATAAATAAAGAGGATGGTGGTGTGTTTCCTCTTTTTTTGTAATTACTTAAACACGACAAGTGAAATCAAATGGCCGCTCATAGCAAAACCGCTGTCAAGTGACGTGGAAAGTTAGGTCCTAGCTCAATAAAGCGGAGATGACTGTTAAGGCGTAAAAGTTCTCCTTTTGTTGTTGCCCAAAAACTTTAATGCTTCCTGCAGCATATCTGCTCTAAAATGAAACATTCTTGCACACGTTTGTTCAACTATTTTGTACAACATATTAGCTCGGCAGTCAAAATGGTTGTATTGGGGTTGGTATCCATGGTAACATTTATACAACAAACCCGAGTCTTGCAGAATCACTACTTTAGCAAACATGTTGCTTTTAATGGAAACATTTAGACAACTGTTGTTTAGTAATCGTAACATATATCTGCCATTTTATCACAACTTTTATAGGACAAAATTGATGTGCTCGGCATAGATTTGTTGCTTAATATCTTGATATACAACTTCGCCACTTCCTAAGTTCCAGTTGTAATCTTTTTAGATTAAATGTCATAATCATTATTTTTCAGCAGCGAGGAATGAATATTCACTGTAAGGGCTTTACCAACTTTTCAAATAGATACTGGAGATTCGGCTCAAATTCAGAGTAAAGCATTCGACTTAGCGCATATTTCGTTTCAGAGATTAAATTGCTGTATAACATCAAGACATTTCAATAAGCTAAAGACAATATGGAGGATGCCACTATTTGACATAATCATCCGCCATATTGGGTAAGAAATATAGTCCTCCATTGAAAATCAAACAATTCTGTTTTAGTCTGGCATTGCAAATAGAAAATGATAAACATCAGTGTAATTATGCCTAAATATAGGATTTGTTGGAAATTTAAAGTAGGTATTTTCAGATTTTTATTTTAAAAATCTAGACATATTTTTGACCAATATTAGTATCCACAATAAAAGTTGCTGCGCAAGGCATTCAGTAGCCCTATATTCCATGAGAGAAGCTTATCCTATAGCTACTTGTGTATGAAATTCACACAATTCAAACAATATGAACGTAATATGCTAGTTTGAATATATTCTTCACTTCGCCTAGACAACGTATACAAAATTGTTCAGTTGCAATACTCGTATAGCAGAATCATGTAATTTACTTATTTATTTATTTACACCACCAACAGATGGACCAATTATTGGTGGGAGAACAGAAGTTAACATATTACAATCCTGAAGTAATTAATATATACAGGGTTATCCAAATTAAGTGTCCACCATTGGTAACTTTGTTATTAGTAAAAATACAAAGTTGTTTAAATTAGCAAACTAGTAGCATTTTTAACGCTGGTAAAAATGAGAAATAAAAAAAAACAATTGAGAGTCGTTATTTTGATTTTTTTCAGTAAAATAACATTTTTTTAAATGGAAACCCCTGTATATTATATTTTTTTCTGTTAAAGCATCAAATTTTAAACAAAAAAGTTCATAATGACTTTTCCGCTAAAGTCAAAAATAAAGTCAAAATAACGATAAATATTTTTAATTATTTGCAGTATTATAATATTAAGACGGCTATGAAAACAACATGGCGTTCGCGATTTGACAGCATTAAGATAAGCGACAAATTGTTAAACTGGACATACTCGCAACTAGAAGGCTTTGGAAAACAATGATAAAATCAAATAATGTCAAACATTAGTGTAAATACTTGTTTATAAGCTTTATTGTGTCATTAATTTAAAGAAAAATGTTCTCCCATGAAGAAAAGTGTGATATGTTAGAATGCTATTTAGTGTGCAGAAAATCCTCCTTGAGAGCAATGAATTATATCCCGCTCGCGTTCAACCGTATGAACGATATTTTCTGAGACTTTATCGAAAATTTAGGGGCAACGAAAATGTTTTTGCTAAAACAAGGGCAAAAAAGAATTCATAATAAGCGAGGCCACGGAAATTGCAGTTATTGGATATTTTGAAGCTTATCGTGAGAATTCAATAGCAGATATTCTCAAGGACTCTAATTTCAGTTATGGTACTGTTCAAAGGATTTTAAAAAAATACAAATTTATTCCGTATAAGTACCGACCAGTTCAAACGCTTTTGGCAGGGGATCCAGAGAGAAGACTTGTTTTTTGCCATTGGTATCTTAGCTTCTGTCGCCAAAATGTAAATAACTTTCGTTACCTTTTATGGACAGATGAATCAAATTTTTCACATTCTGGAATGTTTAATAGAAAAAACCACCATTATTGGTCAAGAGAAAAGACTGCAGTTAGGGAAAAGATAACCCAGATAGATGGTAGGACCATACTTAAGACAGTTCGAGCAGTTGAAAAACGTGCCCAAAAATGTATTGAAGAACAAGGTGGTGTTTTCGAGCATCTTCTTTAAAAAAAATTGTTATTGTATTTTGTAAGATTATAAGTTGATGTTGAAAATAAAGTTTGTCGATACAATTTAATTGTTTCAGATTGGAGGCCATAACTTCAACAATTTGTAACCTAGGAGAAAAGTTATTGTAAGCTTTTTTGTTTAAAATTTGATGCTTTAACAGAAAAAAATATAATATACAGGGGTTTCCATTTAAAAAAATGTTATTTTACTGAAAAAAATCAAAATAACGACTCTCAATTGTTTTTTTTTTATTTCTCATTTTTACCAGCGTTAAAAATGCTACTAGTTTGCTAATTCAAACAACTTTGTATTTTCACTAATAACAAAGTTACTAATGGTGGACACTTAATTTGGATAACCCTGTATAAGAAATATAACAGTCACAAAACTACACAATTATATAACAGATTTGAAGAGGATCTTAATAGAGGTCACATTTGTATTAAATATATCAATTCTGTTTTGTAGATTGTTTAAGCAGGTACACATGGAATATGGCGGAGAATGCAGCAGTAAGTTGGTCCTGCGGGTTGGTAAATAAAACGTTAGGATGTTTCTCGTGAGACATCTTGGTATATTAAATGACAGGCGACTTAGAATATCCGGACAGTCATATTGGTTGTGAATAACCTTGAATAAGAATATTAGTGAGTGCATTTTTCTTCTGTGGTCTAAGCTTAGCATACCGTGCCTCTTTAATAATACATCTTGAGGAACACCTATTTCTGGATGGATACCATCTATCCTGTAGGACAGATATTTCAGAAACTTGCGTTGTATTTTTTCTATTGAGTCACAAGTCGTCACATAGCAGGGATTCCAAATAATTCTAGCGTAGTCAAGTTTTGACATTACAAATGCATTATGCAGCATGAGTAGAGCATTTATGCTGTCAAAATCACGAGAGTTGCGCAAATCAAAACCCAGACTTTTATTTACAGAACTTAGAAGGTAATTTATATGCGGATTGAAACTGAGGGTTGTGTCAAAGGTGACTCCAAGATCTTTGAATTCTCTTAGATTTGGCAGCGTTGTTTGATTAACCTTATAATGATATTCTATGGAGCGTTGTTTTCGGGAATATACTAAGTGACATATAAATCCGAACACCCAGTTTAAATGGTTTTATTTTAATAAAATTTTGTATAAGTACTTAATGAAGCATAATAAGTAAATAATAAAAATTTCAAAATAATTGCACTGCTTTAAAGCCCTTTGACCTTTAATAATGTGTGGATGCACCCTGATGTGCTACGCATTCTCCAACGCGCCTAGGCATGCTTCTGATCAGGTGGTCAATGTCCTCCTGTGGCATCTCATTCCAGGCAACCACCAACTCCTCTCGAAGTGCTTCTAGAGTCTGAGGAGGACGTTGCAAATTGAGCAATCTCCTACCCATCATATCCCACACGTGCTCAATTGGGGATAAGTCGGGAGATCTTGGTGTGCCATGGTAACAATGTGACATCATTATGTTGAAAGAAGTCTATTGTGACTCTTGCAACATGTGGTCGGGCATTATCTTGTTGGAAAGTTGGATCTGCCAGGGTGTCAAGATAGGGTAAAAGATGGGGTTCTAGAACTTCGTGGATATAACGCTGCGCGTTCATGTTCCCTCTGATGAAGATTAAAGGTGACCTGGAACCATAAGCTATAGCACCCCAAACCATAACTCCAACAGTGTGATGAACGTGTCTTTCAACAAAAAACTGTGGATTCCTCCTTTCACCACGTCGCCTTCTAACCCCGGCACGACCATCGTGTATGCCTAAACAAAATCGAGACTCGTCACTAAAGACAATTCTGTTCCATTCCTGATCTCAGAGTGACCGTTGTCTGCACCACTCAAGGCGATTACGTCGGTGTTCTCGAGTTAAAGGGAGGACCCAGTGTGGCCGGTATGAAAACAAGCCAAAACTTCTCATTCGTCGGTAAACACTTCGCATGCCAATAGGTCTTCCGTGTTCTGCAAACCATTCATTTGCAATGGACCTGGTACTGGAGAAACGGTCCCTTAAGGCCAATAATCTTAGGCGGCGATCTTCACGGTCTGTTGTTCTACGGCGGCGTCCAGTGCCCCTTGCTCTTTGCGTACGGCCTTCTGGAAGCTATGCCTGGCAACACCTAACCACAGTGTCTACACTTCTTTGCACTCTAATTGCAATTGCCCGAAAAGAAAGTCCAGCTTCCCGAAGTCCCACTATACGGCCCCTATCAAACTCACTAAGTTGACGAAATCGTACAGGTCTCCGTACTCTAGGCGTCGTAACCGATCGTAAAGGATGTCGAAAACCAAAATCCGCCAACGTTGATTCTTTACTGCGGCTGAAATATTCATTTTTAGAGCGGTAGTGAATTAAAAAAAAGCAGTATAAAAACCGGAATGTCCAACTGATAAGGCTGAACATTTTTTCACTTGTTATTTACAGTAAGATAAATACATTCACCAACTTTTATTAAAATAAAACCATTTATACTGGGTGTTCGGATTTATATGTCACTTAGTATAAGTCACGCTGGTACACTTGGACGCATTCATGGATAGGTTATTATTATCGCACCAAATCATTATTCTGTTGAGATTATCTTGGAGACGTTCGCAATCAGTGCTGTTGCTAACCTGAGTATAAATTTAAGATCATCGGTATATAAGAGATATTTGCAATCAATAACGTCACAAATGTCAATGATAAATATGATAAAAAGAAGTGGTCCTAGCGATGATCCCTGTAGAACACCTGATGTTGGCGTACACTTTTGAGATTTGGATCTCTTGAATTCCACAAACAGCTTACTGTTGGACAGATAGGATTTCAAAAGGTAGTAATAGAATGGTTGTATTGTTGACAAAAGTTGAGTTCTATGCCAATGCTGTGCAAAGAATACTGCGTAGACGTTCTTGCAACCCTAACAGGACTGATAATTGTTAATTGTGCGTAATAATTTTGTTCAGACAGGTATTGTATAGGTATATATATATAAATACAATCAACTGTTAATTGAGAAGTTAGCAAAATTTTTTTAGGCTGTAGTAAACTCTTTGAACGGTAATCTTGAGCTGTCGGCTTTTCTATGGAGCCATCTTCAGGAGCTGAAAACACAAATATGAAGCTAGCAATCAATACGGGAAGGGTTTAACTTATCAGACAACTTACTCGACGCTGAGGTTGCAGCCAAATGGTGTTTCAAAACGAAGGCGTGGATGAGAGCACTTGTTACAAATATAAAACCAAAAGGACGGACACATTGCGTTTATTGATAACGACGGAAACCATCCTTAGGTGTTAACACATTAAAAATTATCGAAATGCAATTTTGGGGGAAAAAGCCGGCAGAGCCACTTCTAGCCGCCTACAGCTGTTTCACGTGGAGAAAATGAGCGAACCGGACTGATGACTTTTATACTAGGTTCGACTGCTATAGTTTGTACCTACTTGTAATGTGATGTTTATGTTATACAGACTGTCAGTTATTTGGCTATATTCCTATACCTCTTGTCTAAAGAGGAAATAAACATTATTTATTTACTTTATATCTGTTCACAGGACGGCTACTGTAATTTAGTGTAAGTCAGATGCATAGGACCCTTTTGCACTTTCATTGCTTGAGCCTGAGATGTACCAAGTTTTAAACTAATGTATGAGACTAACCAATAAACCGTCGGTTGCCTACACACATGAGAAGAGCAGGAAGTACGTATGTACAGTACCGAGCAAAAGTAGAGGAACAAACCACATTACAAATAAATATTCTGAAAGGTTTACTCTAACCTAAAACTGTACACTAAAGTTTTTTATATATGACTACGTTAAGATAATGAAATGCTTATCTTTGTATACATTCTTTTTTTTTCAATATGGCCGGTTCTTTGTTGAACGAGCAAAAGTAGAGAAACATTTTGTAAATATTTAGTTTATATTTAGTCGTTGAGTAGAATAGGTGTTATTTTTGAATGTGTTTGGTAAAGTGTAGTTCAAAAACATGGCCAGAGGAAGTACATTGAATTTGCAAATAAAAAAATTGATTATTTTGAAATATCTATCAGGCATTAAACAAGCAACCATAGCCAAACAGCTGAATTTAAGCCGATCGGTAATTTGCAAAGCTATTAAACTGTTCCGCCTCAGAAAATCGTTGGTAAGCCCTCCTAAGACTGGTAGACCGCGAAAAACTACACCTAGGATTGATAGGAAAATTAAAACACTTGCTCTTAAAAATCCATGTACTACTGCTGTGGACATAAAAGCTCAACTTAAAGAAGTAAATATTGGTGTCCACACTGTTCGACGACGTTTAAGGGAGGGAGATTTACCAGCAGGGAAACCATCTAAAAAACCCTTTATTTCCATAAAAATCGGACCGCCCGTCTTCAATTTGCTTACGATCATTTGAACTGGTCAGAAGCAAGGTGGAATTCTGCATTATTTTCTGATGAAGGTAAATTTAATTGATTTTCATCGGATGGCATTTTATGGGTAAGACGTCCTAAAAACAAGCGATTTGATCCTAAGTTCACTTTGGGCACAATCAAACACGGAGGCGGGAAGGTTCAAGTATGGGGTTGCTTCTGTGGTCTTCAAATGGGACCCGTCGTCAAAATTGAAGGAATTATGGACCGGTACAAGTACTTGGAATTATTAACTGATACCATGCTACCTTACGCAGAAAAAACATGCCTCTACGCTGGCGGTTCCAGCACCACAACGACCCCAAGCACACAGCGAATATAATAAAAACATTTTTTGCAGATCACAATATTAATGTCATTAAGTGGTCAGCTCAGAGTCCAGACCTTAACTCCATATAGAACCTATGGGATTTAGTTGATAAAAAAATTCGGACTGAACATCCAGAAAAGTTCAAAAATAGTGCCGAACTATTTGAAACGATCGAAGTCGCCTGGAATTCTATTCCAAAGAAACAATAGATAGCCTAATTGGTTCTATGAGAAAAAGATGTCTAGCAGTTATCAAAATAAAGGCTATGCAACCAAGTATGTATTAGCTTCTTTGTATACGACAATTGCTTTGTAATACCAAATTGACAATTGTTGACAAACTCATTCTGTCAAAGTGAACTTTATGAGAAATTGATATAAGGAGTGTTCATATGCAATATGACCAAAAAGAAGAAAAATGAATGCGAAAACGAAATTATAGAACGAAATATTCAAATTAGCGTAAGTGAAAAGAGTACCAAAGAAACTAGTGTCAAAGAGAATCATTATCTTAAACAGCTTTTGGAAGAAAAGGAAAGATTCATATATCAGTTGGTAAATGAAAACCGTAGACTACAGGAAGGATACGACTTGTTTTCTGCCAACATAGTAGAGAAGGAGTCCGTTGTATCTACTTTGGCTATTGTAACTGATCAACTAGAACAACTTGAGAAAAGAACGTCAGAAAATACATCATACTCACAAATTTTAAAGCAAAATACTCCTAAAATCAATAGCAACAACAAGAACAACAATGACATGAAATCCATATTAGTTACTCCCGAAAGGACCCAACATTATAATGACACCAGAAAAGACCTAACTAATAACATTAATCTAGCAAGTATTGAAGTCAAGATAGAGAAAGTAAATAATTATAAAAACAGCGGCGTCGAAATTCAAGTTGAGCAATGTTATTACCAGAAACTCAAAATGAACTAGAAACTAAGTTGAAGGGAAAATACAATATATCAGGAGCAAGAGAAATGAGACCGAAAATTAAGATCATAGGCTACAAAACTGAAAAAAAAACCTCAGAAGCAGAGAATTAAAGAAGAAATCATATCCCAAAATATATTCATTAATGAAAACGAAATCGAAATCACTTTTGTACGACACATACCATTCCGAAATACTTATACTATATTCGCTGAGTTTCTGGAGAGCTATATAAAGACATATTTATCAACAAGAAATCAAGAATACTACTAGGTTGGCAAAGCTTATTTGTCTATGACAATAACCAGATATCGCAGTGTAGAAAATGCTTGAAGTTTGGTCACACAGACAAAAAATGTAGGGGCGCGGAAATGTGCATTAAATGTGGACAAGCACATAGAAGTGAAATTTGTACTGTAAACATTTTAAAATGTTTTAACTGTATGAACTATAACGTTAAGCATAATAAGAATAATGATGTTGGTCACTCGCCCACAGACAAAAAAATGCCCGTCGTATTTATATTTTCAAAACAGTATCCATCCAGAATAATGTTTGAGCGTTTAGTTCTTTTTACGTTTTTCGAGCTACATATCATTTACAAATTTTACATGGATAGTTACGTAATAATTTTCAGGTTAATGATATCAGTACAAATATTGCTCAAGACGCAAATGCTCTTAATAAATGGTTAGAATATTCTAATTTCAATGTTAGCTTATATCACATGAATATACGAAGCCTAAACCAAAATTTTGACTGTTTTAATATCTTCCTAACTACAATTAGACACAAATTTGATATAATAATATTAACAGAAACTTGGAAAATTAATGATGTATCTTTGTTCTGTTTGGAAGGTTATGATACGCTTTACAATAATGGTATGTACAACCAGAATGATGGGGTGGTAGTACGAGTATATGTAAGAAATGATATCAACTACAGATGTGATTTTGTTAAATTTGATGACGGTATCACAGTGTTGGATTTGATATTGAGAATTAATAACATAAGTGTAAAAGTCACATCTGTCTATCGACCACCATCATCAAACCCTCATGCATTGTAGAAAATCTTGAAAATTTTTGTTAGATAACAAAAATGCCATACAGTCACACCACATCATAATAGGAGATATGAATATTAATATACTCCAACATACCAAATTAGTAAACAAATACCTCACTGTAATGCAGAGCAATGGATTCATATCAAATATAAATTTACCAACAAGAGTAGTCAATAATAGTTCCAGTTCTTGCATTGATCATTGTTTCATCAAAAATTTTTCAAATTTCTTTCGGTACATACCGTTAGTTGTTGAAAACCATATTACCGATCATTTACCCACTGTAATACTTATATCATCACCAGAAAAAAATTAAAGTAGATCCATCTCCATAATGAAACAGTGAAATTTAGGTGTTTTGTCGATAATAAAAAACTACTTGCAAATATCAAATTAGAATCGTGGACAGCAGTGTACTGTGCAACGAATGTTAATGATGCTGCAAACACCACTCATTGAACGACATAAAATATTTAATTGAATGTAGTACAAACAGAGTTAAAATTAAACATTTTGACAGAAACAGGAATCCCAGGATAACTAAAGGTTTGATCCCATAAATATAAAGAATATAAAAATATTTTATCAATCTAGTTAGAGAAGCAAAACGCCAATTCTATCTAAAAAAATTACAAGATGCCAAATCTGATCCAAGAAAACTGTGGTCAGTTGTCGATCACTTAACTAACAAAGACGTCAAGAAAAAGCCAAATATTGATGAAATTAAGAATCGTGATGGAACAATATTAACAGATAAACGACAAATATCCGATGCATTCTTAAATTTTTTCACTAATGTTGGAGAAAATTTAGCATCCAGTATTAAAAAAATGGTTTCGAACGAAAAGTTCACAAAAACCCCAACTTCCCAATTCATTCTTTTTAGAAAGCGTTAGTCCGATTGAAGTACAAGAAGCTGTCCTATCACTTAAAACCAAAAAAAGTCCTGGTGTGGATGGTATCAAAGCTGAGCATTTAAAAATAATAGCCTACGACTTAGCCGAACCCACTTTCTTACGTCATAATTGGTGTTTCCAATCTGGAATTTGTCCTGATGGATTTAAAACAACTGTTATTACTCCTGTTTATAAAGCGGTGACAGAATGGAAACATCAAATTATAGACCCATATCAGTACTATCGAATATAGCCAAAATTTTCGAAAAATTACTACAAAAAAGGATATTACAATTTTTTGGACAAAAACAAAATTATATGTTCTGACCAATATGGATTTAGAAAAGGAAAATCCACTACAGATGCAATTTTGGCTGCAATGGATGAAATTAACTCTAATGTCAACAAAAAGATACCTACTATTGGTATCTTTGTTGATCTAAAAAATGCCTTTGATACGGTTAACCATGTCGAGCTTCTGAAAGTTATGGAAAGATTGGGATTTAGGGGAGCGTCACAAATCCTTTTAAAAAATTACCTTTCAAGTCGGGCACAGACTGTCAAAATCACTAACACTTACAGTAAAAAAATGTACATCAAGTGTGGTGTGCCTCAAGGAACAGTACTAGGCCCACTATTATTTAGTCTTTACTTAAATGACTTATTCAAAATTAACAGTTCTGGAAAGATTATATGTTTTGCAGATGACACCCTCGTATTATATAAAGCTGATGACTGGAGCACACTGAAGCAAATAGCTGAAAAGGATTTTATAAGGATCATTGACTGGTTTGATACTAAAATTTTAACAGTTAACTTCAAAAAAACAAAATTTATTGCATTTACATCCTATTCAAAATTTTCACCTACCTTCGAACAAATTTCCGTAATTATCATGGCCAAAAGACCAAAATCGATAGAGTTAACACTTTGAAATATCTTGGAATATTTATAGACTCACATCTAAGGTGGGATAACCATATTAAATATGTTATCAAAAAAATTAGAAATGTTGCCTATAAACTCAAAATGCTTGCTAACATTCTTAGAAAGTTATCTGCGAATCCTATACCATGCCTTAGTTGAAACCCATATAATATACGGCATCACAGCCTGCAAGACATATATTTCTGACCTGAATATAGCACAAAAAACTGTTTTGAAAGCCATTTTCCATAAGCCAAGATTATATCCAACGAACAACTTATATCAAGAAACAGGGATACTGATACAAGACAACTTTATTCTTACATGCCACCACCTTATACCATAGTATTGTAATAAAAAGAAAAAATCCTATAAACACGAGCATAACACACGATTTCGAATAGGCTCATCTAATATCCAAAGACCACACAAAACATTATTCAAAAAATCATTTAAATTCTTAGGCTAAATTATATAATGTATACCAAACGAAATAAAGATACTTAATTTTGGAAAAAAATTAGAAGAAAATTGAAAGACTGGGTTAGTAATGTGCAGCGAATGATACATATTATATAGAAAACTAAAACTACAAAATTCCAATTACATTAATACCTTTTAGATTTAACAATAATTGTTATACACATATATTGATTGATTGTTAGTTATTAAGATATAAACCACACACAGGCGATGTCTTCTGTGGTTTTTTCATATTTTTGCCCATTTTTTGTATTTTGGCGAATAAATATATATTATTATTATTATTATATTATTTTATTATTTGAAAACTTCCTACCACGGATTTACCGAAAACCACTGATTTCAAAAGATTTGTCTAGGAGGGCAATCTTTTAGCCAAAAAACTGCTTCACCCCTTTCGAGTAACAGCTTGTTCGAAAGGTCTTTGAAGTCCTTTATTTTGATATTTGATTTTTTAAAATCGATCGATTCGTATTCGAGAAAATTAGAAAAATCTTCATTTATCTTAATTTGTTCATATATAAAACGAAAACACACTAAACTATCACCTTTTATTTCAACAAGTTCGTAAAAAGTTTCAGGCTGGGGAAACAAACAATAAATTTCAAATGGCCCCATATAAAAAAGTCTAATAGCGTCAAATCAGGAGATATAGCAGGCGATTCTATAAGCCCTCTTCGCCCTATCCATTTATCTGGAAACTCGTCGTCTAGCCATTGTCGAACCGGAAGAACATAGTGAGGAGGAGCGCCGTCTTGCTGGAAATATATTTCAACCTCATCAGGTATAGAGTTTCCTTCCTATTCGATTTTGTTTTCAATACTTTCAGTGATAAGCGGATTGATGGTATTTTCACCATATCCAAATAAATGTCTCCATTCCCATTTCCATTAATAAACAATAACCCAATCACTTTTTTCCTAAAATGCCTGCCCATACATTAATTTTCTGGGGGTACTACCATAAACTAGAACCATTTCCATTCTTTCGGCTAGTGTGTAAGCCATTTTGGAAGTAAAGTTTCCAAATGGACACCCTGTATAAAATACATTTTGTTTTACAGATTATGAACTATACGAGCCCCTTCAGTTGGCCCACTTCAAGATTTGTACCAAAATATACCTTTATAAACTAAACATGATGAAACTATTTACTACTAAAACAATTTATTTTCTCAAAAACATTTGATACACTCTAGTCGTAAAAAATACATATTTGAAATCACTTAGACCTATAACTAATAGAACATCTGAACAAATAAACAATGTGCGAATAAATGCGCGAACTTAACAAAGCAACAATTGAACGATTACCATTGTGTAATTTCACCTTTATTTTATTACAGCTGAAATTCTTTGGAGCATAGTGTTAGCCAAGTTTTGACAAAAGTTTGGTGTAAAGCAATCCCATATTTCTTGAAGCTTTTGTCTCAGTTCGGTGATTGTACGAGCAGGATGTTGTCGTAGAACCTTTTTCATCTCGCGCCACAAAGTTTCAATAGGTGACAGATCTGGACTGCTAGCAACCCATTTCAAAAGTGGTACATTTTTTCTTCCATCCATTTTGAGGTATCGCACGCTGCACCATCTTGCTGAAACATAAAATCTTGGCCGGATGTCAAACATTCTTCCATCAATGGTAAACGCGATTCTTCTAAAACTGACAAATATTTGTTTGTATCCGCATTTCCATCAATAAAATGAAGTTTTCCTACTCCTT